>CAMPDV010000712.1:0-194718 GCA_946699065.1 Loxodes magnus
GAAAAAGATAGTTAACTATTGACTATATATAGAATGAAAATCTCTAACTTATAAAGTCTTTTACAAATAGGCTATTAAAGCACTTATTATAATTATCTCTAATGCATGGAAATACTTATATAATTTGAAGTATAGAAAATTAAGTAGATACATATAATGATAATAAATTTAAATATAATAAATTTAATAATTAATTATATCCAAATAGTAAATAAATTAAGAGAAATATAAAAATATTAAATTATTTAAAGCTAGAATGATGAGACTCCTATTTATTTTCAATATTCAGTCTAGACTTTATACTACAATTTTTGTTCTGCTGAATTCCAGATTAAATAAGCTATAATTAAAATAAATTTTACGAGCATTTAAAGAATAAAATTAATTAATTTGTGAATTAAGAGTCAGAAGAGTTAAAGTATTTCTTAGATTAAGTAAAAGAAATAGACTAATAAGAGTGGTGTTCTGATTTTACTTAAATTAATCAATTAGAAGATCTTTATAGATGTAAATAAAGAAGTTAGAGCTAAATAATAATTTCTCTTTATAGCATCTATTAAATAGAATGCGATCTAAACAAATATTTTAATCTTTAGATCTTCACTATTTAATATATGTTCCTATTTAACTAAGAGAAACTTTTATTTTCTTAATTTATTATAAAGTTAACTTGGTGCATGACTTACTAATTATGCGCTTACTGAAGAATTTACAACAAAAGGTAGCTAATTAATGCTTATAGTTCTAGATTTAAATTTATGGTTGAATATATTTAACTAAGCAATAATTAAAAAGGATTAATAATCGCTAAAAATGGGAAATAATAATCTCACTAATTTAAACAAATGTGACCAATTTCTTTGCTGTAATTCTGCAGTAAATAATATCCTGGAATAATAGGATTAGAAATAAAAAGATATTTTTAAGTATGTGGAAATAACTTAGAGTAAGAAAAAATCATCAATTACAGAGGAAGAAGATATTAAACCTTTTCTTAACAGAGAAAAGAGAATAAGTAAAACTGAAATAAGTCACTGTAAAGCAAGACTTATTAAAATAAAAAGCTTTGATTGCGAGTAAAATTCTAAAAATTTTGATTAAGAAGAAGAGCAAAATAAAAAGTCATTCGATAATGATTAAGACATTTCTAGATTTAATGAAGCTATTATTTAAAGCGACGAAAAGCCAAATAAATCTTTTCAAACAATTAGA
Organism: Loxodes magnus; assembly: GCA_946699065.1. Taxonomy (NCBI): domain Eukaryota; phylum Ciliophora; class Karyorelictea; order Loxodida; family Loxodidae; genus Loxodes; species Loxodes magnus. The sequence goes on from CAMPDV010000712.1 coordinate 1,213, forward strand.
CTTCAAGTGATAAACTCTACTTTTATATTCAGCAACAACAAAAAATTTGAAGAGGAATACTAAATTTAAAGGTAAATAGGAGAGGGTAGCTTTGGTAAGATTTATTTAGCCAAAAATAAAAGCAATAATAAATTATATGCTGTAAAGATTATAAATAACTAAGGAAATAGAAAATTAGATCTTTTTGAGTTCTAGATATTGTAGCAACTTGTAAGTTTATAATTTTAGAATCATCCTAATATAGTTAAACTATATGAATTTTATGAAGAGGAAAATAATACGAAGTTTATAGAGGAATTTATAAAAGGAAAAAATTTATAAGAAATTTTGATTAAAGAAAAGTGAATAAATGAGAATAAAGCTAAAATCATAATGAAGCAAATACTTAAAGGGATTTCATATTGCCATAAAAACGATATTTTACATAGAGACCTCAAACTTGAAAATATAATTTGCGCAAATTTCGAAGATTAAGGAAAAAAATTGAAAGTAAAAATATTAGATTTTGGTCTTTCCACTAGTTCAAAATAAAATAATTTATAAGTAGTTGGAACTTTAATGTATCTATCACCGGAATCTTGCTAGGGAATTTATTAGAATAAAAGTGATGTTTGAAGCTGTGGAGTTATAATGTACACTATGTTAATTGGAACTTTTCCATTTATTGTTTCCAATATAATCGAGCATATTAAAAAATAGGGAAATTAGAAGAGCTTTTAGATAAATTAAAGTAAACTGATTAAGAATAAAATATCATTCGAAGCTTAGGATTTACTCTATAAAATGCTTGAGATAAATTAAGAGTCAAGATTAAGTGCTGATGATTGCTTAAATCATGAATGATTTGGAGATTTAAAAGCATAAACTTTAGCTAGACGTAAGAAGTGTTTGGATAATCTATAAAATGCTATATTTTTCAAAAAAGTATAAATCCCTTTTAGACTCTTTTGCCTGGCTTAGTACATTGATTCTTAATTTAGTCAACACTTTAGGGAAGTTTTTTCCTGAATAGATAAAGATTAAGATGGCAAGATTTATTTATAAGATTTAATGAAAGCTTTCAAAAAAGTATATAAATAGACTATCAAGTAAATCGATGTCAGTCAAATTTTTTTCAGCTTAGATATTAACAACAAAGGATTTTTACAATGAGAAGAGTTTTAGGCAGCTTGTTTTGAGCTATAAAAAAATGAATAAATTTCTCAAATACTAGATAAGGCAATTTAGTGTATAGATTCAAAAGTTACAGAGACGATAAATAAATTAAAATTATAGGAGTTTTTGCAAGGAAAAATTTAATAATAAAAGATAGCAGAAATAATTTAAGAATTGATTTCGATAGATAAGGAAATATAACTATTTCAAAATTTAAGTAGTTCATCTTAGCCAATTATTAAAAAGATCTTTGCACTTAAAAATATTTTTTTATATTTTAAATAAAATTTAGGCCCTATATTCTCCTTTTATTATGTAAATTTAAATTTTATACCCTTGAAATTTTCTTTCTCTCCTTTCAAATTCTTTAATTTTTAGTCTTAGTAAGTTGAAGAAAAAATTTAATATCACTTTAAAATATCTTTATAGTCAAATTTTCATTATATATATTAATAAATTCAAAGATTTTCAAGATCTTCTATATTATCGACTTTAGACCACCTAACACAATATTTAAGTGTTTAGGCTATTTATTTATAGCTATTGATTTAAAGTTATTTTAAAAATACCATTCCAAGAGAACTATAAACTTAGATATTAACTCTCCTGATCTATTTAATTTTAATTTTTTCTAATTTTTTTATTTTATAACAGAGACTTAAAATGTTTTCCCATTTATTTTAATTTATATCTTTAATGTTAAGATTATTCTTTAAATTATCTCTTCAGAAATTTATTCCACTTAAGAAATAAATTAATTCCATTTAGCATCTACAAATATTTAGTTTTAAGAAGTTTTAATATTTCAAAACTCAAGAAGCATTTAAAAGCCTAAGGTGTGCAAATTTATTGGTATCGATACATTTTTTAATTTTTTTAATGAAGAGTGAAAATAATAAATTTGATTAATGGTTTAGAGTTAATACAGTTAGAATATCTTCTAGTCTTAATAATAAATTATTCCAAATAGTCATTTTTATACAAGCTTAAATTTAAAAATAATAATAAAATTGTCTAAGATTCAGACTGCATCACATTATGAAGGCACTCATTTTATTTTTAGTTAAGAAATTTTTTTTAGTTTAAACTTTAAAAGATAAGAGCATATGTGAGGTTTACTATAAAACTGACTTAATTGCTATGTTTAAGAAAAATTTTATTTAAAAACAATACTTTTAATTACTAGATAATAATTAATTTATCTGATACTTAAATAGATTCTTATCTCTAATGTTTTTATTTAATTATATCGATCTGTTTAAAAGTTAAAATTAAAGCTCTATCACAATAACTATTTTTATATCTCTTTGATAAAAGATTGCTAAATTTAAAACTCTCAGATTGTAAATTAACTAGAATTGTAGTAGAGCTTCTTAGATCTTAAATAAAAAATTGATTATTTTTTATATTTTAGCATTAAAATCTTATTTTTGGTTATTAAAATCTTAAAAAATATAATGAACTTTCGTAAGATGGTTCACATTTTATTATTGTTTGATTCTAGAAACTCAATAATTATAAGTGACTTAATAATGAGTATCAATAAGATGAAATAGTTATATTATATAAGTTTATAAAACTTTTTCCTGCCTATAAAATAACTAGCGAATAATTGCCTAGCTTGACTCAATTTTCTTACAGCTTTATTAAAATTCTTAATTAACTATGATATATTTTCTTTGTCTATTTATTTAAGCTCTTTTTTAATTCCATAAATCAAATCAAGAAAAAAAGTTTAGTCAAGAAATTAAAATAAAATTTGGGAAAATTAAAAATTCTAATTAAGTTGAAGCATAGAGATTTTAAACATCTTCCATAACATCACCTTAAATATCCCTTAAAAATTACATTAGAAATAATTTATTTTAAAGAAATATTAAAATATATAATCTAATATAGGTTAAATTTCTATTTCTTTGATCTATTAAATTATTAAAAGAAGGATATAAAAAATAATAAAATTAAATATTTCTTAATTTTATTTAATTTTATTAATAAATGAAAGGCTATAATTTTATTATTTTATTATTTAAATTGTAAAAAATGTATGAAAAATAAGTTAAAAAATTATTTCATAAAGCAAACAAAATTTAGATAAAACTTTTTTATTTAGCTTCAATTTACTAAATATTTAAGATTAAAAAATAAAAGTCCAAGAAACATCTTTCAAATAAAAAATAGATGCAAGATTTATTAAATATAGATATTAAATAAATAAAAATTCTTTTTATATTTTAAAATTCTAAAAATGTTTTAACATAAGATTATTAATATGTTTAAATTTAAAAATTATTTATTTATAATTATTATTTCTATTTTATTATAATTAACTATTTAAATAAAATAAATTTATTTGCTAAAAATTTTTCAAAATTAGATTTAATTAAATATCTATTTACATTTTATTTTAGTTTAGTTTACAGTATCATGTAGATTAAGATTATATTAATATACTAACCAAAATAATTTTCATTTTTTGGTTTAATTAATTTTTAATTTAACAATTCTAAAACTTTCATTTTTCAAATAATCATCAAAGCTAAATTTATTATAAAATTTAAATTTAATTGAGTTTAAATTACAAAACATTCTGAATAAAATAATTTGTTCTTTGAATTTATGTATATTTTATTTATTGATTATATCATAAAAAATTAAGAAATTATTTTAAATATCTTTATAGTGTTTATCATCTAATAAAAATGTGCTTAAATTATTTTTTAGGTTTGTCTTTTTTTGTTTTATTATATTTTATTTTCATTGATTATTGAGATTTTTGTTTTTTATTTATTTTTGTTTGATTTAATTCCTCGAATCTTAATTTTTAACTATTACTTTCTAACATTTTGAGTAGAATTTTTGCTGAAAAATAAAAATACTCATTTCTATTATTTATTCTCTGCTAATACTTAAATTTTTTAAAGGTTCTAAATTAATAAGTAATTTTAAATTCCTCAACATTTTAATTTTAAGGTATAACATTTTAAATAACTACATAAGATATAAATCTTTATAAATTAGAGCTAAGAATAAATTAATTTCTATTAAACTATAAAAAAATTATATATTCATCTTTCTAAAATATTAATTAAGATTATAGCACCAATGAATAAATATTTACTTAAGCTAATATTTTCTTTCATTTATTGTATAGTAATAGGAGATCAAATATAATAATAAAAACAAAAATCTTAAAATATGCAATAAGAATAAAAATTTTGGAAAGAAAACAAATTATGGAAGTTCTTGAAGGAGGAATTCTTTTGAGGAAGGAAGAATGCAGATCAATTATGGTCCAAGGTAAAGGGTTATAGCTTCAAAAGCCTCTATAGACGTGGCACTCTCTTAATACGCCTCCTGAAAAGAGGAAAGAGTGGTAAGCGAGAGAAATTGAAACTAGGTAAAATAAATCTAAAGAAACTATTAAGATTAATAGTTTGGAGTAATACTGTTTAATGCCGGAACAAATTGGTCCGACTTGGAAAAAAAATCAAAAAAAAGTATGAATCCAACTTAGATTCTAGATCTAATCAGAAAATTAATATTAAGAGTCAAAAATTTGAAAAAGATTAAATAAAATAAAAATAAAAATTTGAGACTTAAATTGAAGATGAAGAACTTAATTTCGGCAGAAAATTTAGAAACATCTCAGGAAAGCGAAGAATAAGAAAAAGAGTCAAGACAATGGAAAAAACATTTGAATTTTCAATAAAAATATGAAAAAAACTGGGTGAAGCAAGATAAATTTAAAACAGAATTGAAAAAAGTTGGATAAATTTAATAAGAGTCTTAATAGAGTGGTTGTATTACAATGGAAATAGAGAAAATAAAATAATAAAAAAAAAAAGTAAACTATGCTCAATCTATAAAAAATATATGGCACCTATGACGCAAATATCAACAACAATAAAAATAAGAAGAACGATCTGTAGTTCAATCTGGCAAAAGGCAACGACTTTCTTTCCATCAAGTCACGGAAGATATGACGTAGGAAATAATAATTACTGGAAGGAGACTAATTAATTCTTAGAAGAAGGAGAAACTATGAACTTTCAAAATTTCCAACTTCTAGCCGAAAGGTAAATTTTACTTTAATTTATAATTTGGAACTAAAAGATAAATATATTTAAAAACAGATTTTATTATATAATCTCGAGATTTAAGATACATTTATCATTTACTTATGTGATTTTTTTATAATTATAGCAAATAGCTTATTTTATTAAAATTTACAAAAAAGTTTAATTTTTGGGATTTTTTTTCCCTGTAAGACACATTTATTAGTTTCAAGGTTGCTTATGTTTCGAAATTAAAATATTTAAATAATTTAATTTTAATTTTTAAATTTAATAAGCAAAATAAGCTATTAAAACATTTATTGAATTTTACTATGCTATTATAACTATTAAAGACTTAGTAAAAAATAAATTATATAAATAAGCAAATAAATAAAAATTATTATAGAGCGCGTAACACCTCATTGGCGCGCAGCTCTTTCAGTATTAATATTTAATACTAAAAAAGTGTTCTCAAAAGCTTGATTTCATTCTATTCGTCCAAAGAGTCACTTCATCATCTTCAAATGGAAAATTTTCTTAAAAAATTATTCTTAAATCTTGAATCAAATGCTTCAGTCTTCTTGAATAAGGTTCGAATAAGAATTAGTTATTAAGTCATTAATTAGAAGGCCTGTCAGTCAAACTTTCATACTGCTAGAGAGAGCCCTTGGAGTAAGTTTGTCATGTCTCAACAGAGTTTATCCACCCTTCCCCGTAGGGATCTAGTGAGAGATTACTCACAATGCAGTATAAACTGCATCAGATTACCTATTAGTTTTTCTGACACGGCCGACATCCATTTTATATATTATATAATAAACGATAATAATTATAATTATCTTAAAATCTAATAACTTTAAGTAATCAAACTCTAATGGTAGACATCTTAAAACTACATGAATGAGAGTATTTAAAATAAATAAAGTTATGCTTTTTTATTTGAATAAATATTATAGAGTTAAAATTATTTTAAAAATTTTTCGTCGATTTAAAAAATTAATTTAATATTAAAATAATTTAAGTTTTTAAATTATTTTACTATTTTTTCTATAATTTTCATTAAAATTAATTTAGGATAAAAAAATCGTAAAATCGTAAAATTATAAAATATAAAATAAATAAAATCCTATTTTTACATTTTTCTTTGCTTATTATTAATTTAATTATTAATTAAAAATTTTTATTTTTTCGTCTAATCCTTAAACTTTTGGCAAACTTTGAAAGATATCGTTATCATAATGAATACGTAAAATAGATTTAAAATTAAAAATGAAAAATTTAATGTCTATACTTTATTTTAATTTGATATTGATATTGTTTTTAATTATAATATTATGATTAAATAAATAATCTTTAAATTTTTGTAAATCTTAATTTATTAAACTGAATTTAATATCTTTTTAATAAACTTATTTAAATTTTTTTACATAGGAACTAATTTTGAGATATTCTAAAAATAATAAAAAAATTAAATTTATAGATTAAGTATTTTATTAAACCTTATAATAACTTTATTAAATTAGAATTATCTTAAATTATAGTATTGTTAATTAAATTAAAATAAATAAAATATATTATAGAGTTTTTTATTCTACTAATATACTTAAATCAGATATTCTAAAAAGCATGTGCACTGTTTTATTTATAACTAAATTTAATTTACTTTAACTTTATAAAAAATATTATGTAATCCTTTAAAATATTAACATTCTTATGTATTTCTAAAATCTAAATTAGAATATAAATTATATAGCTTTTAAAGATGAAATAATTAATAGTTAGAAAAAGGATAATATAAATGATTAAAAATAACTAAAAATATTTATTAAATTCAAATATAGAAATTTAATTAAGTATCTATAATTTAAATTCTATTATAATGTTAATTGAGAAGTCTATTATATCATTTTGAAACCTTTCAATCACTTTTATAGAGTAATATCTAATTAGTCATATCTAGAAAGGTAAGTATTATAATTATGTAACTCAAAAGCTTATATTTTAAAATCTTTTAATTATGAAATTAGAATAAATATTTACTATATCAGATCTAATAAAGTGAGGTAATGATTGAACTATTATGACTAATAATAAATTTAGAAATGTGAATTAATCCTATATAAAATAGCATAAGAATAGTTATGAACAAATATATATGATTCATATATATAAATTTAAAATATTTAATGCTTAAAACCATAATCTAGTAAATTATTCTTAATCAATTACACTATAACTTTAATTAATAAACAAATAATAAAGCATTATTTAGAGTAAATTTAGATTTAATTCCATGATATTATAATTTATTTTTATTTTATCTATTACAAATTATAATGCAAGAAGAGGCTAAAGACTTTCTTCTTAATATAAAAATAATAAAAAATAAGAAAATTTAATCTTTTATCGTTTTTAAAATAATAAGAAAGTTTATTTTTTAATAATTAAGAAGAAAAATATTTTTTATTCGTCACTCTTTAAAGATAAATGATTAAGTAAACAAAGAGAAAATAGAAATAATTATTAATCTAGGTATCGCCGAATTTAGATAAGCTTATTTAAAGCATAAGAACATTTTTATAATTATTTAGTTTTAGCTCTTCATAATAAATACTTAAATAAAAATTATTCAGTCATATATCTAAAGCTTTAAATTTAATAGAAATAATAATAATAATCAAAAGCAATTTTAGAAATAAACTAATGACAAAATTCAAAGAAGCAAAATAATTAAATAAAAAGTAATTAAAATAAAATATCTAAGAACAAGAAATAAATTATAAAATCCAGTCACTTTATCTAATTTAGAATTATTAATTGTTAATTAAAAGAAATTTTAGTTTTAAATTATGATTAATTAACTCTAAATTAGGTATATCTATTGCTGATTCTAGAATTCTTTTAAATTACTTAGGATTATTTTTAATTATACCTAAAAGGTTTATAAGCTTTATTTTAAGATATAAATAAATAAAATTTATGATATAAATGAATAAATCTATTTAATAACTTATTTTTAGTCTTTAGTTGTATATTAAAATCAATTAAAATCTACTCTTTCAGACTAAGATTTGTATTTTTTAAGCTCACAATAATTCATAATTTTTTTCTTTTATTATCCAAGTTGCTTATTGATATTTTAATTATTAGGATTTAAATCTTTATTATTTATTAATAATAAGTTTAATATATAAAAATGAAAAAATACAAATATTTATAAAAGTATCATACACTAAAAAGGAAAAATATGAAAATATATTAATTTTAGCAAATTTAAGTGTTCTTAAATAATTTAAATATAACTGAGCAAATAATAAATAGTAGTATGCTAAAAAGAAATAATATAAATTAATAAAATTAGATATATAAGCATTATTGATTTATTCCTTTTTAATTTAAAATAAATGCTACTAAAGCCTTCACTCTATTTAAAAATATTGAGAAGTTATATAATCATAAAAGATAAATCAGATTTGTTGCTTATAAAGCTTAATTTACTAGAATTAGATTTGATCTTATTATATTATTTTTTGTTTAATGCTTAAATACAATTAAGCAGACTTTTATAATTAAAAGTCTGTCTAGTATTTAATTTGACGATAAATAACTCCCTTTGTATATTTAAATCTATCTAAAATAAATTATGATATAATTATTTAATTTAACTGAAAATAACTTGATTATTTTGCTTTTAGTTAGCTATTTTGAACATCCTTAAAGATAAAAAGAAATTTAGTTTAACTTTTAAGATTTAAATTTAAGTGGAAAGAGTTAATGATAAAAGTTAAGTTTTGTAATTATTTCATAGCTCAACCCAAACTTTCTTCTTAACTTTAAATGAATAAAGTTTATTATATCTATTGTAAAAATAGACGGAATCTCCTATAAATTATGGAATGTTAAAGCAGACGTCTTTATTATATTCTTCTGCAAATTTTATCATAGAACTTCCATCGTAAATATAAACTTTCTAGTTTGTTGACTATTTTTCATTATTAAAGATAAATATGCCTTATTATAGCATTTAAACTGAGCATGTTGCTTAACTAATAGGAATTTAAATGCTCTATTTATGCCATGAGTTGTTGTCTTAACTTCAGCTGTAAACTTCGTTAATGAAATCTTCTTTTTGATTTTCGTATCCTCCAAAACTATAAAGTAAATCATTCATGTAAGAGCAACTGTTACCTCTAACATCAATTGGATAGTCAGCTATCTCTTTGAATATTTTTTTCCCGAACTTGAACAGCTCGCATTTCTTGTTGGCATATTCTCCTCCTATAAGTATCAGATTTTTTCCATCTTTTTGGGCAATGCCATTAGATTACTTTTCATAGAGAGTCTCAAATGTTTATGCTACTCTATCTTTCACCAAAATAAGTCGTCTTCAGTAGTTTTATCCTCCTTGAACAACTACTTGTGAATTGTCTATCTATAAAGTCCTATGGAATCTAGAGAAATCTGCAGTATCAATAAAGAACGGTTACTATTTCTACTGCTACGCTACATTAAATGGAACTATATTTCTCTTTTTATCTTAGCTGAAGAGTAATTAATCTATATTTGATTTAACGAAAGCTTTTTCAAATCATTTAGGAGATATTTTATAGTTTTGAATTGGAAATCCTTGACTTCATATCTGAAATTTAAAAGACTCAATATCATTTTTCAGAGTTAGAGTAAAGTCGGTTGTTGACTCAACAAGCTAAGAAAAGTCAATATTCGCAATTTTGTCCATAACTTATGCTTTTATTTTATTTTAATCCAGGAGATACTCGAGATTTTAATTTAGTTAAGCAAGCTCATGTATATTATTAGTTTTCTCCTTTGATTTAATTTATTCTCAAGAAGATAAAACTCTTCCTATTCCTTAGTTCAACTCTATTAATTGATTTTCGAAGTATTTTTCATAATCAGCTGATTTATTAATCAAGCTTGAAATTCGCTCGTTGACTAACTATTTCAGAAAGTCTTTAAAGTTTTACAAAATAGCTGGAGTTTTTAATTATATATCCTTTAGCTTGCTTATTGTTTACTCTATTTCTTATAAATTTTAGTTCAAAACTTGTTCTTTCTTGACTAAAAGCTCGATTATTGGCTCTTTTGATTCTTCCAGTGATTTTGAAGTATGATTTCTATGTAAAGATTCTTAGCAACTTTGGCAAACAAGCATTTAATCGATTAAGCAGAAAGAGATGAAATTTTTGCTATGCAATGTGCAAATTTCAGGACTAAGTATGGGTTTAATTTACTAAAGTGAAAGATCTTCATTTACATTATAAGAGGACTAATTCTAGAGTAATTGGTTAGTTGACTCAGCATGCTATAATTAATATTAGCTTTAAGTAATTTATGGGTTTATCTATTATTATTAGGTTCTTTATCTAGCCTAAGCTTGCTATTTAGTGTCTTTTTTTTATCCTTTTTACGATTAATTACCAGTTCCTTTTAAAAATGCTCTAGTAAGAAACTTTATTTAATTTTATTTGCATTCTAAATGTATTTAATTCAGAGCGTCTTTTGAAACTTTCCACGATACTTTCCCTTTACAAAGCGCAAATGAGTAAATTGCTTAATTTAACGTGTTATGCATATTTATAAAATCTAATAACTTTATTGCTATTAATTCAACTTAATTAAAATAAACTAATTTATTTGCCTAGAGCCACTAATGTCTTAGATTATTTTTAGTTAACTAGCTCTTTCCTAATTATTTCTTAATTATTCTATCTAATTACTTGGATAATTAAGTGCTTTCTTAATTCTCAATGCATTTTAACTATTTTATTATTCTTAATTTTGAATATATTTTATTATAAGCTATCTATCATACTTATTATATGCATCAATATATAGATATATAAGTTCCTCACACTTCTTTTATTTATTGGTTTATTGCAAGTTTATTTTAGAATATTATTTTTTTAAAGAGTAGTTGTATGAATTTCAGGTCGAAGAGAACATTTAGTTTAGTTACTATGTAACCTAATTTCTAAACGTTGACCAAATATCATCAGTATGTTTGTAACATGTTTGAATAAAGCTATAAGCTACTTATATTAAAATTTTCTTACATTTGCCAATAAAAATATTCCTCTATTAGTTTATATTCAACTTTTGCATGCTTTTCGCTTTATTTCTTAAACTAAAATCTCAATAATTAATGCTGGACGAATCATTCTCTCTCGTAAATGATGATATTATCTCTAAAAACTCTGAGTATATCAGCAAAAAGATGTTAATTTAATAATTTTAAAACTATATTTAAATATATAATTCTTAAAATAACTTTGAATAAGAATAAGCAAAATAATCATTATAGAAGCAATTTAAAATAGTGAGAAGCTTAAAATTATGCAATAGAGAGAGAAACATCTAAACTTTTTTCTTTTAGTATTAAATGTAAAATCATATAGATTTTAAATTATCCTGGAGATATACTAATATATTTAATTTATATTATAATTTAAATTATCTATATCAACTATACAAAATCGATATTTTAATGCTTAATAAAATTAACTTATATTAAGATTGCTTTAAAGAGATGATTCTAGATTCTAGATCTTTATTAGAAATTAATAAACACAAGACCATATTAAAAAAATATATAAAAACTAAGGTTTTAGATATGAGATATATAAAAGCTTTAAGATTAATCTTGTACTTATATTAGCTAAAATAGGTTTATAATAGAAAAATATTAAACTATTAATCCTAAGTAGTTTAGTACTTAAAGAATTAAATAATTTAGTATATCTATAAGAGAAAATTAAATAAATAGTATGAAAATATTTAAATAAAGGACTTTATACCTTCTGGTTAACACTTATAAAAGGGATATTAATACTTAGTTTTTAAAATTGTAAATAAAGAAATAATTTAATATTATGCTTTTTTTAATTTTGACGTTCTTAATAAATCGTTCTAATTCAAAGCAATCAATTAGAAAAGACTATATAGTTTTTAAGATGCTTTGTTTTTTTGCCATATGAGATTATAGATATAAAGTGATTAGATAATTTTTTATTTAATTGTATGAATGAAGGTTGATTTATATATAAATACTTTTAAATAAAGAAAATATATACACTTCTAAATTTAAAAATATTAGACAGTTAAAGAATTCAAATAAAAGGACTGATATGATAATCTTAAAATTTGGAATCTAAATATAGATAGCACATTCATTAATAATCTGGTAAATAAAAGTAGATTGAAGTTGTTAAAAAGTTTTTTAGTAGTTTACAATAAATAGCACTAATATATTTATTATGTGATTTAAATTTCTTATTAATATAAATTGAGAATATTAATATATTCCTTTTAAATAAATATAAGAAGATAATCTTATATAACTAATACTTTATAAATTACTTTATATTAATAGATAAAAATTAAGATGCTTTTTCCTTAAATTTTAAATAAATTTCTTTTATGTATAATCTGTTAGTATTTTAGCATATGCAATAAAATTTTCGAATATTAAAGTCAAAGAGTCTTATTCTTTAAGGTTTATTTGCAAATATTTCCTTTCTTTAAAGAAAGCTATTACAGACTTAAAGAACATAAATCATTATGTAAAAGGATTTCACTAAAAGAAATAACTTAACCATTGATCAATTATATAACTTATTTTTTAATAATGAGTTGCTAGGATATTCATTTCAAGATAATAAGGATTATTGACAAGTTTAAAGGGTTTCTTCCTTTATATAAAATTAATTTTTCATAAAATTAACTAAAAAATAAAATTAAATAAGGATTAATATAATACTCCAGCTTATACAGTTAGTAGATGCAAACAATCTTTTTAGGAGATTAAGTTAAAACAAATTTTCGAACAAAATATCTCTAACAAAGTAGCTATACCATTTTAATAATTAAATATAATAAAATCTAAATAATAATAAAGTATAGCTTAAGTTTAAGTTTAATAAATATATAGCAGCTCATATTCACTGCATATTATATGCTTTTAAGCCCTACTTCCAGTCCACTTGTTTAAATTCTTGTATTCTTTTACCTCCAGGTCTTGCTAAAATCAATATAAGTAATTATTTAGTTCCTCCCCTATCCCTATTGTATGTGTGGTGAGTATGAAAATTTCGAGCATATCTTTAAATATGTGTACTATTCTAATATAATGAATTGATTAACGGAAAAAACGGAAATTATGACTTAAGGCACCTTATACTATACGATCAAGAATATCTAAACTCATTTTCAAGGTCTAAATTGAAATACTTAGATTTATAGATCAAAATATTTCACAAGAAGCTAATGACAAGGAGACTTGAGATTCTAGAAATGGAGAAAGCATAAAAGGAAGAAGCTAAAGATGAATAGAAAGAAGAACTAATTAAAGAAAAATGATGAGATGTAAACAAGATTAAAAAACTCTTTTAGTTTAAATTTATTTAGTTCCTCCCCTCTTGTAAACGTCTCCTTCAGTATTATAATAGAGCTTTCCTTTCTCCTTTTTCTCCTAAAATCAACATTATTTTTTTAAAATCCAAAATTTTCAGCAATTATTGTATAGATGCTTTTAACTTTTGTAAAAGTAGCATATTTTCCTAGTTCTTATTTTTCAGTTCTTTTTTTGTTGATCTTTGTTTCTTTTTTCCATATGAAATTAGTTTATTCCAACTTAATCTATTTCCATTTTGTTATTCCAGAAATTTTATTGATTTTAACTTTCCTGCTTCTGGCTCTATAATTGGTTTTCGATCTGTTGACTTTAACCTTGAATTTTTTATAGCTGAAAGTTTGTCTGACTGAACTATTCTCTTTAGTAGTTCCATAAGGCGTCAATTTCCTTCTCCTAGTTTAACTTTCTTAAATTCAAAGTACCTTAGAACCCATTTTTTATCGTCTCCTCAACTTAGAGATTTCTCTGCTGAGTTTTTAACCTCTCCAAGAGGTTTAGTATTGTTTTGACGAGCTACTTCATGCTTAATGCTAAAAAGAATTGAATTTCAAGACCTACTAGTATAAGACTGACTTTGTCTATATCCTCGATTTTTCACACAAGGTTGGCGTTATAGCAATATGAATTACTTTTTGTTACTTTTTGGCCTCCTCATACAGTTGCTAGACTCCTGGCCTTCTTCTTTGGAGTCACAAAAAATAACTTCCTGAAGTTTGACCTTTTTTATTCTTTTTAATAATATATATTATATAAAAAAATGGTTCCTAAGAAATAATCCTCTAAAAATTACCAGAATATCGACTAATAAAATTCTCTCATTAAAATATTCTCCCTAGAAAAGGAAAGTAAAGAGATGCAACAATCCTTACTTGACCTGAATTAACGGATTGAATCTTTGACTTTTACTGTGCAATAATTATAAAGTGAAAATCAATTGCTAAAAACGGAATTAGAAAGTAAGCCTCAAACTCTCAACTTAGCGAAGAACTGGAAAAAAGGGAGTTTAAAATAAATAAAATAATAGGCAAAATAATTAGTAATAACTTCTTTTCCTTCATAATGATATTATGATTGTGTAATAACAGAATTACAATTTTTTTCTAATTGGAAACATTTTTAACATACAAAAAATGTTGAAAATCAGGACACGATACAAAAAACTGCAATTTAAGATGTTTCTACTGTTTTAAAATAGGACATTTAAATAAAAACTGCAGATAATTACAATTCCAATTTAAATAAAAACTAGAAAATTCGGAAAAAATGGCTAAACTTTACTGCACTGCAAATGGAAAAATATTTAGAAGAAAATTATACAATGGAGACCAGCTTCTGAATGACATTGCTAAAGTATAGGAGAGAAGAACCATCTAATATTCGGCAAAGACTGAGATTGGAACAAGATTCCAATAGTAAAGAAGGGCTAAATCGTCATTGGAAGGTTCGTATTAGAAGAAATTGATTCTGACGAAGAAATTTAAGAATATGGGGATAATTACCAATAATTTTTTATGCAACAGTGATCAACCTTTTGAAGGCAGTTATCACGTTAATTGACTTATCTTGTATGTATTTTTATTAATAAATTTTTTTATAGAGATGTTATTATTTGAAAAATGAAAATGGTATGAAGTTATTGCAAATGAAATACTTATATTTTTATTATTTAAATAATATCAGAATATTTAGAAGCCTATTGCATATATAAAATATTTATAAACTCTAAATCTTAAGGATATTTTTATAAAAATATAACTATATATGCTTTTGTAAATTTTAGAAACTTGCTAATTTAAATTAAATAAGTAGAATCGTTATTATCTTCTATTTATGACGCCTCCATTTAATAGATACTTTTTCTTAAAAATAAATAAAATAAAATTTATTTTATGAGTTGCATAAGATTTTTTTAGGAGATAAATTTCACTTCTTTAAGCAATGAAAATCAGGAATAGATATTGAACTATTTTAGCCTATTAACTATTATCACACATTAAAAGCTTTTATTTAACTTATCACTATCTTTCTGCTTAAGCATTATTAAAATCATATAATTAAGTAATGAATTATCTTCATTTTACAATTCCTTAAAAATTATTATTTTTAACATTCCATAAGACTATTTTCAAAAATCAACATTTTTATAATTTTTCTAAAGAACATTTTGCTTCTAGTTTTTCTTAAATCCTAGGTAAATTTTAAAGTTGGTCTAAAATAAATTGATTATAGATACATTAATTTAAATTGATCTTTGTTAAATAAGCAATCTACTTATAAATAGTTTTTTCACATTTATTTCTAAACTTAGACTGCTATAAATTGTTATTTTATCTTATATATTTTGCTTTATTAGTTCAAAACTTAATTTTAGTTTACATTATAAATCATTGATTGATTATTATTACTTACCATTAATACAGTTTCAGCAATTTTTGCAAATTAGTTACTTAATTTTTAAGAATTGAAGATATGTATTTTAATTTAGAAAAAATAGATTAAGAAATAATATATGTCTTCAAGCCTTCAATTATTGGGAATAGCACTAACTAATTTACACAGGGAAAGCACGATTATAAAGATTATCTAAATGAAATACTCATTTGTTACCACTTTATACTTGCTGCAACCTTTAAATACACTTTTCGCTTTTTCTTGTTGAAGCTCTATCTAGCACGAAGACTTTTTTTAAAGGTTTGTTTTATTTATTTCTATAACATATTTGCTTCTCTTCCAATGAGACTTAGCTTATTCTTGCTCTTCTACATTATCTTAGGATATGAATTTAAAATTATTTATTACCTCTTCTTTCATTTTTAGTTATCTTCTAACATATAAGGAGCTTTTGTTTAGCTTTAACTTAGGCACTGTTTTTATTTTCTCGTTTTCTATTATAGTGAGATTTGTATAACGAATACTCTCTTATGTAGATTCTTTTAACAACTGCTTCATATCCTCAGCTCTTTCATAATAATTTTTCTTTTTATCTCCTATGCTTTGAATCTTCCTTTTATCTATCCAGTTAATTCTCTATTCTTAGCAAATTTCTGCAAGCTCCATTTTAAATTATAAGCTAGAACTTTAAAAAAGCTTATAACCCTTTTAAATCATTTAATTATTATGTTTTAGTAAAATCTCTTCTTATAAAAACATTTTTCAAAGCTGCCTCAATCTAAAGTTCTAAGATACTTAAAAGTTTAATCTAAAATAATGAAAATAAGCTTTTGTGTTTCTAAAATATTTGATAAGCTATTAAACATAGAAACTTTTAGTTATATAATGTTTATTATTTAATTATAGTGTAATTATTTAAAATTACATGGTAAAGCTAGAACAAACTCTATGTTTAATTATGAATTAATAATTTAAAGGTTGGTTATACTTTAGCTTTCACTTTAATTAAAATTATCATAATTTTTACTATTAAGCTCTTTTTGAATTGAACTAAGACTAATAATAGATTTTAGTATTACTTTCTAATCTTGTTAATTTTAAATTTGATAAGCAGAAAGTTAATAACTAGTATCTTTAAAGACTTATATACTTTTATAAGTTGTTATTATGTTTATCTAATATTAAATTCCTTCTTAATATAAATTATAAGGCTTTCACTAACTCTTATCATTGGGATATATCCTCTATCTTTACTCTTATTTTTAATTTTAGTTTAGTATCTATCAAATATCTTAATATTTAAAAACAATAGGTAATAACGTAAGTGATTTAAGGGAATTCTAAATAGGTTTATTTAGGCTAAAATAAATAATTGATATTAATTAAAAGATTTTTCATCTTAATTTAAAAATTTTCTTATTTAATCCTTTTCTAAACATTTTATTTGAATCCCTTTAAGTTATAATCTTTTAAATTATGCATAAATAAAATAAAATACCGCAAATCTATCATTATATAGAAATTATTAATTAGCTTCTTCTTTATTCAAAATGATAAATTGAGCCGTGAAATATGGTAGGCTTGTTATAATAAACAATATTAATTGTTTGAAAAAATGTATAGAATTTTTGAATGTCTTTTGCGAATCTATTTTCACCTGACTTTTTAAACTTTTATTGTAAATTTATGCATATTTTTTATAAATTTATTTGAAAGTATATTTATATTTAATACAACAATTTATTTATTATTTTACATTATTTATACTTTTATGAACTTAGTTATAGTATAATTGAAACTGAGAGTCAGATATCAAATAATAAATTAAAGGTACTTTTTATAGAAAGAAAATTAATTTTTAATTTTAATTTTAAATATAAATAAATTAAAATTTAGAATTTTTAGATCAGTCAAGAAAAATCTGCTTGATTCAAATTTTAAAAACAAATTTTACAAAGATATAAGTTAAATTTCTTTGGAAAGTTATTTTATAACATAAATTTTACTAATGAGATCTAAGAATAATTAGAGTAAAAAGGAGAGCTCATATATTAGTAATTTAATTTTACACTAATTATTTAAAAAAATTATAAAAGTATCAATAGTATATTAAAACATTTTCGTTTATTTTATCTAAATTTTTTTAAACTTAGCATATTTGATCCAATAAAATATATCGAATTCAGTTAAAAAATATTTTAAAATTATTAACTTAGTAAATAATAAACATTAAAAAAGTAAAAAATGATATTTTAAAAATATAATATAAATATACCTTCTAGATAAATAAATAAATTTGTTTATTTTTAATTAAAAATATTAAATATTACAAACTAATTTTAAATTTTAATTTCATAATTTATTTTTTCTATCTTTTTAATATTTTAATATTTTTATTAATAAAATTTTATTTTTCAAATATACATAAAAATTTTAAATTTTTGACATCTTAAAGGGTTATTTAAGATAAAAAAAAACCATTAAATTTTAATATTTTAACTGATTTTTAGTTTTTAAAATTAATTTTTCAGTTGTAAATAAAATTTATACTTCAAAATCGACTATTTATTGCTTATCTTAAATTTAAAAATTTAATTATGATTTTTCTTATTCACTAAAAGATATTTAATTTAATAACCCAAGCAATCTTCTCTATTTGTAATTTAAAATAAAATTAAAATTGGAAGTTGCTGCATTAAATAAATAATAACCTAAAAATAAAGACTAAATTATCCTTTTTTATTAAAAATAAGTCTTGCAACTTTTCTTTTTAGAACCTTAAATTTATTTAAGGATTATTTTTTATTTCTGCTTCAAAGAATTTAACAATGATAGTGATATAGCAAAATTAAATAATAAAGCTTCTCATAACTATCTTGTAAAAGTTTATGAACAGGAATACTTATTAAATTTTTCCAATGTTAGTTAAAGTTGTTTAATAATTTTAGGCTAATATAAATAATTAAATTGCAATTAAATTTTAAATTATTCATTAATCATAAACTTTAAATTTTAGTTTTCAAATACAAATAATTAAATATAGCTAGGGATTTTAATTTTTTAATAAATAAATACATTTTTCTATGAATAAACCTTTTTACAAAATTAAAATTCATTCTTTACCTAACTAGAAAATAAAAATTTTAAATTTAATTAGTTTTTTCAAGAATCTTATATCAATTTTTGTGTAAACTTTTAGGTGCTCCTATTAGATAAAAATGTTTGCAGATAAATAGTACTATATAAGATTATTTTAGTTTTATATAAAGAATGCTTTATTTATAAAAATATTCAATAGGTAGTCGCAATTTTAGCTATATAAGATTTAAATAATTGGATTATGATTTTTAACTTATTAACTAAATGAGTAAGAGTATTTAAAATGCCTTAAATTTGTAAAGCACTATTATAAGATTTGATAGCACTTTATCCATTTTATACTTTATAACAATATATATTTATTTTCATATAATACTAAATTTATGATTTGCTTATAAATTACTTCTAGTTCTTTATATCTAAACCTAAAATTGTGTAGAAAGATATATATAATGTTAAAGAAAAGCTTTTTCTTTAAAGGAAATTAATTATAATTTAGAAATTTTCTAATTAAAGGATTAAAACCTATAAAAAAGTTTATTTCAGATAACAAAAAAAGTTATATATTTTGAAAATAGTAAATAAATGTGCAACTTGCTTTTAAAATATATGAAATCTAAGCTAGGCGTAGTAATAATAATAAGATTTTATAAAACTTTAATTTAAACATTTTTATCAAAACTATAAGATTCTTAAGCTTTTTGATTATAATTTTTAATTTAAGCAGGCAAGAAAAAAATAAATATTAAGAATATTTTAAACTAATCTTAATCTGTCATGCTTTTACCACTAAAATTACTAGTTCAAAATAAAAATTAATTATCTAAATTTAGTTAAATGTTTTAGCAAAAATTGTGATAAAATTTCAATATGTGAAATTTATGTTTAGAATGATGAATCTAATCTAAATAAAATGTGATAAAAATTATTTAATTATTAAGTATATATTTATATATTAAAATTTTAAATTACCAAAAATTAAATTTTGCTTATTTTCTATTCGAAAGGCACTTAACTAAATTTTCATATATTTTAAATTCTTAATATAAAAAAGATTATTATCTTTGTTTTTTCTAGCATAAATTATCAATGTGATATCAAATTAAGTTCCGAAAATATTTTTTAATGTTGACCCGAAATTATTATAGGGAAAAAATGGAAAATTTCTTGCAATAAGTCTCTTCTTAAAAGGATTAATCTTAGTCAAAATATGATTAATAAAAAGTACTTTAAGAATTTCAAGCTATGCAATTAGAAAATTTTAAACTCCTAAGAACAGTATAAGAACTAGAAAGAAAAATAGAATATCTGATGATTAACTCACAAGAGAAAAAAAATGGAAAATAAACAGCCAGGAAATATCAGAATAGAAAAATTAGAAGAAAAATTCAACCAATTCGCAGAGTTAACTGAAAGCATATTCTTATAAAAAATATAAGTAAATGATCCAATGGATGTTGGGAAAGCCCACAACAACTTTCATACCATATCGAAAATAATGAGATGCTGGTACTGCAAGCGACCAGGGCACAAAGTAAGAAGTTGCTTCCAACTTTAATAAAAATAAAATAATAAAAAACTAATGGAAAAATATTTTCAGGATCTATTGCAATTAAGAAAGTAAACTGTATAGGAAAAAATACTACAACTAAAAAGTGAAGCTCCTTATATCTAATAGGTGGTTAATAAATTCAATAAAAAGGGACTGGGATTCGACCTATCAGAAAAGATTTGAAATAACAATCTAAAAATCACAGAGATTTATGATAGACAAAATCCAAACAGATTTGAAGTTGATACTTATACCTAACTTTAAATTTAAAAGTGGTTAGCTTAAAAATGGCAGACCCACTATAATCAATTATTTATTTATTTATTTATTTATTTTATATTTATTTTATCTTGGATTTAAAAAAATTAAATTTTTAATTTTTAAATTTTTGATTTAAGAAAGAAAAAAACATTCTCTTTAAATTTTTAAATTTTTTCTCATTTAAAAAAGATTATCTAAATTTATGTTTTAATTAAGCAAATACTATGAAGCAATAACAAACCATCAATTTATTATAAAATTAAAAATTTATAATACCTAAATCTTTTAATTTAATTTAGATTAATTTTAAAATAAAAAAATCCTTTTAATTCAATTAGGATATTTCTTTTATTTTTTCTAAATTTTAAATTAGATATACAATTTTGTATTTTAAATATTAGCAATTTTAACTTATTTCTTTAATAGTTAAAGATATCTATTTTAATTATAGTTAATATTTATTTTAAGTAAATTTCTATTAACTTAATTTTAAATCTATGAGGTTATTTTCCTTAGGATAAAATAAATGTAGAGCTATCATATATGAATATTGATGCTTTTATTCAGTTATATATTTTTGCAATTTTTAATCTTCTTTTGCCTAAACTGTTTTATTTGGCTTAGATAATATCTTTTATTATTCCAGTCAAATATAAATTTATATTCATCTAATTAAAAATTCATCATTCTATAAAATTAAGACTTTAACTTAGCATTACTCAAATTTCAAGATAAAACCTACCAAATTCATCCTACTTATATACTCATTAAAATCAGCAATAAATCTAAGGGATATCAATTGTAAAAAAATTTTCAATCCAAAAGATATTTAAAATCAAATAAATATATTACATGTATGTTAAGAAGCTATACTTTTAAAAATAATCCTTAACATTATTGTAAATAACTTTATAGATTTAAATCTAAAAAGCAATAATAAGATATAATAAAATTTAAGAAGCAAGGAATTTGGTATATATAATTTAATAAGAAACTAGTTCATTTAAATAGCTTGAGTGGCTTTTTGTGTATGCTAAATGAGATCTAGAAGTATAAACTTACTTTATAACATTTTTTCTACCTGCTAAGTTAAAAATTATTAGTTACAATGCAATATCAGAACCAACATAAGCAAACAAAATTATTTATTTAGGCATTTAATTTAAATAGTAAGTTAGAGTCTTAATTTAAGAATATACCAAATAATAAATTATTTTAAATTACACTTAAAGGTATTTCTAAAATACAATTAAGTTTCATTTTCACAGACATCTTTTAAATTTTATCTATCAATCTTCTAGCTAAAAATAGAAAGAAGCTATAAATTTTGATTATAAATATTAAGAAGCTTAGCTATATAAAGAGCATACTAATTATTCCCATTTAAAACCAAATAAACTAAAAGTTTAAACTTATCTTAATATGAATTTATTTATGCTACTTTATCATAAAACCTTTAAGCTTAAAGCTTTGTTTCCCATATTAATTTCTGTTATTTGCTTACTATTTAAGAATATTCTTAGTCTTATTTAATATAGCATGATATTTTATGCCTTTAATCTTTTTAAAGCGTTAACTTGCTAGACCATTTTCATTTAAAGAGAACTAAATCCCTAAGGATTTAGTTCATTCTTATTGATATAAAATATGCTCGAAGACAATTCGCAAAGAAGAAACATTTTGCTGAATTACCTTATTTAATGCTTCGTTGTTGCTGCTAAAACTTCGGTTATTTAAAGCATGTTCTTTAATTCTTGCTATGTATTAATTTAAAAATAGATAAGGCTAAAAAGGACAATTAAATACATAGTAACTATATAAATTCTTGATTTATAAAATGAATATATCAAATGTTTTGGAATTTAAGATGAATAATCAATTAAATGTTAGTTACTAAACAATAGTCTTTGAGCTATAAATATGAAAATGTTGAAAATGACCAACCCTATTAGGAAGGAAAAATTCACAAAGCATATTTCTTCCGATTGCTTTTTTTAATTTATTCTTTAGTCTTTCTTTATTTGATATTACTCAGCTTCCTTAGATTCCTCACTTTTTCCATTCTTTCTAAGAAGTTAATTATGATTATTCGATGTGTGAAAAAACCTTTAGAATTTCTTTCTTTTTCCTAATTAATTTAAACTGCAAGATTTATTTTCTTTATTAGTAGCTAGATTTTCATCTTAGCTTCTCCTACTCAATAAAGTACTCAATTTCATGTCAAGAAAAGGCACACTTCTGGATTTCCTCATATCAATAATTTCAATCTTTTTCCTCCTTTCAATCTCTTATTGCATCATCATGTTTGCTTTTTTATTTTAAATGGTTCTCTCCTTCTAAATTTAACCTTGATACTATGCATGCTAGCTTAATTATAAAGAAGTTTCATTTCTAACTGTATAGTTTTAAGTTTCCTCATCCATCTTTTATAAATGTAATAGAAATAAATTCTTTACTTATTTTAAATTTACAGTGCTCATTTAATTTAAATCAACTATACATCTATTAATTCAACCTTCTTACCTATTTAACTAACTTAATCTCCTAAACAAATTTTATCTCTTTATAAAAAATCAAATTATAAGAAAATCCCTAACACCTAAAAGTAAAAGATTAAGCTGAAAAAAATGAAGTTATCTATAGAAGTATGAAGGAGACTCAAAATATTAAATTATGACTATATATTGGTTGAGTAATAAACCTCCTTAAGTGCTTTATAAAGAGTATAATATATATTATTAGAAAGCAGATATATAATTGACTTAATTAACGTGATATACTAAAACCTTTCATTTATTTTTATTAAGTGCATAAGATTTAGTTATACATTTTATATATAACTCTATATTTATATCTTCTATATTTGAGAGCAATAAACACCATTTAAAGTGAAATTTTCATCTTATAATAGCTATAAGGTAAAATAGGGTTTTTAAAAGAATTTATTTTAAAAAGCAAATTTAAAAAACTTCCTCAACAAGATATACATTAAATTTATATCTTAGAATGGAAAAATAAATATTGATTAAGCTCTTAGATTCAAAATTATTATAATATATCTAATTTAAGAGTATTTTGGCTTTTAGCTTTTAATAGATAAAGCTAGATATAAAAATATAGTTGGTTTAAGGAAATTATCAAAATGTGTAACTCATTTTTTATTATACCTGACTAAATAGAATTTATTAGTATTAGTAAAGTTTTTCTCTTTATTATGTATACTTCCACTTGCTTTCTTGGTTTAATCTACTACACTAAAAATAAACATCCTTTTTATAAGTTATTAATCTATCATAAATCATAATACAATAAAAGTATATGGGGTGCTATTAAATCATGCTCACTATATTTTTTAAAACACTAAAAAAGGAATTTTTCTTATGGCATTACTAAATATAAGTTGAGCTTTCTAAATATTTGCTTTATTTACCTCTTCATACAAGTTAAAAGCTATAATTTTAAAATTTTTAATAAACTATTAGTGCACTCTTTATTTAATCTCACATAAACAGTCATATAGCATTAAAATTTGAATAGCTCTTTGCAGATTTAGCCACATAATTTGTTTAAATTTAACATAATAGCTCTAGATCTTAATAATTATAAAAATTTAAATTATTTTAAGAAGTTAAGAAATATCCTTCATAAGAAATAGCTTTTATATCATTTAATTATATAAATTATATCCAAGTTCCTTTTTTATCTTTCAGATATATTTTAGTTGCCGTGCTTGCTTCTTTCAGTTAAGGAAAAATATAGCTAATAAAATAAAAAATATTTGCTTATATAATTTTATAATTTATTAAATAGCCAAATAAATTACTAGTTAATATATCTTATATTATATAGATGTAAACTTAGACTTAGTTAATTTTTATTTTTTATATTATAAACTTAAAGTCTTTCTTATTATATCCCTATTTCTTTTAGAACCAATATGCATTCTCATTACTTTCTTCCTCTTCAATAGATTTTTATTAATTAAACATTAATTTTCATTATAAAACTAAGCACAGAACTTTAAAAAAAGAATAATTCATTTAAGCAAGTTTGCATTAAGTTTGCATATCTTAAAATTTATTAAGTGATTAACTCTAAAAAGTTATTTTATAAATTATTCCTAATATTAAGAATTATTTAAGTTTGGTCATTAAGTCATTTCTTATTACACTATCGTTAGGAACCTAAATTAACTTATAATTATTTATTAGAAGGGAAATCATGGTGTTTGCTAAGTTAAATAATTCTAGAATTCTGAAATATATTTGATTTTTCTTTAATATGCTTACAATAATTTTTACCTTTAGTCGGATTTTTTCCTCTTAATGAAATTAAAATTTATTCCTGCTTTTGTTTCTTAAAACTGAATATAATAAAAAAGTGATTTAATACCCTTGATAATCAAAATGATTTTTAAACCTTTTTTTGTAAGATCTAACTTAGATTATCAATTTTAAAACCTATTATTTTTTAAGTTTATTCCTATAAAATTTTTAGAAATAAATAAACAAATTTTAGCTGCTCCTTGCTATTAATGATTGTTCTTAACATTATTTTAAGTATTTCATATTTTCTAAATGATATTAATAATCATTTATTAGTAGTATTAAACATGCTTTATGGATCTTTATTGATTCAAGCATTCTTTAAAAGGAATCCTTATTTTTAATTTAATAGCATCATTTATTTCATGAATGAATAATTAAAATATAAAAAATGAAAAAAAACCCGGGAATCTAAACCTTTAATTCTAACCTTAAAGATCAATCTTAAGTCTCAGTTAACTAACAAGAACCAATAATTCAAAAAAGATAAATCTACTCCTGTTAAGGATTGGGAAATACTGAATTTCCTAGCAAACTGAAAAAACTTGAGAAACCCCACGAGCAAGACGTTATTTAGCTTTATTCCTTAATTGAGAAAATGAATACCGAAATATAAATCCTGAAGGCGGAAAACTTGAATCTTCGGCTTCTTTTGTAAGATAGAAAAAAGGAAGATCGAGACTTGGTAAGTAAAGTTTAGTTTTAAATTGAAGCCTTAACTTCCTAATTTTAACTATTAGAAAAAAAACCTAGTAGCAAATCAATAGAAAATTAAAGAAGAAAATCGATTACCAATCAAAAAAAACTAACCTTAAACAGATAAGATGGAAATTGAAAAAATGTAAAGAGAATCAAAATTTTAATTCAAGCCTTTAATAAAACGTTGCTATTGTTGTCAAAAGGCTGGACATTTTTGGAAGTAATGTCCGAAGTGAAGAAAAGTGCTTGAGAAGCACCGTAAAGAATTTGGAACATCGAGGAGGCTATATTGTAACTACTCTGGAGGTATTTACAGAAAGAAGCTGATATTAAATGATTTAAATGTGACACTAATCAAACAGGATCTTGGTAATTAATAGTAACAGAATTAATAGCTTTAAAAGGACAACAATGACCTTAGAATTTGTTTAGAGAAGCTAAAGAAAAATTACAAGAAGATGGAAGAACAATTTTATGAGCTTATTGAAGAGAAAGAAGAATTATCTCAGTTTGAAATTGATTCAGATGAAGAAATGTACAGTTGAGTATTGAATATAAAAACTTTTATTGTCTTTAATTTGAGGAAACATTTCCTCTAATTAAAGATGACCCTAACCCTTATAGTTAAAATTAATTAAAGAATTAAAATATTTATTTAAAATTACTTAATTTATATACACTCTCAAATTTATAGACTTATAAGGTATGATTCAGGTATTTTTATTAGTTCTTTTCCAATTGTTTATTTTATGATTTAATCCGATTTCTCTATATAGCTTGCTTTTGAAACTTGTATATATTGATAATTTAATTCATTAGCTTTGAGACCAATTAAAAAAATGGTGTAATTGGAATGCAAATTAAGCGTCGAATACCTTTATTTTCAAAAATCATAAAACTTCAGAAACAAAAAAATTAGAGACTATTATTATTTTCTGAACTATAAACTTGTATCATTAAGAGTGTTTGATAAACTTCATTAAAACATCAATTTTATATAAACTAAGTTGAAAATAGTGGAGATGCAGCTAAGTTATATTTATAGATATGAATCTTCAAATTTAAATAATGATGCTCTTCTTATATATTTCAGAGAAAATAATTATTTAAGAAAAATATAAAAATTTAAATTTAGAGATATATATTAAAAGATCAATCTCCTAGTTTAATTTCTATTCAGATTGAAACTATTTTATGATTTTTTTAAATAAAGAATCTAAGTTTCCTCTATTTCATAAATAAAGATTATTTGTATTTATATTTAGTTATTTTAGTAAAGGAGTTTGCTATCTCTGAATTAATAGGAAAATATGATATTTTTTAACTTTTATCTTGTAAACTTTAGATTAAATTTTTGGAGTATTAAAAACAATAGCTTTTATAGTTATTTTGAAATTAAATAGACCTATAATAAACATTTCACATAATCTAGCATTCAACTCTCAACTATGAAGTTCAGATTTTCTCTGCATACATTTTTATAAATCTTCCTCTAAAAAAATTTTAAGCGAAGTAAGTAGATATTGCTTGAGTCTATCTTCTAAAATTAATATATATTAGCCAATATATATTAATAAGAATTTTTACAATTAATTCATCTTAACCTTATTGCTCCTATTTTTAGGAAAAACTTATTGGTTTATATCTTAAAGCTAAAATTTAATTACTAATTTAAAATTGCTTATATAAAAATCTTTAGCCTCCTATATCAATCTAAGCTGTATTGGCTTTTAAGAAAAACCTCAAAAATTTAGGAACACAAATTAAGAAACTCCCAATACTTTCCGTATTTAGGATTTTTATTTAGATTTATTATTATTTTCGTAAATGAGCCCTTGTTATCATGGTAAAATAAACAAGTTAGCTGCTTTATTAAATCTTAATTTAAATTGGCTATTTTAAAATGCTCATAGATATATATGCTGATCTACCAGAATAAAGTTGCTCATATTTTACCTTTTTGTTTATTATTAGCTTATTTACTAATATCATATTCTATATAATTAAAAACAAACTTTATATTCTCTATTTCAAAGCATTTGTATATATCCGTACTTTCTCTTCCAATTTATTTTGGCATAATAAGAAAAAATATACTAATTAAGTTCTTTATTGTCTTATAATATGAATCTATTCCTTAATATATCATTAATGATACTCATATTGGATAACAGTATATAGGAATTTATTCAAATATAGTTGTTTCGTACATAGCCACAATATAATGCATTGTAATAATCTAGTCACTTATCTTTTTGAAAATGTATCTGATTAAAATAAATTAATCTTAATTAATTTCATTGTAGGCTTTTCAATTATAAGTTAGATCCTTCGAAATAACATTTTAATAATAATAATAGACTTTAAGCTTAGAAAATAAGAGAGTTTATAATGAAATAGTTTAAATAAATTAAAGTAATAAGTAAAATTTATTATTAGCTATTTATAAAATTATGAAATTATGCTTATATTTAAGTTCAAAAATGGATGATAAAGTAGAAGAGAAAATCGCTAGAAGCTAACTATCTTTATAGGGAATCTAGTATAACTAATATCAGATTTTAAGTTAAAAGTGGAGTGTGTAAAATGAAATAAAGTAGAATATAAGGATTTAAGATGATTTCCGGAGACTTAGAAATCTAGAAATTATTGACTAGAAGAAATCATCGAGTATTCCTAATCTTAATTTAAAGAAAAGTACTTTATTAAATAGGAGAAATTTAGAATAGACTTAAAATTATATTCAAGAAGAGTTAACCCAATGCTCAAAGTATTATGATAATGATAAAAGTTTCTAATGTGTTTTTTAAGTACAAGAGCAGAATCTTTCCGAAACCGAAAGGAGATAATAATCTGAGACACAAGAAAAAGATCAGAAGCAGGAATCTTGTACAATAAATCTTCTAAAGCAGCTTGAAAATTAAAGTTTTGTGAATTTAATCCTACTAATGGGATTAGTAATTTTCAACTTAGGCATAATTATCTTTCCTAAATTACGTAAGACACTTAACTTTTGATTTTCGCTCGAGGAAATTAAATTTTTTTTTCTAGTATTTGATGTTAAAAAATTTATTGTCTTTTCGCAACTGAAATAAAGATCAATTATTCTCTAAATTTTCTTAAAAGATAAAATAATATTCTCAATTAAAATTGTTAAAATGAGATTTTTGCACTTCGTAAAAAATGTTAAAATTCTGAAAAATCAATTCAAATCTAAGATTTTAATCATATTTCATTTTGAAATAAAAAGAAGCGATAAAGTTGAAATTTGCAAATGGAATAATAGGTAAAAGATTTAGATAATGCTAAAAGGTTATAATATTATGAATTTTTCCTTTGGTAATCAGAGCAATCAGAGAAAATTACAAAATAAATATTTAAAGTAATCAAAGAAAGGAGCTTTTTCTACTTAAACATCGCAAAATCTGAATAAAACAAATGTATATATTTTAAATTTTAGAGTATTTTAGATAAAAGATAAAAATTTTTATTTAATTATTTTATAATAGTTATTTATTTATCTTTTAGTTTTGGATAATTTAAAAAATATTTTATTTTCTTTATTTTAAGAAATAAAATCAACGTTGACTTATTTTATGATATTGCTATCAATATTAAACATTTTTATTTGTGTTTGTTTGGAGATAAAATATTAAGTTTAAGATTAAAGTTAAATAAAAGCATAATTAAGAATTTTCAGGTTCTAATTTTATTTTTTAGGGAAATATTAAAATAAAAATTACAGAAATTTGCCTCATAAAATATTATTTTCATATGATTATTATAAAAAGAATAAGATAAAATAAAAAAAATTATTTTTTTTATTAAAAGCTTCTAGTTAAATCTTTTTCTAGAAAGAAAAATCTATGACCAACTTTTTTAAAACGTTTCAAAAGTTATATTAATTTTAAAAGGTATAAAGCAGAATAAGGATAAATAGTCATTCTATTTATAAATTTATTTCTTAAATCTTTTACTATTATTAATGTTTTATAGATTTTAATCACAAATTTATGTTTTTACATTAGTGATTAATAACTAAGTTAACTTTTCAAGCGGAAATTCTTATTTTCTTTAACTAGGCCTATAAATAAAATAAATTAAAATTTTAAGGGATTTTTATTTTTTATTATCTTGGTAAATAATTTTAGTGAATCCCTAAATTTATTATTTTAGTTATATATATATTTAAAAAAATTTGATTGTTAATAATTATAAAATAACTTTTCTAAAGTTAAATATAAATCTTTTAATTTAATATCTCTTATATGTAAGAATTTTATTAGGTGGGAAATTTCCTTTTGTAAATGATTTCTAATTATATATTAAACTATTTTAAAATTTAAAATTATTAACTCTAGATTCAAACCTTATTTCTCAAATAATTTATTCTTTAACTTATTAAAGTTATTAGAGATCTTTTCAACTAACTTTTATTTCTCAATAATTAAGTATTATAAATTTTTGCTCTTATTTAGTCTAAATTATGTTAATTTAGATCTTAAACTATTATTAATTTTTAATATTTTTCCACTTTTATATGTTTAATTAAGTTTTAATATTAATTATTATCAAAAGCTTTAATCAATTTTATTTAGCATTTATCTTAACCTATTATTTATATTTTTACTTTTTATATAACTTTTATATTTTATATTTTTTATATTATTTGCTATTCAATCTTTCAAAGATTAAACTGTTCTTATCTAGATTGTATTAAATTTAAAGGTCTGCTATACTTGTCAAAATTAATTGTGCTATTTTACTTATTAGTCATAAATATAAAAAATTATATCTCTGTAATCAATAATTATCTTGGATTAAAATCATGTTTATATTAATATTTTTAAAGCAAAAAATCAGTTAAACTTAAAGCTAACCTTTTAATTAAAAATAGTTAAGAATGAGACTAAGCTCTTTATTTAGGATTAATAAGAATAAAATTTAGTTTAGTATCATTTTATTTAATTTCTATTATGCAACAATATATATTTCGAACTTCTAAAATCATTATTAAATTCCTAATTAATTTGCATTTAGAAAGTTATATCTCTTTATTAAGGATGTAGAAGCTTAGAAGTTAATACAAAAAATAATATAGAATGTTTCATATGAAAATTATGTTCATTATTTAGAATAGAATAATGAAGAATTTGATTTAGCAAATAAAAAAACAAGCTTTTCTTTTAAGCAAATTTTTTCTAAGAAGATTAGATAC
Source organism: Loxodes magnus (assembly GCA_946699065.1). NCBI lineage: Eukaryota > Ciliophora > Karyorelictea > Loxodida > Loxodidae > Loxodes > Loxodes magnus. The sequence continues at coordinate 32,402 of CAMPDV010000712.1, forward strand.
TAAATAAATTTAAAGTAAGCTGCTTGTTTTCCCAGATTTTGCTATTATTTTAGGTTTTAGAGACGATTTAATTATTTAAAATTTAAAAAGCTAGAATTTAAGTTACTAAATTAATTTTAAATAATTTGACCTATAAATCTATGCAAGTCTACATCAATGAAAATTTAACATCCTGCTTTAAAAGATAACTATACTAAAGCATAATTGAATAAAATATTTTATATTTATTTACAATTGACTTGATATAAATATTTTTTCTTTCTTAAATTAATTAATGCATATCTAATTCTTTTTAAAATAAGATTAAACTTCAGAACAAGCAAAAAAATTAAATTTTTTATAATTTTATTTATTTAGATTATAATTAATATATCTAACTAATATTTTTTGCTTAAATTAGTTTATTTCCTTTTTGACTTTTTTAAAAGGCTCTTAAACTATTATTTTTATTATTTTAGCTTTAAATTAATCCTATGACATAAGATTTTCTAAAATAACTAAATATATCTTCTGATGCTTTTATTTAACCTTGTTTAAATTGTTTCAAATGATGCTATTAGCAATTTTTTTATTTCTATCGCAGAGTTTAAATATAATGAGCTTCATATAATTTTTATAATTATTAATTAATTAATTTTAGAAGTTTAGAAATGTAATAAATGTGTTGAAAAAAGTAAAATAAAGAGAGAGAATCTTCAGTAGATTGTAAAATAAATAAAAATATAAAAATTAAAATAAAATTGAAGTAGCTAAATAAACTAAAAATAGTGTTGTTATAGGCTATAAGACAACATCATCAGCTCCTTATAAAGATATATCCAAGTGCTATGGCAATTATTACTAAGCTACATTTGATTGATCAATTTAAAATAAACAATATCAATTGATTATGTTTATCAATAAGCATACGTCAAAATGTTCATGCAAAAATACAGGTAAATATTAGTAATCATTATAAATCTCATAATTAAATAGAGTTATTTGAATGCAAATTTATTAATTAGTTCTTTTATTCAAAGCTTAATTATGGAAAATAGAATTGCCACTAAAACAAACTAACTTTCTTTAATGATTAACATCTAACTAAATAAAATGTTTACTTATAAAAATTAATTATTCTCTTACTCAATAAAGCATCAAAGAACATAGTGTTAGGATTAAATAGAAGAAAGCTATATAAATTAGTTATAATGTAATGATATTCATATATTTTATAATCTCTTAAATTTAAACTAATTTTAATTAGATGCTTATACACAAATGTAGCTTTATGAAGCAATAAATTATTATAATTGAGATATTAAAATAAATTATGAATAAACTTTAAAAAAGATAAAACTAAAAATTATTATGCAAGTTAAGTTTAAATTTGATAGAAAAAGAATTTAAAAAGAAATTAATTTAAATAAAAAATAGAGTAAAATATTAAATTAGTGTATTTATATGAAATTACCTTTATAAATTAACCCATTAAGAGAAGATGTTATATTTTATAAGAAGAATATTTATTGATTTGTTGTTCAAATACAAAATAAAAAAATCGCTAAATGATCTTGTAACTATAAAAGTTTGAATTAAAGTTAACGTAGATCTTGATGAGAAATTTTAATCATAAATATTTGAGCTTTATCTTATTCAAGAGGAGAATCTCCGGTTGTATTTAATTCTATTCATGCATTCAACCTTGAATATAAACCCAAACGTCATTTTTCCTTATTTTATATATGCACCTCCTCCAAAGAAAAATAGAAGACATCTTCTATATACTTGGTATACTAGATTTGAATTTGCTCATATCTAAGATTTGGATTTTTGTCATAAGTAATAATTTATTATCTTCGTAATTTTGAGTAGAGAAGAATCATAAATCATTGTGAATACCATATGCTGATTATCCTCATAATATAATCAACATTTCTTAATTTTCTACTCATTAAGAAATGCCTTAGAATCTAGGTTCAGGACTTATTTAGCTTGATAATGGTATTAAATCTCAATAGTTTGATGCTATATCAAACTTTCAAACATCATTGAAAAATAATGTTTTTATCTCTCTTTCCCATAGAATCTAAAACGAAGTTTTTCTTCTAGCTTTATGCTCCATAAAAGAAATAGCGTCTTCCTGGAGTAGTAAGAGTAGAAGTCTTAGAAAAAACATCTTTCTTTAAGCTTAAGAAAGTGAAAACAACAGCCATTTAAGGAAGATAGCCAGTTTGGCTTTCTTACGAAAATAAATTATTAAATTAAAGCTAGAAATAGCTTCTTAAAGCTAGAATTAAAATTCTAATTTAAAAGAAACTATTATTTTAAAGCAATTCAATTAAATATAAATGAAAATAAATGAGAACAAACAATCAAAGCTTTGTATATCATTTCATAAGAAATAACTTAATGCTTTAATAATGGAGTTTTATATTTAATCTAGTGAAACTTTGCTGGAATTGATTTACTAGTACTCAGAGTAAATTTTTATTTATAGCATTTATTTGACTAAATTTATTAAACTACTTCGAGTTTACTTTTTAATGAAGTAAGTTAAAATTGAATTACCTATGACGTGGATTTATTCATTTAATCTACTAATCTTTGAATATTTTCTTATGAATAAAAATTAAATCAGATCCATTAAGATTTTTACACCACTTAAGGAAAATAAATGCTAATAGACTTTATATTAATGAAATAATTATAAGATTATGATTTAATTGTTTTGATTTTGAAAATAAAGTTATTAACTAGTTTCTAGGGTTCATAAGTTTTAAGAATTTCTTAGAATAAAAATAAATTTAGAAACTTTTAAATAAATCTAAGAAATATTAGTTAAAACAGTTAAGAATTTCTATCATTTAGAAGATTTAGCGACAAATAAGAACATTTATATAAAAAATATTAGATAAATATTTATCATTTGTTTAATAATAAGAATATCTTAAGTTGAAAGAAGCCAACTATTTTTTTGGCAAGTTAAAATTAAGAAAATAATTTTTAAATAAACTTTCTCATTAACTAACTCTTAACTAAAGATTAATAGTAGAAGGTTAAAAGAGTCAATGAAAATACTTCTTAGATTAATGCTTTTAATATTTCAAAACTAGCCATAATTTCTAGTGATATTAATACTTCATAAATTTTTAATTTTTATATTTATTATATTTCTATCTTTAATTACTCTTATAATTTATTTTTATCAAAACTAAATTTTTTTTATAAAAGTGGCTAATTTTTTTACTTTAATATTTTGTTTTTTATAAATTTTCCAAAAAGTTTTTTGTTTTTTAAAATTTACTTTAGTTATTTAACAATTTCTTAGTTTTGTTAAATTATTAAATTATAATATATATAATTATATCTGATTTTGTTTATTTCTAATAATTAAAATTTTAAAATTGGCTTAAATAATTTTAATTGTTTGAAATATCTTAAATTTATACTTATTTTTTAAAGTCTGTTTATTATATATTTAATTGTTTTTTAGTTATATTTAGCAAATTATATATATTAAATTTAAAATTAAGAAAAAATATTTAAATAGTCAAATATTTAAAATTAAAATAGCTAAATCTCCATTAACTATTTTTTATTTTTGTATATAAAATTATTTTTTTGGTTTTATTATAAGTCATTTTTTACATATACCCTGCTAATTAAAAATCTGAAAACAATTTTAAAGATAAAAATAATTAAAAAAGAAATTATAATTTCTGAAAATAGATAAATTAATACTTCTAATATAATAAAAGATATTTTAAAATTAACTTTATTTCTGCATTTTAATTTCTTTTAAACTAATTTTATTTAATTCTTTAATCTTATTGATAAGTAATAAAAATGATTAAATTTGCTTTTAATTAAAGCAAAAATGTTTATTTCTTTTACTATGCATTTTTAGATAAAATTTATAAAAATTAAAATTGAATAAAATATAAGCTTTATTTAGTTTACTAAATAAATAGTATCTTAATAAATAATTATATTAGTTAATTTAAAGCATTAAATTAACTTGCTATATTTTATATTAATTTAATTTTGGTATATTAAATTATTTAAATTCAAAAATAAAAATTTATAATTTTATAACAAATTAACCTATCATAATTAATAAAAACTATAAAAATTATAAAAAAGCGATATTATTAAAAAATATATAATTATAAAAATAAGATAAGAAGTTAAATTTAAAATAAACTATTTTGATAGATTAAAATAAAATAAAATAAATTACGCGCTCTATAATCTCATTTATTTATTATTTATATTAGCAATTTATTTGTCCCTGGTTTTATTATCGAATCCCCATTGACAATATCTTCATAATCATCTGCATATTAAGCAGACTCCAAGATTTATTCTACTCAAAACATTTCTGAGTTTTCTGAATGTAGTTTTAAATAAACTATTTAAGGATGAATATACTTTTTTATATGGTTTAGTCTATTTTTTAGTTATATTCTTTATCACTGTATTGATCTAAAATAACAACCATATCGCTTTCTAAAATTAAAGGCTTTTTAGTTCCTTTTATTTGCATTAATAAGTTTCATAAGCTTTATAAAATGAATTTTTTAGATTTATTCTGATTTAAGATTTATTTTATCCTTTCTTTATTTTGCTTGATGTTTATCTATTTTTAGATTGATATATTAAAGGAAATTCCATAATTGCTTAAAATAATTAAAGCCAGATTTAGAAAAGATTTTCAGATTTGCTTTTAAGTTATAGGCAAATGTAAAATACTAAAAATCATGTTGAATGTAGCTAAAGAAGAATAGTCATTATGAGATAAGAGCTCTATAATAACTTTAGTTAAGGAACTGTCTAATACTGTAACTGAAATAATTATTACGAAACCCAGATTTAAATATACTCATTAGTATTAAAAATCAGCTAATGTAACTAAATTTTATTGAAAAAACAATCTTAAGTTAAAAACAATAAGAGATAGATAATAAGGAGGTAGAAGTTAAAAAGAATACAAAGTTTCTTAAATTTTTCTTAAAGACGAAGAATCTATTCAAAAAAATCTAATATTACTATTTTAGATGAAACTTAGGATTTAGTAGATAAATAATTCTAAACTTCTTTAAGCAAAATTGTAGCAAAAAAATATCAGCCTTTGAAGATTTTTAAGCAAATTAGTTGAATATTTAAAATTTTGACTCATATTTCTAGCGAATTATAAGTAAAAAAAGTAATCCTCTATAAAATCCGTTAAGCCAGGTTTTAATAGTAAAAGAATCACTAAGCTTGGAAATTAAAAATGTAGTATGAAAGGCTTAGATGAAAAGCTAAATCAAACTCATTTAAATATTAAGAAATAAAATTTAATTTAAATAATTCTTAAGTTATATAATCAATTCTTTATATTTAACTCAGTTTTAACTATTTAATTTATTCACTGCGCAAATAGTTAATGATTAGCCTTATAGATTAAATTGAAAAGCTTATCTAAAAATTATTGTTATTTATTCTTCTTTCTTTGATTCTTAAAGCCCATCTCCTTCAGTTACTTTTACATCTTAAATAAGAAACAAAAGAAACTAAAATTCTTTCATTTAAAATAAAGAAAATTAAATTTTACTTATATTTGTATAGATAAGGTTGATCTTTCTATCTCTTTCTTTTATTAATAAAGTCCGTCTATTAGTTTATTCTATATTGAAACTAGAAATTTCTTTCTAGCAACTCCTTAATTAGTGCTAAAGATATTTATTATTACCATATATGGATTTAATACTTTAAGTTCCTTATGTTTTTTCTTAAATTTTGCAAAAAGTTGTAAAGCATAAAGGTTTAGGCTTTATGCATTTATAAAAAACTCCATATTTTTCTTATAACTTTTATTACAAATATTTAAAATCCAAATTAGGTGCTTTCCCAGCCTTTATTCTCTTAATTTTCATTAGACGAAACTGTTTAGTAAGCTATTGATAGCAAATTAATAATTATTGGATGGTACAATACTAATTCTTATGTTTCACTTATAAATTAAGATAAAAAGCCAACTTACTAATAGAGAAATTCCTATCTAATAAATGAAAATCCAATATACTTAAGATATGTTTAGTTTTAAAGAAGTAGAAAATAACTTAAGAAATAAAATAAATGCTTTCATATTGCTTCTTCAAATAGACTAAATTATCTCTTTTTATAGATAGATAATAATCATTTAAATGAAAAATGTTTCTACTAATAAGAAGGCTGCTTAGCATAGTGGTAGTGCGTTTGATTTGTAATCAAAAGGTCGAGGGTTCGATCCCCTCAGTAGCCTGATTTTTATATACTTAAATTTATAAATATAAGATATATTAAAATATAAAATGATTCACTTTTAATAGGTTAAGCATTATCAAGCTTTAATAGTTAGAACCAAAATAGAAAATAGAAAAATCCTAGTAATCATAATATGTCAATAGCCTACATAATTTAACTAATTATTTGAACAAAAACTTTAGCTAATTTATAATAATGCTTAATAATAATAATGCTTAATAATAATTAAGCTTTATATTAGTCATTTATTAAATAAGCTTATTATTATAATAGAATAGTCACTAAATTCTTATATTTATGTTCCTTTATTTATCTCTTAAATGTTTTCATTTTAAGATAGTTAAGTTTTTATTATTAAATCATTTTACTTAAAAAACTAGTAATTCTAACTTCATGGAAAAGATATAAAAAATTCCAAAAGGAAAGCTAAGAGTAACAATATTGACTATTTTATGAAAATGATTTATTTAGTTACAATTTTATAATATTTAGTCAAGTTAGAAAAAAGCTAAAATAAGAGTCTTCTATTTGAGAAATAATAAATAGTTATTTAGTTAAAATTAGAAGATTAATTTTAAATAACTTATTTATAAAATAGAAAATAATAATGCTAGTTCTCATATTTAAATTACCTAATTTCAATTTTTTATTTATAAATAACTATTTTAGCTAAATCCACTTGAGTATTTAAAGAGACTGAGCAAATTAAATAGATTATTTATTTAATATTCTTAAAACAATTTAAGTTTCATATAAATAATGAGCATAGTTATAGTAATGGTTGTATAAAATTAAGATATTAGTCTAATTTGATGCTTTAGAAATGCATAATGTAAACTATTATAAATAAATGAAATAATTTATCTTCTATCTATAAATACAAAATAATATTAAAATATAGCAACTAACTATTAAATGTCTAGTTATTAACTTATTTCAAATATAATACTATTTACTATTATTATTTAATAAAAGTAGAATCTTAAATAATAATTGGTTTAAATTAAACAATATATAAGATAATAACTTTATCTATTAATAATTAATTTAAAGGAATCAAATATAGATAGAAAACTATAAATGAGAGCTATTAAATAATGCTAAGCTATATATATTAGTTGGTTATTTAAGGATGTTCATTTAGATGATTATATCAATTAAATTTAATTTAAACCTTTATTTTTATTTTATTTGTCTTAGCCCTATTTAAAATATATGAATGAAGAAAAATTAAAATTTGCTAAAAGTAAATAAAAGAGTTTAGGTTAGATGACTGAAGGAAAGCATTGGAAATAAGAAATTAGATCGAAGGTTTTATTAAAAAAGATGATAGCTTTATATTGTTGATTAATGTTTCTTAATTCCTGTAGTTTGTTTCTAAGATTATAAGTAATTTAATTTAGTTATTTAAATTTATTCCACTTTATTAAAATTCTAAGTTGCAACTTTTTCAAGAAGGAAATTTAATTTTAACTAAAATATACAAAATGATAATAGTAGAATATAATATTTAGAGTATATAACCATAATAAAATACTTAAAATGCTTATTTGATTATTAACCATTTAGGATAAACATTTAATATAAAATAAATAAATAAATTTGATTATAGAGCGCGTAGCACTCTCGTTGGTGCGCAGCTCTTTAAAAAAAAATGTTTCATACTGACAAGAATGTTTGTTACTGATAAAATTATCAGATACTGATAAACCTTGTTCAATACTGGTATAATTATTCAGTACTGATAAAAATGTTCAATACTGATATAATTTTAGAATATTCGTAATCTTCAATACTTGTTGGAGGTCCAAGGACATGTCAGGATTGTGTCTCATTGCATCACCAAAGCAGAGGACGACATGTGTCAATTATGGGTACTTAAATTCCCCACCTCTGATGAAGCTCGCAATATTATTTCTTTTTCGTTCCAGAATTAAGTCCAAATTAAGCCAGTGCCGAAGGTCTAAGAATCTTATGTCTCGAGGCCAAACCAAAGTAGAGGAAGACATAAAGTCGATTATGGGTACTTAACTTCCCCAACTTCTGATGAAGATGACCTTGTTAATCACCTTCGAACAACTATGGCGGTTTTAAAAAAATATATTTTAATATAAACTAAGCAAATGCAAAATTAAACTAATATTAAGCATCATTAGATCAATTAAATTTTAGAATCTATTATATAACTTAAAATGGCTAAATACTCAGAATAATAACAAAATATATGAATCACAAATTGTTTTATGTAGAACTAATATTCTTATATAGATCAATAGGTACGGCTTTAGAAAATATCTTTATTTTTTATTCTTAAAAAAGTGAACGCATTTCACAGCATAATTTAAGATTAAATTGGAAAAAGAATAAATAAAGCTAAAATTAAACAATTCAGATGCTATAGAGGCGAGTTAAGATGAAATTTAAAGAAAACGTTTATTACAATCTAAATTAAAATTATATTTAAATTTTTAAACTAAAGAAGTTTTTTGACATCTATAACTGCAAGAATTGCTTCCTTCAATTATAGACATTAGTAAATATTTTTAATGTTTTTTAATTATAATCTTGATCTCATAATTTTTAATTACTATTGTTATAGTATCATCTTTTATTTCTTCCTTTTTTACTTTTCCATTTCTAATAATTCTAGTCTTCATACATAAGTTTCTTGTGAAATATTTTTATTTATAACTCTAAATATCCTAATAAGACCTCGGAAAGGAGTTTATAAGTCCTTAATCATATAGAATAAGGCTTCTTAATTCATAATTCCCAATTTTTACGATAGACATTCTCTTATATTAGAATAATATATGCATTTAAAAATGAGCTTGAATGTATCATACTCTCCACGCATACAGTAGGAATTATTAATAGGATAGTGACGGTCTTAGATATCTTCTCGAAAATTATAGGATTTGATTCTAAGTTTATATATTCTGATAATTTATTTTCTAAATTCTTTGTTCAACTTAGTGTAAGTAATTACTGGAAATTTATTAAGATTATTAAACTGTTCAGTATATTCTTTAGCTTTTTTTATTCTCTTAAATTTATGAGTAGCTGTATTATAGAAGTATTGTTGTATTTTGTCTTATATTTTTGTAAAGGTGTTTTAATTTGTATTAATCTTGGAATTCTACATGTCGACACTATAGAGATCTGATATTTGTTAAACTTGATCCCAGTATTGAACTTCTTTTTTCCAGTGGTAATGAAAAAAAGCTTATTTACAATCTTGGAAAATCAATGTTTTCTTATTTCATTTTATAATATAATTTAAAATCTTTATTGCCATAATATGCTTAAGGGGTAGCCAGTTTAAATCTATATAACATGATTCGTTAAAAGTTGAAATTTCTGCTTAAAATTTTTTTCTCGAAATCATTCTCATGCTTGACTCAATTCTATTAAAAACTTCAGTTATTCCTTTCTGAATATACAATGGTACTAGTTCTCCTCCATATTCTGCATTAGGTAATGTAAAATGTCTGCATAAAGTTTTAAAATGTCAAACATTCATATTCTTATATCTCTTTAGTTAAAAACAGCTTTTTTCATTGTAACTAAATACTTGAATGCGACTTCTCTACAATGGGGATTGAAATTCTTCTTCTGATGTAGAATTACACCTAAATATATTACTTGCTCCTTTTAAATAATTGGTTAATTTTCTAATCATAAATTTAAGTTTTATTATTTCTAATGTTTACTTAAAATTTAGATGCATTCAGATTTGGTAAAATTTATCTTTAAGGGAGTTTATGCGAAAATCTTACTTATTTCATTTGTTAACTACTACATATACTTTGTATATTTGGAAAGAAGAATAAGATTATCTACCCATCCTCTGCAAGCCAAGCAAATACTCGAATCCTGGCATATAAATCCCAATTAGTTACTTTTACTTTCACAATTTCTAATTACTATGTCATAATACAAAATGCTAAAACTGGTACATGTAAACTTCCTTATATAAATCCACTGTTAAATTATAATGTTCTGGTGTTCTTTCCATCTATGATAAAAAAGAATTTAGGTTTTTGTAAAACGATTCTAAGGCTATTATTATTTCAAGTGGTAGCTTAACTCTATTAAGTTAATCAAGCAAAAGTCTTCTTTCTATTGATTCTAACATTTTTTCAATATTAGTGTTACTATCAATTTAGTCTTATCTTTAGCATACTTCCGATAGTTATTAACTATTTGTTATATTATTCAAATTTATTAAGTTGTTTATCTGTTTTTCATAAATCGCATTTATGAAGGGTGAATCAAATTTCTCTAATAAATCAGATTGTATAGTCATTTTGTTAAAGCTTTATCATATAGTTTTAAAATAATATTAATTAAGAGAAATAGGTCATTGAGTTTTTCCAATCATCTTTATTTCCTTTTTTAAATATTGGAATTATTACCGATGTATTTAATTCCTAAGGGATTCTTCCAAGTCTTAGCATATTTTTACGCAAAGAATGAAGAATTATTAACAAATATTATCCATCATATTTCAGAAGTTCACCTTTTATTCAGTCTGGACCAGCTACTTTCTATTCAGAATTTCTTTTAAAATTTCTTATATTTCTTGAATGGTAAAAAGATAAAATGCTTTAAATATGAGAGTGAATAATCTTTAATTTCTTGAATACTATCTTATATTTTATCTATTTTTTAATTACTAGGATTTATCTATTATTGAGTTAAATTAGAATGCTTGTTAAAACACAATTCTCCATGAATCAATGAATTTATTTTTAATCTCTTAATTAAAATTCATTTAATTTCTTTTTTAGGATTTAGAATTTTCTTAGCATGCGAAAATTTTTCCTTAGCGTCTCCATTTAGAAGTAAAATTTCTTTTTTACTTTATTTTTTTTGTATTTTAGCAGATTATACTTGAAGTCTTTCCAAAGTCGTTTTGCTGTCTCATGAAAATTAGTTACTTGTTAGTTTATTCTTCCAAATTTAATGTGAGCTGCCTTATATTCTGAGTTAGCTCTTTTAGCATCTATATATTTCTTTGTGAGAGCTCGAGGAAGTTTGTTATAATTTGAGTCTGGAATAAACGAACCTAATGTTAAATCAGCATTGTCTTAGATGTTACTTTTGATAAATTCATATTAATCTTCAAGGTTACTTAATCCATCTAAAAGAATAATAGATAAGTTTGCAGGAAAGATTCATAATATCTTTGCCTATCAATTGCAAAAAATGAGGGATATAATTAAATGGTATAAAAAGTCCTTTCCTATGAAGGATATTTCTTATCTTCTTGAAATATTTTACTTTTTTATAATTATTAAGATCTAGAGCTACTCTACTAAATTTAAAAGGTTATAGCTTTTAAATAGTATGAAGATAAATAAGCCAAATATTTTAGAAGTTCAATTTATATTTCGTAATGCCATAAGAAAAATTTCCTTTTTTAGTGTTTTAAAAAATATAGTGAGCATGATTTAGTAGTACCATATATACTTTGATTTTATTATGATTTATGATAGCTTAATAACTTATAAAAAGGAAATTTATTTTTAGTGGAAGAGATTAAACCAAGAAAGCAAGTGGAAGTATACATAATAAATGGAAAAACTTTACTAATATCAATAAATTCTTTTTAGTCAGGTATAATCAAAAACGAGCTATATAATTTAGATAATTTCCTTAGTCCAACTATATTTTTATATCTAATCTTATCTATTAAAAAGCTAAGGACCAAAATAATTTTAAATTATATATATCATAATAATTTTGAGACTAAGAGCTTAGCCAATATTTAGATATTCTTATTAAGATATAAAATTTAATGTATACCCTGTTGAGAAAATATTTTAAATTTAATATTTTAAAGGATCTTAGACTTATACTCTATAAGGTTGTAGTAATAATTAGAAAGCTATTTATTTTAAAAGATTTATTAATAAAAAAAAAAGGAAAAGCACATTGGCTTTAATTATATTTATATTTTAACGAAAGAATAAAACTGATTTAAGAGAGGCTTAAGATATTACTATAAGGGATATAGGCGATTGATTAAGAAATTATTATTATTTAGTAGCTTATCTATAATAATTAATTGCCGGTAGAATTTGCTATTCTTTAAGAACTACTAATTTTAATTAATTTCTTAATTAGACTATTTTCATAAATAAGAATAACTTTATATAGTAAATTAACTTAAAATTTTAGATATATTTCATCAAAATTTTAAATAAAATCCAAGTTAATAATCATCTCAAATCTCTTATAATTATAAAATTTTAAATATCAGTTGAAAATAATATATCCATTTAATTATTTTAATTAAATAAAAGATGTTTGATAAGAAAATAGCAGCATTTTAGATTGTATTAATTTGAGATTTAATTATGCCATTGTATAATTTCATTTCGCTTCATAAAATTTTAATAATCTATAAAGTTAAAATTCTAAAGTTATATATCTAAAAATCTAAACTTTACATGATTATAACCATTATTTTTATAATAGCAAAATTTTATAATCAAAATTCTTAAGTTTTAGTAAATTATCTATTGCTAAAAAAATATAATAATGTTTAACAAGGTTTTTAAATTAAAAAAGTTATTAAAAATTAAAAAATTTCTAAAAATAAATAAAAAATATCTTAAAATATCTATTAATATTAAATTTAATAATTTGTTGTAACTAGGTAATAAGTTTGTTTTAAAATCTATTATAAATAAATTAATAACTACAAGATTAATTATTATATTTGAAATAGTTTTATTAAGATATATATAAAAGAAATTTTTTTCTTAATAAACAAGTATAAAATATAAAAGACAATAATCAGATGTTTACAGAATATTGATTTAAAAGATACAATTAAATAAGTGTATTAATAAGAAAAATAATACAAACATTAATAAGAGAAATTATTTTCTAAAAAGAACAAAAATAGCTAAACAAATATTTGAATTATCTTTTGATATAAACTTAAAAATAACAACAAAATAACTAAAATATTTTTATTTTTAGAGTTGAAAGACAAATTATACTAAATAAAATGAACAAGTTAAAATATAGCAAATTAGAATTTATAATAATTTTAATACTGTTTCTAAATGAAAACCTAGCAAACATTTTTTTTAATCTTTTTTCATAAGTTTGCGATTTTAACAAAAATTGCTTAGTATATTCTTTACAGTTTAAGATAATGCTAAATGCATTATTTCTAATAGCAAGATTTTATCGATTTTTTCATAATTTTTAGAAAAATAATTTTTTAGAAATCAAAATCTTTTATCCTCCTAAAAGCAATATAATTAAAAGTTACTTTTACAAAAAATTTTAAAATTAATATCAATAGTCCTATTTCTAATCTCACTATCAAATTCATGTATCCTAAATTTAATAAAAATTTAGCTTCTTAAGTTTCTAAACGGAGTTAATAATACCAAATAAATGCTTAAAATTCACTATCAAGTCATTTTAACTATATCTGAGTGATAAAGTCTAAATTAATTTTTATAAAGGTGAAAATGAAAGATGTTAAAATAGCATATCTTAAAAATTATTATTAGCTATTAATTTATTAATTTTTATATCATAATTTAATGTTAAATTCATTTCAAATATCCTTTATAGCAAACTTTATCTATTTAATTCTTAATACTTAAAGAAAAAATAACTTTAAAAATCTTTTGCTTAGGTTAAATTAGCAAAATATTTATATCTCTATTTTAGGGTTTAGGATTTTCAATTTATTTAGAAAGATTATTATTTTAACTGTTTATTAATGCTAAATTATATTTTATTTAAAGCTAAACTTATATCCTCAAAAATATTAGTTAAATTTCTAATTTTGTTAGCAAGATGAATCATAGAATTTTTATAGCATTAAGACAAATCATAACGAAAGGCAAAGATAGATAATAACTTAAATTTTTTAAAGAACCTTTAGCTACATGCCTCATCTCTTTAATTTTTTAGTTTGATGAATTGATGAATGCTAATCTTAATTAATTTTATTTAATAGATAACTAGAGATTTTGAAAAATAGCATTTCATTTAATTAAAAAGAGTTTATTTTTAACTTAGACTATTTCTCCTTATTTCTTAATTTATACACTAAAGGGTATATAATTGGATTATTCTTTTTAAAGATAAGATGAAGAATTAAGTTTTTATACTATACTAATACAGTTTGAACTATCTTTATTGATAAACTACATAATAGTTAAAAATGTATAATTTAGATATATTTAAGCTTGAGTTGGATAAATTTAAAGATGCATTATTAAGAAATTTTATCATTTCTTAAATGATAAACGAATGAGCTTTATGGTTACTTTCTTGCCAAAACTAGATAAGAAAGAAGTTTATGTTCTATACTTATAATAAATATTATTTTCTTCCATCCTTCACTTTTATATGGTGTTGTCTATCTTAGATTATCCCTTAACTAGTTCCATAGAGTAGCCATTTCCTTTTATATTCTAGGGTTCAAAGCAGACCTTTATTTCATTTCTTTTGGAATTATATCTTCTAATATAATCTTTTATTAATAAGAATATTTACTTTATTTCGTATTTAAATAACTTTAGATCTAATTTTTTTTTGTTCATCGCTTTACTGGATCTAGAAAGTTTGCTTTTTTGAAAATTTTATTTATCTTAATTTTTATCTTTGCCTCATAAACTTGCTTAGATAATAGTTTTAAGGTTTCTTATATTTATATTTTAAAGGAATTAATCTTTTTTATATAGAAGTGAGGATTAGGCCTTATCAAATTTTACACCTTCAATGCTTTTAATAAATCTGCAGTTAAAGTTCTTGAGTTGCTTTATTTTAAGAATTTCTTGACTCTTTTTTTGCTTTCGAGTGATATTCTCCAGCAAACTAGCTAAAACTTTCTGAGCTTTTAAAAATTAGCAAGATGGTGGTGAAACTATCAAGAAGTTAGAAAAAGTTTCCGAACTAGTGCTAATGATTAATCATTTTCTTTAAATATTTTCTTAAGTCTCCAAGTTTAGGTTATGCAGAATCTCTTACGCAGATTGGATTTTAATGCTTTTGAATTTATTATCAACAAATCAAAATTCTTTTAACCTTGAAATAATTCATAACATTATCACTCTTATTTTGATTATTCTACATACTTTAAAAATTATCTATAACAGCTTTATCTTTCATTTGATTTTGTTGTCTCTTCTATCTTAAGGTAATGCCGCTAGAGTTTTATTATTTTTCAGTAATAGAAAACTCAAGTTAAGACTTTTTACTACCTAATAAAGTTTTTAATTAGACCTTTTAATGCTTTACTGGCTTAGGGTTCTTATGATTTTGTCTCTTTACATTTTTTTTAATAAAGCATAATTAAAAAAAATACATAGATGAAGATACATTTTTATTAATTAAAATAGCCTTAAATTTAGCTTATAAATATCTTTAAGCATTAATTTCTTTTATTTGGTAATATAGACTAAAGTTACTATACATTAATTAGTTTTATAAATAATAAATCCCATTATTTTCTCTTAATTTTAGTTGAAAATAATTTAACTTTTATACACTTTCTCATGTAGCTGCATCTTTATATTTTAACTTCAGTTACTTAGGTTAAATAAGAATACCTTTTAACTAAGATTTATAATTATAGAGCATATAAAAAATAGAATTTGAATTTTTGTTCTTCTGATTTCTACCTATCTACGCTTTATTAGATCTTTATTGAAGACTTATTTTATTTTTTTTTATATATCTTTCTAATTTTTTTTCCTAATTCTTTTATTCTTAATTTTAATCTTAATCAAGCTTTATAAACTCATCAAATTAGATCTTTTTCCTTTTTCCTTTTTCCTTTTTTCTTTTCTGCTTTTCTGCTTTTCTGCTTTTTTCACTTTCTTTTTAATATTTTTGATAAATCTTTTATTTTCATGTTGGCTTTAAATCTTTTTACTCTTCTATTGTTCTGATGATTTTTCGAATTTGGCCTACCCTCATATTTTATCAAACAATTCCATTCTTTTTAGCTCTTCTCTATTACTCTTAGATTTCAAATATATATTTGCCTTCCTTCTTGTATTCTAAAAGTTTCCCTATTATTTTCTTTCATTTTCTCTTGCTTCATTGCAGAAAGGACATTGGCTTGTCACGACTAGGTGTCTTTCTTTCAAACAATCCAGCTCCCATTACATCTCTTTCTTATTCTAAATATGTAGTATATTTCTTCTTTTCTATTTTTATTGTATCTCAGGTAGTTGGGTAGTCCTACATATATTCATCAATCATGTTTTTTTTATATTATAATATTGTTATCATTTACTCCATTCTTTCTCTATCTTCTATGCATACTCTATATTCTCAAACTGCATTATTCATGTTTTGCTTTCTTTTTTAATTATTATTACCATCATCTATAAATATATCTACATTCTCGTTTCTATCGTGACTTGATTCATCAATAATTTCTATTTTAAATTAATTAATTAAAAATATATTTTATAGTATTATATAAATAATTATAATATTGCTTTATTATTTTCATTCTAATAAATCTATATTATTTTAAATAAATAGGAAACATTTACTTTATATTATTTATTTGATATTTTACATGCTATTTAGTTAAAAAATAACTAAAATTTCTAATAATTAATAGATATAAAAAGGAATAAAATATTTATTTTAAGTAAATTTAATAAAAATAATTTAAATTTCTTAGCTGCGAATTAAATTTAGAAATAACTATACTAATAACAAAGAAAAAGGTTTATTTTATTATAATTAAGCAAAGAAAAATACATAAAAAATGAAATAAAATGGTTATTTTTCTTTTATTCAAGTAAAATACAATTAAAAAATTTAAATTTCTTGCTATAATAGCCATTTTATATATATAATAAAAAAATATGTATTATCCTTACAATTTAAGAATAAAATTATTTATTAATTAAATTTTTCAAAATAGATATTCTCTAATTTTATATTTAATAAATATTATAAATATAATTTTAATTTATTTTTTAATAAATAATACAAATTTTATTATATTAAAAATACCATAAATCTAGCAATATATTTTTTATGACTCTTTTTATTATTAAGATCTATCTTGAATTAGATATTAAATAAATATTGGAGTGAAAGGTTATAAGAATTATAAAAGATGCAATTTTTCAATTATAAGTTCCATAGTAAGTTTTAATTTTATCATTTTATAAACTATTTGCTTATAAAAAATTTGTTTGCTATATATACAAAAATATTAAAATAAGCATTAATAATTCTAATAAAAGGCAATATAGATTATAAGTTTAATAATTTAGACTTAAAATAAAGTTTAAGCACTAACTTTAAGACTCTTCTACTTTATTACTTCTATAGAATTAATATAGTTTCCATTCTTAAAGCATTTAATTTAATTTCAACCATCTAGATAAATATCATTCATTAAAATAATTTAATTACTATTTTTTTGAATGAGTTAACACAAAATTAATTATTTTTTATTATATACATTTTTATTACATATTTTAAATAAGAAGGAGCAATCCTTCAACTGAGATAAACTTAATAAAAGTTCCAGGAATTACTTCAGGAGTGATAAACCAAGCAAGAATCTTGGCAGGAGCTAAGACGAAAAAATTGAAGACATTGAGTAACGGTTGATGAAAGATATCAGACTATTAGGTCTCTAGAAGCATCACTTCGACCATATCCTATTAAAAGATAGAATTTCCAAAGGAGTGAAGCAATGTAGGAAACTTCCAATGAGAAATTTTATTAACTTTAAATAAAATTAATTTAAAGATCTGCGAACCATCCAGATTGCTACACGCTCTATAATCAATTTTTTTATTTATAAAGTAAAATATGAAATATTAGTTTGTATTTATTTCAATAAATTGAAAAAACATTGACCAAAAAAAATAATATTATACTAGTTAAATAAGTATTAAATATATAATTCATAATTAATATAGTTTAAAACAATAAAAAATAAATAAATTTATCTAGTAACTAAGATTTTTATTTTATAATTATTTATAAAATATAAACAGATATAAAATAAAATAATTAATTGTTTAAATTTCAAAAATTATATAAAATAAATCAATTAAAATAAATTCATATAGGTAACTAAAAAATTTCTTATAAAGATAAATTATAATATTTTATTTATTAAAAAAATTTAAAATTATTGCATTTAGCATGCAAGTTAACTAAAATAAATCTTACACTAAAAAAAGCTTCTAAAAATTTGATAATAGACATAAAAATAATTTTAATTATAAGAGTATTAATAAATTGAAAATAATGCGATTAAAATAAATTCTAAATACCAGCTATTATAAAATTTAATTACTAGCATAATACTTTGATTGAATAAAAAGCATACTTTAATAATTGGTAAATTTTGAAATAATTAATCAGAATAAATTGTAACTGAATAAATTTATTTAATTTCTATTTTTTAAGTTAATTTTGATAATTAAGAAGAGTAATAAAGTATTTAATTATAATTAAAATATAAGATAAATTAATATAAATACATTTATTTTTAATATTTATGATTAAATGTTTTATTAGCCAGTTAACTAAATAAAAATTTTAAACAATGAAAAAAAATTTCTAAATAATTTAAAATTAAATAGAATTAAAATTAAACTAGTGAGAAATAAATAATATTTTCTAAGATAATTTATTTTTAAATTTGATATATTTAGATTTAAAATTTTTGAATTCTATCTAATTAAAATTTAATAATTCTCAAAAGTTAAAATAAATAAAAATTTAAAATTTATCAATTTAAATATATTTGAATGGTTTTAAATTAAATTAAATTAAAAATAATATAGTTTGCTTAATAGCTTTGAAATATTTGAATGGTAAAAATGAATATAATTGAAATTAAAAATTAAAATAAAACAATCAAAAAGTTAAAAAGACAGAACTAAAGGAATAAAAATAAAAAGTAATTAGAATATTATTATTTTTTATTTAAAACAATTAAAAGTTAATTAGTAAATAAATTTAAATATTTTGTCTTAAAATTAAATTAAATTATTTATGAATTATATATGTGTGTTTAAACAAAAATTTTCTATTAAATAAAGAAAAATATGTCTTTCTCTTAATTATTTTTTTATTTCATTTTCTTCATTAAAAATAATAAATAATTATTAATAGTATCTCATTATTTAAATAATAATGCTTTTATTAATAAAATTTTAGTAAGAGTATTTATCAAGATAAAGATAAATATTCTATTTCAGTGTAAATTTTAAATTAATAGCAAATTTATTAAACAAAAATTAAGCACGAAAATTTTTTATTTCTAAGCAATAAAATTATTTGAAAACACTACATGAGAACTTTTTCATTTACAAGTAATTTTGCAAAAAATTAGAAAATAAGTTAGATCTCTAAAGTTTTAAGAAGATATTAATAAAAATTAAATCATAATAATAGAATGAGAAATAAGATTAAGCTGTAAAAAGTTAAATATAAGTTAGAATCTTTTAATTTATTAAGATAAAAACACCACAAATTTCGAAGTTTATAATATAAAATGTATAAATAAAGCTTAAAAGATTATAAATTAAATCCTCTTATATGATTTCTTAATTTATTTAATTTAAAAAAATAAAGAATCAAACTCTCATATTTCACAATAAAAATGAGCTCAATTATTCTAGTTTAGAAAGGCTAAGAGTAAAGGTTAACTATTAACTTCAACAAAATTATTTTATGAATAAGATAAATTTATATTCGATTTGGATATGATACCTATGCAAATTAGATAATTTTTAGAAATTTTCCAGTTTCTAAGTTATTAATTTTAATTATTTTTATGATTATCGAAAACTTTTTGATGTATATTTCTAAATAATTTTAACTGAATAAATTAGCTTATTTTTCTTATCTTTTTCACCATCATAAATAGATTAAAATTTGTAAATTATGAAAATGTAAACCTTCTTTCTTTCATTTTCATAATCTTTTTTGAAGATTAAATTTGTTTTCTCTTTTAGCTTTTTGAAAGTTTCTTGATAAATGCTAAATCATGGAATAAGAAAAATAATAATTTGCTAGGAGAGGGAAATAAATGATTCCTTTTATAAATGATTAAGAATATTTATAAATGTAATAATTCTGTATTAAATGATATAAACACAACTAAGCAAATAAATTAAATATTATTAATTTTTATTGATAACCTAGTGATTTTATCTTATTAAGCAAAATAGAAAGAATTAAAATATAAAATGCTACTTATATTATGATTATGTGAAATATCCCTAACCTTCATTTAATAACTATAAGAAACTAGAAGCTGATATATGGATTAATTATAGGAAAGTAATTTATTTTGAAAATAATTAATTATAACTAAGTTTATTTTAAATGCACTTATAAAATAAAAAGGAAATTGCTTATTATTTATTTTTAAATAAAAAACATTTTCGACTAAAATCTAAAATCATTAAAAAAATCAGAATTTTATCTTTATGCAAAATTCAAAGCAATTTGCATCTTTACATTAATAGCTCCAATTAATTTAAACATAAAGAATTAATTAGCTAACAAAAGCTACAAATAGAAGTGATTTTTAATTATTACAACTTTAAAGAAATTAGTGCTTACCTGAAAAATATATGAACTGCTTATTTTTAATTGTCCTATCTAAATCTAAATAAATACTTCTATAAATAAAATTTACGAAACATTTATAATTTTTCCAAGTTTAAATGAAATAATAGGATTATATAAACTTAATATTTTAAAATAACTCTGTAAAAGATATAAAGTATTAGAAATGAATCTTAAGGTATAAATAGAAATAAACACCGTAAGCTAGCATCCAAATTAAATTAAATTAAATTAAACTAAATTAAACTAATTTATTTTAGTTTAAAAAGGCATTCATTTTGGAAAATAATAATAATATGGAGAGCTATTCGTTCGATGAGAAAAATCTCAGATTCTGTTCTTAACTAAAGCATTCTAAGTGATAAAAGAGCAAGTTTAGGAATTTTCATCTAGAAAGATGTGAATAGCACGCTTTTAAAATGCTTAGATGTATTCAACCAAAATAATAATAGGTTGATAAGAATAGAATCCAAGCCTGTGTCTTCTCTTGATAGTAAAAGCGGGTTGATAGTATTAGTAGATATAGAAGGGGATATTTAATCTCCTAACGTTTAAAGCACTTTAAGGTAATTATAAGATTTATCTCATAGAGTTACTATTCTTGAAACATTCAATACTCCAAAATTTCCAAGAACTAGAAAGGATTTAGATAAAGTCTCTAAAAGAATCTACGCAGCGGGAGAAGAATTAAAGTCAGATCATCCTGGCTTTCATGATTAAGAATACATAAAAAGAAGGTAATATATTGTTTCGATAGCAAAAAATTACAAATCTACTGATCCAGAAATTCCTAGAATCGACTATAATGAAAACGAAAAAGGAGTTTGAAAAAAAATGTATAGGGAGTTGAAGTAACTCTACAATACTTATGCTGTTCCTGAGTATAATGAAGCATTGAAAGATTTAGAAGAAAATATTGGATGAAGTGAAAATTCCATTCCTTAGTTATAGGATATTAGTACATATTTGAAGAAGAAGATCAACTTTACATTCTGACCTGTATCTGGTATGTTAAACAGTAGGGATTTCCTGAATGGCTTGGCTTTTAGAACTTTTTTTTGTTCCCAATATGTAAGACATCATTCTCTTCCAAGATATACTCCTGAGCCAGATCTCATTCATGAGTTATTAGGACATGCACCATTGTTTGTTAACAAAGAATATGCAGATTTCAGCTAAGAAATAGGATTGGCAAGTTTAGGAGTTTCAGATGAAGAAATATAAAATCTAGCTACCAACTATTTATTTTCTATTGAATTTGGGCTTATCATGAATGAGTAAAAAGAACGCAAAATTTATGGTGCAGGAATATTGAGCTCGGCTGATGAAATAATTTATGCCATGTCTAATAAGCCTGAAATAAGAGAATGGAAGCCACAAGAAGCTATCAAGTTCGAATGCGAATTAGATACTTTCCAGCCTCGATATTTTTATACTTCGTCTCTTAAAGAAACTCAAAATAAATTAAAAGTTTATGCAGAGTCAATCAAAAGAAACTTTAATGTAACCTACAACATTGAAAATGAGACTATAGAAGTAGATAGAAATGTGAAGGGCTTTGAAAAAATTTGATAAACTCAAGTTCAAATTTAAAATATTTTGCTTTAAGATCTTTCAATTTATAAATTTGTATAAGTTTTTAATATATTTAATTTTCTAAAATAAAGCAAAGAAATTATCTTGTAATAATTTCTTTTTTCATACTTTGTGAACAATAATAAGAATGAATTGTATAAATGAGAGCTATAAATTAAGTATCATATAGAGCAATTCTTAAAGCTTTATAGTTTAAGTCTTAGAACATAATATATATAATTTAAGCTATTTAATATACTATTTATTTAAGAGATTAAGTTTAGTTCTGATAATAACTATCTTTATCTAGAAAACTTTAAAAATAAAAATTTATAGCTAGCTTGATTTAATATCTCATACATTTATCATTTTTAAATAATAAATCATTTGAGCTAAAAAGTAGTAAAGCTTAAGTTTGAGGTGAAAATAAGTTAAACAAGTTGTAAACTTTAAAATACGTTTAATTTAATTGAGAGATGAATAACTAAAGCTTTAAATTCCTTTAAGCAAGCTTCTATCAAAGCTGAAAAATTAAATTTAAAAATAAGAATAATATAGAAGTATGAAAACTTAATCATACTATCAAATTAACTTAAAATAGGAGCATTTATTTATTATTTGTTCTTTATTAAAATAGCTTCAATTATATCCATAAAAATCTTAAGATGCATTTTATATATATCTAACAAAAATAGTAAAATTTCTACAATTAAATGATTTTTTATTTTAAAAAGGAAATTGAGTGTAGGATGTATATCAAAGGATTTTTTAACTTTTTAAAATACTAAAATGATAAGGAATCTTTTGTAAAAGATAAAATATTTATTTTAAGATAATTTTATTTTTTTTAATTTTACAATTTTTAAATATTTTAAATATATTAGATGTGAAAAAAATGAATAAAATTAAATTTAGTGAGCTTGTTAGTAAATAAATCGAATAAGTAAAAAAGTTTATTTTTAGAAAATTGAAAAATAAATATCAAACTTTAAAAATAAGTCAAAAATAAAATTTTTTTAAACAAGAAAAATAAAAAGAATAAATTATAAATTTTACAATAAAATTTAAAAATTATTAAATTTTAAATTTTAAAGAAATTTACGTAGCTGAAAAAATTTAAGTATAATTGTAAATTTTATTAAATAAATTTGGATAAAATAAATGGAATAAAAGAGATATGAAAACTTCTTAGAAGTAAATATTATAATTTTAAACTTAATTTATTATTTTTATTTTATATTTATTGATTTTATTATAATCAAGTTACTTTATTTTGCAAGCACATATTTTACCTAATTTCAAATTGATTCTCTCCTTCATATGATTTTGAATAAACTTCACAATATTTTTTTATCTCTATTTTTTCTCTTATTTTGATTGACTATGTTTTTAATATTTTCAATTTTTTTCTACTAATTTTCGATTATTCTAAAAGTTAAAAAAAAATTTAAATTACTTAATCTATCTCGAGGGTTTTAAAAGCAAGAAAATTTTAAATTGTTTCTTCATACCATTATAAATTTCCTATATCTTAAGCAAAATGATTGTAACTATTGACTGTCAGATCTTAAATGTTAAAAAATCATTAATTTTATTTTTAGTTTTGTATTTTAAATAATGCTGTAAAATCTTTTTTATTAACTAAAATGATGTTTGCATAGTTTTAAGCTGCATTAAGTTTATTTGTCATCATCAATTTTTTCATTAACATTTTTGAAAGTCTATTATTTTTGAAAATATCTTATAAGTTGATTAAATGAATATTTTATATAATATCTATTATATGAATCAATTTTTTTATAAGACTAAATCCTTCGGGTTTTCATAATATTTCTCCTTATAAAATATTTAAGCATTTAGAACTTTAACTATATTTATTTGAGTTTATTTCTAAATTATTTAAATTGTATTACATTAATTAAGGTTTTTCTATATGATTTTTATTTTTTTAATTAAATATAATAATGCTTTTAGTATTAATAAATAAATTAATAAATATATTTCTATAAATTTAGTGTTTATTTAACTTTTAAAAAAAACACAAAACTATTTGTCTTATTTATTTGAAAAAATAAATAAATTGAATATCAAGCATAAATGAAGAAAAACTTCAGCAAAGAATATTAAATAAATTTGCACAAATTTAAATTAGACTAAATAAAACTTTAATTTAAATAAAAAATGCATAGGAAATCTATTTTAGATTGAAATATCACACGACTATGTGAAGATTCAATTTAAATAGAGAAATCGAAAATTTTTGCTTTATTTAAAAAAAATATTATTTGAGGCCAAATACGAATCTTTTAAAATATTTTTAGTTTCATAAAAACTCAAAAAGTAATTAAAAAATAAAATAAACTAATATGCAATTCTGGACTACATTAAAAATTAAAACATAGAAAATATAAAAAATGATTTTGCTAAAATTAAAATGAATTTGAAAAATTAAAAAAATTAATGGAAAATAAAAGATAACATTTTTTCTTTAAGTTTAACAATTTTTGATATATAAAACTTTAACAAATAATCAAGGAAATAATAAGTTTAAAAGAAAAAAGATTATAAATTATAAAATTTATTTGATTAAAGTAAACTAGTTTTCTTCATTATGATCAACTATTAATATTTTTTAATCTTATCTTAATTAATATTTCATATATAATTTTTTTTCTATTTATAATAAATTTTGTATATATATTATTAATTTTAAAACTTTATCTTTAAGAATAAATCTGATAAGATAATTTCGATTTCATTAAAATTGATTTCGTAAAATTCCTAAAAATAGTTAATTTCTCTCTATTCTTTAAAGGCATTTTAACGCTGTCTTATGTATAGTTTCATTTTGTCAGTGCTTCACTTTTAACGTTGCAAATTTTGTTATATTTAGAAATTATGAATTCCAATCTTCAAAGCTGACACTATTTGTAAGATATAACAGAGTGTTACCTTTTTCAAATAAGAGTTAAGAATATTAGAAAAAATACTTAGTAATAGTAATGATAAAGAAATAGCTTCATTGAAACTATTGAAATTCTTAATTAAACTTTATTAATTTTTAAATATTTGTCCTTTTCACAAAATCATATTTTAGTTAAATCTTCATTTTATGATTTATCTTTTATATCTTCTAATAAATAAATTTTAAAACAAATGAAAATGCTTGTATTTACTTAAAGGATATCATCTTTTATATTATATTATTTTATATTTCCACACTTTTTAAATTAATAATTTTTTCAATTTTTTTAACACTTAATAATCTAGAGAATTATTAATGTTCTGGATTTTATTGCAAAAGGTGGCTAAAATCAATAAGCAATTTAAATATTAGAGGAGATCTGAGATTTCATGCCAATCTTAAAAGATATTTTTATTTGTATTATAAAACTTAAAGACTAAATAAGTATAATATTTAGGATACTCTTTTTTATTTATTAATCTATTTTAATAAATTAAAAAGTAAATTGGCAGGTCTCTAAAAGGATTTTCCGGTTTAGAAGAAGAAAATGAGAAGAAGAAGGAAGCATCTCACTTATTAACCCCTCTTTGAAGACAGAAAAACATCAATAGTCTTCTATATAGACCGAAGAAATAAATATTGGAAACAAAATATTATGTAAACCCAAAAATCTAGATTGTTTAATGCTAAAAATGAAGACTATTACTAGGTTGAGTACAATGAAAATTTGTATATCCTATATGATGTAGAGGAATTACACAAGATATTAGATATTCTAAGATAAGAAAATTCGCTGTTTTGAGAACAAGTGGATTATATTCCCCAAGAGCCAATTAAATTTCAAGACAATGAGGCGTCAATGTACTACCTAAGGAAGAATTGATAAAACTAAAAGGATCGAAAATTGAATTTCCAGGAATAACAGCAGAATTCAAGCCTAAAATACCTGAAGTGGAAATTATTTAGAAATTCAAAGTGCAGGTATCCTGTCCATGCTACACAAAACCTAAAATAATTATAGTGAAGCAACCATGAAAAAAATATTACTAATATGGCTTTTTCTATCATCTTCAAAAATGGTTCTAAAAATTTATAAATTTTTAATAAAAAAATAAAGAATATTAGGAAAAGAAATGAAGCACTTATATTATTTAAAAGGGAATTTCTATAGAAAAAAATTACAAGAATACTGGTAAACTTAAGACAAACATTGACTTTTAATAAATTACAAGCAGATCTCTCTCAGTTCTTTAGCATAATTTGAGAGGTTAAAACAATCATTTAATTTAATTTAAAGACCTTTTAATTATTTTTAAAACTTTAATTTTAATTAATTAAAAACTTAAATGTTTAAAATCCTCTATTTATATATTATAAATTATAGTAATAATTATAATAATCAATTTGAAATGGCTTTTAAATCAAAAATTATATAAATTTGTATTAATTTTTTGGAGTTTTAATTTAATTTATATTATATTATATTATTTTTTATAATTTAAATTATTAGTATTTTTATTTTTTTGAATCTCTCGAAAAACTTATATAGTACCTATTTAATTATTTAATTATGATGAAAAATATTTTTTTTAATTAAACTGCTAAATGAATAGCAGTATTTATTTCTTAATTTCATGAAGGTTGATTTCTTAGAGTTTCAATTGTATAATATTTTTTTCTTTAAATTTAAAAAATTTTTCTCATTAGTAGCTGTAAAACTAGTTTTTAATGTTTTTCCTTTTTTCTCATTTTGAAGCATAAACATTTCTTAAAAGTGTCTCAATTTTATTTTAAATAACTAAAAATTTTATATTAATCTTATCTAAAATCCATATTACTTAGTTGAAAAAAATTAAAATATTTGTATAAAAAATATAATAAAAATATTTATAATTAAATCAAGATATAAACTTAATTTTTATTAAATTAGAAAATATTAAATTTTAAATAAAGCAAATATAATTTTTCAATATATTTATTTAAATTTAATTTAAAATATAAAATTAGATTCAAATACCATTATCTATCAATTTGATTATAATTGAGTTTTAATATTCGACTTTCATTTTAAATTATTAAAGAATAAAATTATATTTTTTATTGTAAATTAGCTATTATTTAATAAAATAATATTAATAATAATAATTAATTAATTAACGTAGTTCCATCATCACGATTAAAAAGTTTAGTATTTAAAATAAGTATGCAATTCAAACTTGCTAGGGTCTTCAGCTTTATGAGTCTTGATTATTTTCAGTTTATTTTTCTTGATTTCTTCCTAAAAGTAAAATCTCAGTTATTTTTTATTGAAGACATTAGTTGCTTAAAAGATACAGGAACTTCTTTGTTTACTTGTAGTAATTTTTTCCTGTAAAATTTATCTTCTTAATTGCAATCATTACTGAATAAATTTTCCCATTGATTTTCTACAACTTTACCCTTTATATCCTGAAAAATGACAGTATCGGCATATCTTTATTTTCGATAGTGAAAATAATTTGTCATAGGTTTTAGTTCAACATCTATAGATTCATTAATCATCATACTTAAAATAATTTTTTTACCTTAAACTCTATAATGAATTAAATTTAGTTTCTAATGGTTCTATTCTCTTATTTACTGAATATTCATTTTCATTTTTTTAATCTTTAATTGTTAGAAATCAAATGCAATTTTTCCTTCGAGTTCTTGTACATGTCTTTAAAGTCTAAAATTTTCCTCTTGCATATTTTTAAATTATTTAAGTATAGTTTGAAAATCCTAGTTAAATCCTTTTTGAAGAGTTTTTAAGCAAGAAATGTTAAATATTATAAATTATAATAATAATATAATAAAAATTTAATTAAATATGAAGTTTATAAAAAAGAGCATTTAGATTAACAACAGATAAGCTTATTAAATCAAATTCTATATAAAGAAATGTTTATTAATTGTTATTTAAATATATACATAATTACATCTAAAAGAATTATTAAGATATATATTTATTATTTTTATATTAGTTATTTTAAATATTTTCTATATTTTATAAGAGAAAGTCTAAAATTTAAATAAATTTAAGAAGTTAAATAAATAGTTATTCATTTTAAATATAAAAATTCTACAAATAGCTTGGAAAGTAGCGAACCTTACCAAATGATTAATAATATATTCCAAAAGAATTTGATTATATTTATTTTCCAAAAAACTATTTCTTTTTCTTAATATTACCAAATATTTTGAAAAAAAGCTTTCTTATTGGCATTGAGACAGATATTCATTTATTTTATTTATATAGATATAATTTTAAATAAAAAGGATTTTAAAGTCTTTTTTCCCTATTTTTATGTCAAATTTTTTTTAATTTAGATAAAAAGAATAAATTTTTAAGAAATGTAGATAAAAATACGATAAAAGTTATTAATCACATTTTTTAGTTAGTGGAATTAGTTTATCATCGTTTTTTAGTTTATTGATAGTGTATTTTCGATTTATTTTCTTCTTAAACTTGTAAAAACTAAAAGATTAAAAATTTTATTTTTTTAATAGTTTCTTAGAAAGAGAAAATTTTAAGGAAAAATAAATTTATGAGCTATTAACTATACGCTTTTTAAATACAAAGCAATAAAAAATAGATAATTTATTATTTTCAATCTGCTAACCTCTGTATAATAAGTTAACACAATTTATAAAATATCTCAAATAAATAATCCTTCATTGATATTAAATTATCTTTAATAAATTTTTTAGTATAGTTGAAAAAATAAACTATTACTATAATTTAACCAAAGAAGGCTCATAAAATGATTGATTATATAATTTATCAAAAAGCATTTTCAACTAAAAAATAAGAAAAAAACTCTAAAATTATCATTAAGTGAATTAAATTAAAAAGCCTTAAATAATTTATATTAAAAGAATTAAAATATTTATAAAAAATATAAGATAATTAAGAAAAATAATTAAATTTAGCTTCTTTTCTTTGTTGATTGACTCTATAAAAATACTTTAAGTTTGATTCTTAGATTTTGTCTAATCTTTTTAAATATTGACATATATTATTAGATTTATAATATTTAATATAGATATTAATTTTATTAAGAGTATATTTAAATTTAAATTGCAAATATACATTAAGTTTCATAATGAGCTTGAGTTTTAAAGATTATTTAAGTAAATGAAATAGATATAATTATAAGATAAACCTTTATACAATCCTATAAATTTAAAATTTAAGGTAAAAATATTTATTTAATTTACATTTCTCTGTATTCATAAAAGATTAAATATCCTTCTAATTTATTTCATTTAAAAAGGCCATAAATATTTGGACAAAGCTAATTATTTAATAAATTAGAAATGTTGTATATATTTTAATTTTATAGTCTAAACTTAATAAATTTTTAGTTAAAGCATTAATAAAATTTTAGAATCTGAGGAGTATTTGTATTATTTATAAGTTTATGCTTTTAATATCTTCTAACTTTTATTATATTTCATCAATATTTTTAAATTAATTATTAATTAAGTAAACTTAAATTATTACTATGCTATAACTAAGAGATCTCAACTAATTTTTTAATTTGCCAAACAATTTCTAAATATTTTTTCAAATAAATTAATAATTCTTAGTGCAATAATTTTCTTTTGTTGAAGTAATCAAAAAGGTTTAGCTAATCTTATAGAAATAATTTAAGCTTTTAATAAGTTTTAATTTCATTATTTTTATATATATTTTAATATTAAAAAGCATAAAGAAATAAAAGAATAGTTTATATTATAATTTTTAGCTTTTCTTAAGAATAAATTATTTCTAAAGCAAGATTTAATAGGGATATAGGTTTTATGAATAAGGTATTTATAAATAATACAAGTTTAAATTTAATTGAAGTATTATAATTTTCATCATATCTTTAACTTAATGCTTTATACAAATTTACCTAATAATTTGACTTAATGGAAATAAAGAAGAATTAAAAAATAAACTAAGACAATATAATGATGCTTATTAAACATTTTACTAAAAATATAAGCATTTTAAGTCCTGCAAGGTTAATGTTCTCTAGTTCATTTTTAATTAGAAAATAGTTTCATGAAATTAGTAAATAAAAACTTATTTATTATATCAAGCATTATTCAGCCCATTAATGAATGCTATATTTTTAGAGAAGCATAATAATTTATTTTAAATCTCCTTATGAACATTTATTTTATTTTGATTAATTTTAATTATTAATTATAAGGAATATTCTAGCTCTTTATTTAAGGTTGAAACAAAATTATTAAAGTTTATCTATTTAAAACTTAGATTTAACTAAAAATTGCTTTATTATAAAAATCACACCCATTTACAGTGAAAGTCAAAATTTCCTTTTTTGTTGTAGTTCAATCATTTCTGATTCCTTCTGGTTTTATAAAATGTAATTTTATTCTAACATTTGGTGATTTTAAGTTTTTTCTGAAGAGTTGAAATAAAAATTATTATTTACCTTCGTCTATTTTTAAAGATAAAAATGTTGATAGATTCTTAGTCTAAAAGCTAATAAATTTTGCTATTTTCATTCAAGCAATTTAGATAAGAAAATGTAATTATATAAAGAAATTTATCATTTTTAAAGTTGCTTTGTGAAAGCACATATATGCTTTGATTCGTAAAAAAGAGATTATTTTTAGTGAGCAAGTTAAATTAAATTATTTTCTAAGTAGAAAAAAGTTTAACTTAAGAACATTAAAAGAATATAATCATCCTAAAATATTTAACTAAATTAAAAAATTAAAAAATAGATAAAATTAAAATAAATGCAGTTAAATAATCACATAAAATCAGAAAATTAACTAATAAATATTTGCAAAAAGAGTGATAAAATAAAATTATTAGCTTAAATAATTAAGTTTATTTTCAATTAATTAAAAAATTATCAATAGAGCAGTCATTTAAAGTTTATGAGCTTTTAAACGTGCTTAATAAAAAGATTTATTATAAACTGGTTTAAAAAATCGATTATAAAGCTATCTATTTTAATTAAATGTTTATAATATCTGCTTAAATTTATTTATATTAAGTAATTAAAGATTTAATGTGAAGTAGAAATTAAAAAAATTTAAAGCTTAGTTTAAAAAGTAAAAGAAGATATACCTAACTAGATATAATAATATTTAACAAAAACAAAAAAGTATTATCAATTGCGAATATCTTAATAATCATTGGTTAAGATGATTTGCTTTAATTTCGTAACGGAAATATTTCCTTATTTATCGAAATCTAATTCTAAACAAATTTCTACTATCTTTGATTCCTAAATTTTCTCTTGAAACAATTTTTAAATTTTTTCTTTATTTATCATCTCTGTAGCTTTTGGATCTATACACTAAATTGCCTTATTTAATATTTTAGCAATTTTCTAATTTTTTTATAAATCTATGCTTGCTGCCTAGAATTCTTCTCATTGTAAGAATCCCTTTTTGTTTATATCTAAGGAGAAGAAAATTTAACTTACATCGATTTAATTGATATTCTATTTATATACTTTTTTAAAAGCTTTTATTAAATCTGATAAATAAACCTTGTCATCTTAATCTATGTCTATTCAGGAGAAAACTTCTTTAAAGTGTTGACTAAATTAAGAATCAATGTACTAAACTAGGCAATAGAGTCTAAAAGGCATTTAAACTTTCTTGAAATGTTTAACTTTTTATAGATTTTCTAAACACTTCTTACGTCTTGCCAATGTTTATGCTTTTAAATCTCCAAATCATTCATGATTTAAGCAGTCTTCAGCGCTTAATCTTGACTCTTAATTTATCTCTAGCATTTTATAGAGTAAGTCTTAAGTTTCAATTGATATTTTATGCTTTATCAGCTGAATTTAATTTATCTAAAAGGTCTTTCAATCTTCCTATTTTTTAATATACTGAATTATACTGGAGGTATTAAACGGAAAAGTTCCAATTAACATGGTGTACATTATTACTCCAAATTTTCATATATAGATTTTATTTGAATAAATGCCCTAACAAGATTCTGGTGATAGATGCATTAAAGTTCCTATTACTTAAAAGGATATTTTATTCGGAATTAGCAGAAAGACCAAAATCTAATATTTTTACTTTTAGCTTTTTTTCTTCGAAATTTGATCAAATTATATTTTCGAGCTTAAGGTCTCTATGTAATATTTCATTATTGAAATACCTTTAAGGATTTGCTTCATTATGGCTTTCGCTTTATTATCTTATATCCACTTTTCTTTTATCAAAGTTTCTAATAAATTTTTTCCTTTTATAAATTCTGCTATAAACTTCGTGGTATTTTCCTCTTCATAAAATTCATATAATTTAACTATATTAGGATGATTCTAAAATTATAAATTTACGAGCTTCTATAATATCTAGAACTCAAAAAGAACTAATTTTCTATTACCTTAGTTATTTATAATCTTTACAGCATACAGTTTATTGTTTTTTTTTTACTTATTGCTTAATAAACCTTACCAAAGCTACCTTCTCCTATTTATCTCTAAATTTAATATTCCTCATCAAATTATTTTTTGTTGCTGAAGATAAAAGAAGAGTTTATTACTTGGAACCTAATTGTTTGTAAAGATTTTTTTGTTTTTCGTCACTTCCAGTAGCTGTTTCATTAAATTAAGAGATGTCCAAATCGTTATTATATCAATTTTCTTCTTGCTCGACCATTTAATTAAAATTTTTAGGATTTTATTTACAATTTGAACTTTAAATTCGAATAACTCTTGCCTTTCAGTGACTTATTTAAGTTTTACATATTCTTGTTTCATTGTTGACAAGAGATTTAAGAGCTTCTTATTCTATGCTAATATTTATAATTTGGCTACTTTGTTACTATTTATGATTCTATCTAGTTATTTACAGCAAAGAACATGCAATTTTAAATTTGACAATTTCACTTATTGATTTATTTTAGTTAAACATTAATTTAAATTTAACTATTTATAGCTATTCCTTTATCAATTCTTAAGCCTCTTTTATTTTACCAAACTTCATTTAATATTCCTAAATTTTATCTGCTTTTCCTTAGCATTTTGTACTTGAAATTATATAAAATAAATGTATTCAGTAAACATATAATTAATACACTATGGAGCAAGTTAATTTGATAATAAATTAAATAAATAAAAGGTTCTTATAGTTAATAGCTAAGTATATTGATTAGATAATATATGTAGATTAAAGTAATAGCATAGATATAATTCTACGTTATTATTATTTATAAAGAGAAACTATTTATTTAACTCTAACTTCATACTTAATACCTAAACTAATTCTTTCTTTATTAATCTAAGTAAATGCAGGATATTATATTTATTTATTCTATTAAGAGTATTTATACCTTATAATTCTAAATTCGTAAAATGCATTCATAATTTCCTTTATTATAGCCTATTTTTGGGAATAAGTAAACAAAGGTTGCATTGCTAAAGCTTAATTTAAGAGTAAAGATTTGATCCTATTCTTTTTTCTGATTTTAATTGATTTCATTAATTTTTGCTTTAATGAATTATTAGGTAAATAGAACTAAAATTGATTATAGTGCTTATGCTTCTCTAATATTTTTTAGGTAAAAAGCAGAAAAATAATTGTATAATATTGGATAATTTGGTGAGAGCTATTGTAATGTAAATACCTTAAAATATATTTATTATTATTATAGATTAAGAGCAAGTTTAATATAGCATTTCTAACTAATTCTAATATTTTAATTATCTGGTTGTAGATTTAATGAGTGCTACATAAGTTAAAAAAGTTAATATTTCATTAATAAATACTTTTAATAATTGATATTACCTGTATAAAGCAATTTCTTAAATATGAACCAATAAATAATTTCAGAAGATGTTGCATCTTTAAAAGAATATCCCTTTTACCTTTATAATTACTTCAATAATTAAAGAAAGCTAAATAATTTTATTATTTATAAATTAAAATACTGTAGATGGAAAAACTTAACTACCAATTGATTCTTATAGCACAAATATTGCATAGAAGTAATTAAGGAAATAACCTTTTATATCTAATATTAATTTTATTTAATCTAAAAATGCTTTAGAATCTTAAAATTATTTATTTATTATGCTAAATTTAAATGTTTAAAGGGGCATAAAAATGGAAAAATAATTGATTAAAAAAAAAATTAAATGAATCGTAATTACTTGATTAGAAGCAGAACAAAATAAAAGTTTAAATTAGCATTTAATTCTAAAATTTACATAATTAGAAGTATTTAGGTTATTTAATAAAGAAAAAGTATTTATTTTATAGTTAATCCCTATTTATCAAACATTTATGACTTAGAACATTTCTTTTATCTTTTTTTCGCTCCATTAAATTTCTGATTTACTTAGTAAGATTAAAAAATAAAATTTGAAGACTTTGAGAAAGTAATTTTATTTTAGGGGTATTAAGAATTTAAAACGTGAAACTTACTTAAGAAATTAAAATTTATTTCTTGGTTGCTTTATTAAATTTTGCTCTAACGTTTAAAATTCTAAGTTTAGAAAATAGATTAAATTTTAGTTTTAGCTTATTATATCTTATATTTGTCTTATAAGTATAGTTATCTTTTAATTATTAATATATTAAATAAACTAAGAGAAACTAGCAATTCACTTATTTTTTATTATTGATAAACTTTAAAATAAAACTTCATATTCCTTTTAATAACCTCAGTACATATATATCAAGAGTGTAAATGAAAAATTTTATTTTTTGTTTGTCAAGTGTAAAGTTAAAAGTATTGTCTATCTCTTTGTATATTTATAATAAAATTAGAGAAAAATCTCAATATAGTAATTAATATAAAATAATCTAAAACTAAAATTAAATTAACTTTTCTTTACCTCTAATTTATTTCTTAATCTTAAATCATAGAATCTTAAAATAAAAATTGATTACTATAATTTTCATTTTATTCAACTTAATTTTTTTAGTAAATGCGACCAAAGTTCAAAGGTTATATCTAGGTCTTTAATTTAATAATCTAAAATTGATATTACAAATTTTTTATTTTCTTCGACTTTTATAAAATAGTAAAATAAGCATTTTATATGAAGAACTATTTAGTTCTTATGATCTAGTTTATTTCAGTGATTAGTTTTGCCTTAATAAATTAAAGAAAATTGTAAAATGAATAATTTCAAATAAATTACATTTATTGATGATATAAAGATATAATAGCTTCGAATCTATTAAAGCTAATAGTAATTTTATTAATAACTATATCCAAGATTTTATTATTAAAACTAGGCTCTTTTGTAAAACTATTATAGCAAAGAATGCTCTCAATTTAAAAATGATAAATAAGGAACTAATATATTTTAAGCCTAAATTTTAAATAATTAAATAAAATTAAATAGTGTATTTTATTAACTAATTAGCCTCTTCTTTCTAGTAAATAATGTTTCTATCTTTTTATAATATGCTATATATAATTCTTATATTTTATTTCCAGGTTAAGCATTTAATATCATAACTTTAGTAATTTAGATCAATAAATAATTAAGCTTAATAATTAATAGCTATATCAAGTTATTTCTTCCTATCTATTATATCATGTTGAGTAAACTTATTAAATGTTTAAAATAAGTAAATAAATCTTTCTTAATCTTATGTTTAGCTACTATATAAGCCTTACGCTTTTTATTTGCTTAGTAAAATTTTTAATTCAAATTTATACTAAAAGAAAAGTATCCTTAGGTGTAAATAACTTGTAGAATTTTTGATTGGCAATGATTGTTTAGAATTTACAAAAAAAGCGAAGAAGTTTATCTTAATTATACTAAAAATGATAGAGTATAGCTCTTAGGCTAATTTAATTTAAATAAATAGCCCTAAAATCTTAAAGAGGTTTTAATAGTTAAAAAGTTAGAAATTTAATACAAAGCAGAGGTTAGAAAGATCTAATTAAACAAATAGATTGATAAATCAAATTTAAAAGAAAACTAATTTACCAAGTGTATAATTTTTCCATTTTTAATCTTATTAGCTATATCTACTGAAAGCTGAATTTAGAATATTAAGATATAAATGAAACAATATGAGACTATAAAGATTTATAGTGCTTAATTTTAATAAGCACATAATTTATATCAATATAGGAAAATAATGATAGGATAGTCAATATATCTAATATTTAAATATCCATATCTAAGTTTCAATTAATTATAACAAATTCATAAAAATATAATAATGCAAATAATTAAAATAATTGCTAATATAAATAAAGAAATTCATTATGTGATATTCCTTAATTCAAAATTAAAAACTCAAAGGTAAATAGTTTCACAATATTCTTTCAAAAATTCTATACACTTTATCAAGTGAATTAATATCTATAATATAGCAAATCTTTCAAATTTAATAGATAAAATTACCATTTTGAATAAAGAAGGAGCTAATTAATTAGTTACTATAACAATAAAATAGTGAGCTTTCTTTTATTTTAGCTAATTTAAGGAAAAAAAGATTAATCTTAGCTTAAATTAATTGAGACAATATAATTAAAAAATAAAGGATTAAATAAGAAAATTTAATTTAAGATAAAAGTAATTAATTAATATCAGAGATTTATTTAGCCTAAATAAAGCTATTTAGAATTATTTTAAATACCTTACGTTATTAATTATTATTGCTAAGATATTTGATAGATACTAAAATAAAATAAAAAATGATGTTAGAGGAAATATTTCAAGAGCTTAAATAGAGTTAGTGAAAATAGGATAATTTATATTAAGAAGAAAGCATTTATTAGATAAAAATAATAACAACTTACAAAAGTTTATAAGTCTTTAAAGATACTAGTTAATATCTATCTGCTTATTAAATTTAAAATTAACAAGATTAGAAAGTAATCCAAAAATCTATTATTAATCTTAGCTCAATACAAAAAGATTTAGCTTCAGAAATTATAAGAATTCTAAATAATTAAAAACGAAAGATAAAATCTAGTTAGTAAACTAAAAATAATTAGCATTTTAATTAATTCATAATTAAGCATAGAATTTATTCTAGCTTTATTATTAATTTTGAATTATATCATAATAAATAAATGGTTAGCATCATATTAATAAAAGTTCCTATATTTAATAATTTATCATATATTTTAGAAGCACTATAGCTTATTTTCATCATTTTAGATAGTTATTTTTGCTGAGCTTTAAATTAAAACTTTTATAAATTATAACGCTTAAGACTAAGGTAAGCTTGAAAAATAGTTTTCTAAGAAGAGTTTTACTAAAACTAATTAGTTAATACTTTAAATGGGTTATAAGCATTTTAAAATTCTAGCTTAATATAAAATGGAGCATGTTGAAATTCACTAAGAATAGAGAATTAACTGGATGAATAAAAGGAAGATTTAAAGTCTAAGAAATAAAAAGAAAAAATCTTATGAAAGAACTAAGGTTATGAAGCAGTTGCTAAAAGCATCTACATAATAGAGTATTCGTTATAGGAATCTCACTATAATAGAAAGTGAGAGAAAATAAACTGTGTCCAAGTTGAATTTAAACAAAAGTTCTATATATGTTAGAAGATAGCTAAAAATGAAAGAAGATGTAATAAATTACTTTCAAATCATACCATAAGAGAATTTTGATGAGCAAGAATAAGCTAAGTCTCATTGGAAGACAAGCAAATATGTTATAGAAATTTGTAAAGAAAATCTTAAGAAAAAGTCTTAGCGTTAGATAGAGCCTCAATAAGAAAAAGTGAATAATGCTTTTAAAGATTACAACAAGTACAAAGTGGTAACAAACGAGTATTTTGTTTGGATAATCTTTATAATCGTTTTATCCCTATGTAAAATATTCAGTGCTATTCCTTGAATTTGATGGGTTGAAGAAATTTATAATTTCTTAATATATTTTCCTTAAATTAAAATCAAATGTTTTCAATTCTTAAAAAATAGGTTTAATCAACTATTTCCATAATTAGTTAAAACTGTATTAATAGCAAGTATTGATACCCAATCAATTGATTCCTTTACATAAATTTAATTAAATTTTGAACTAAGAAAGTAAAATATTTTAAGAAGCTATTACCAGATATGCATTTTAAGTTTAGATATAAATGAAAGCATGTTTTTAATAATGAATTTTGTTTATCAACAAAGGTAGTCAACAGTAATATAGCTATAAATACTTAATTTAAAGTCAACTATATAAAATTATCTTGGAATTTCATTACAATATTTAATAAATTTTTCTTAAGAAAAGTATTTTTAATTTTACTTTTTAAAGTGCTCTTATAAAATTAAAAAAACCTAAAAATAATAATTGTAAAGGAATTATAAAATGAAGATAATTAATTACTTAAATGATATATATTTTAATGAGGTTAAAGCAGAAAGACAATGATAAATTAAATTAATATTATTCTTTATTTTACTGTTGTGAGATAATACTTACTTTGCAAAAATTTAAATATAGCATTTTTTATTGCGGATTTTCATTTGTTAACGAAATTAAATTTTTATTCTAAAAATGATCTTATGCAGCTCATATAATCAATTATATTTATTTTAAATGAAAAATTACTATTAGATAAATTATAGATATAAGACAAATAAATGATTAAAATTATTTAATTTTAATTACCAAGCCTCTAAAATTTATAAAATCATATATAGGATATATTTTTATAAAAATATCTTAGAGATTTAGGGTTTATAAATATTAAATAATATATAACAGGCTTTGAAATATTCTAATATTACTTAAATTAAATAAAAAATGAGTTTATAAAGAGTGACTCATCACAATGGAGTGCAACTTTTATATAAAGTTTTTTAAAATTTAAAAGGTTCTACATTAAAGTTTTCTCCAGTGCTAACATCCTTTTAAAAAATTTTTGTCTTCTATAGGGACAGTGTCGGAGTGCTACCCTATGAAACCTTAATATCTGGCATCGCTCAATATAATATTACTTGATGCTTCAATCTTACTTCATTTGATTAGAGCCAAAGATTCTTGCTCAGTTCTTCACACAAGGTACTTCCTGATACCAGAGATAAAATTAATCACATCTTCTAGCACCTCTAATCTTGCTCTATTTTATCTATCATCAACTTCTATATCTATTTTACCTTAGCTTAGATGGTTTTATTTATTGTTTTCTGTTATATTGAACTTAATCACATCTCAAATTTCTTTTATAACCTTTTAAAACTAAAACTTTTGCTATGCTGACATTAAACCAACTATAATAAATAAAAAATGATAATTAATTTTAATATTTTAAGCATTTATTTTGCTCTTTAATCTTGATTAATATATTAATCATTCTATTAAACATAGTCTCCTTCATAGTTATTTTATTAATAACTTCCTATTTTTTATTATGTTTACTAATTTTAAGTTTTTATATGTATATCAGCTAAAAAAAACTAGCTACTAAAAGTTGTAGCATAATTATTTAAATTATTTAAAATATTTAATATTATAAAAGGAACAATATAATATAATAAAATAAAGCATTTTAAATATTTAATTATAAACTAACTTAAATATTCTTTTTATATTATATAAATTATAGTCTATTTAGATAATTACTAAATCATTAAATAATTTAATTATAATCTATCAAATAAACTAAACTATTTATTAAATACTTTTAAATTTAGCTTTTTTATTATTTTTTAATTGTTATGCTAAATAAATTTTAGATACCTGAAAAATAAGTAATTAGTTTTATTACAATTTATCAAATTTTATCAATAAAAAATAACTTAATTTAAAATATTTATAAATTAGTAATAGTTTTAATTTTATATTAACTAAAAGAAAAATTTAAAGATAATAGTTTAATTAATTTAAGAAATATTGTAGATTCATATTATAAAGACAAAATTACTACAAAATAATATTGTAAAAAAGAAAGAAAGTTCTTTTAATTATATTTCTTTACTGATTATTTCTATTTAAATTTATATAGTTCTACGAAATTTCACTTGCTTTATTACTTACTTGCTCTTTCTAAGGAATTTATGAAATAATTAAGTTCTTAATAAAAAGCAGATAAATAAAAAATAAATAAGATTAGAGAGCGCGTAGTACCTCAATGGCACGCAGCTCTTTAATAAACAGTTTTAAAGTTAAAGGAGAATCTTTTCTGAGTCTTCCACAGTGCTAACATCTTTTTTTATATCTTGTCTTCTATAGGACATGATTGGAATGCTCCATAAGAGAACTTAGTATCTGGTATCTTTTATCAATAACTTTACTTGATGCCTCTTTAGTCCTTATCTTCTCTTGGCTCCTACCAAGATTCTTGTTCGGTTCTTCGCCCATGTGTATTTCCTGATACCAGATCTTATGTCAATGCCTGTTGTAGGATTGCTCAAGCTATTTATTTATATATTATTAAAATTAGACTAAGTCCAAGTTTTAATAATACAACCTGTGCTATATTTAGGTAATAATTATTATATAATTTGAATAGATTAATTTTACATTAAACTTATCAAATGAATAATTTAATGCTAATGTTTCTTGTATATTTTCTTCATTTAATTACTAAAATTCTTACTAAAATTAAATAAAAATGCTTTATATAATTTAAAATCAAGTAATTTAATTGTAGAGGATTAGATAATTTCCAAAGATGATTTTGAAATATGAAATAAATTTATTTTATTTATTAATCTTTGTATGATTACCTAAACTCATGCGATTCTTGAATTATATATACATCAAAATAATAGTTTGCCTTTAGGCTCAAGTTTGCTACTACTTCCTTTGTATCTCTACCTCCAGGTTTCACATTTTAAAGTTTTATTAAACAGCTCAGAAATTCTTAAATTCTTCTTATAGATATTACCGTTCGATGTTGGATAAATACAGGTAATTTCCCTTTAGTTTTTGTCTTTTAGTTTCTTCTCAATTATTTCTCTCTCCTAAAATTTTTCCCTATAGTGTCCAATCTTGTTACACATTCAGGATTTAGTAATTTTTTTTAATTTGTTTAGGTCTTCATTATTGATTGTTTAGTTTCTATTGATGAATCACCACTTAGCTTTTTTTGCTTTTCTGTTCCTTTCCTTAGATTTTTTCTTTTAATTTATCTAAATGGATTTTTAATATTTCATATTTAGCAAAATCCTTTGCTTATTTTCTTCGAATACCACTAAATCTACAGAAAATCTGCCTAGTTATAATAATATTCCTGATTTCAATTATCTGTCCACCATATAACTTCGTCTTCATCCTTCGTGTTGTATAAGTTCCTATTTTATTATGTTTATTTTCTTATAATCATTAGCAAGACCGTCTTCTTATTAATCCTAAATCTTGTTGATAAATCTAATATCATCTTAGCCATCTCTTCCTTATTCATTCCTAGAATTTACTCCTTTTAAGTCTCCAGGGTCCATATAGGGACTAAATATCTTAGTTTAGATATTAAATTATCTGATTATCTGCTGTGAAGCTTAGAACTATAAATATATTTTAAGATTTTTCATCTAATTTTGGGGACTTTCTTGCATAAAAAGTACATTTATTTTGCTTGCAAAATGAAATAATAGCTAGTTAATAAATTACAAGGAATCATTAATTTAGAAATCTAAAATCTATCTCAAATATACTATTATTTCTTTATAAGTTTATAAGCATAATTTATTATTTTTTATTTAGCTATCAAACAACTTTTACTGAAACTATTCTCATAGAAATTACCTTATTTCTAGATATAAGTCTTAATAAATCCATACTTATGAGGATTTATTTTTACTTAAATCTTTTCAAAAATTACATTTTAGATTATACTATAACATCTTAATTTTTTAAATTATGAGATTTTTTAGTTTTTCTTTTTGTTTAGTAGAAATTAAATAACTATATTAAAAAATTTTACTTTTTAGTAACTACAAATATAGGATAGAATTTACTTAGGATTAAAGTTTTTTAGTTTTTTGCTGCTTCTTAAAAAGATTACTAACACTAGCAGGTTAAAATATTTTAGAAATCTGAAAAATGCTTCTTAAAGTTGAGGGTATAGTATAATAATTAAAGGCTTAATTTATTGAAAAAAATTTCAAAAGTTTTTATTTTTTGCGTTTCTTATTAAATTTTAGGAACAATTAAATATATTTTGAAATTATACAATTTTCAAATATCTTGGTCAAACAGAAAAAAATTAATTAAAAATATAAACTTCTAATTTTATCTCTCATTTATACCTTTCTCAGACGTTTGCGCATTCTTTGCTTAATTTATTAAGCGAAAATTATAGATTAGAATAAATTTTCTAATCATATTCATAGTAAAAATATTATTTAATCTCATTGGTTGTATTTTTTATCTAGATAGCAAGTTTTATTTTTTCTTATCTCATCACTTGGAATTTAAAATTTCTTAATTGAAAAATTTCATATTATATTTAAGGAAAATATATGTAAAAAAGATGATTCTTTAAATTTTAAGCAAAAATTAAATCTAAAACTATTTAAATTTATATCTAAATCAGATATATTAGCATTTACCTATGTAGTTAACAATTCAAAATTAGGAATACTTTAGTGTGTCTTTTTTAATATATTCATATATTCTTTGGCATATTTATCCTAAAATTTGTCATCAGATTTTAGCGAAAAAATGTTCCCAACTCCTATCAAGTTCTTTTGTAAATTTTATTGATTTACTAAGGTAAGATATAAAAGGAGATTATAAATTCAATTATTTTTGCTTTTAAAAATTATTTCTCGAGTGTAAAGTTTTATAAAGAATGAGGTATAAATAGATTCAATAGCAAAATAATGGAACAATTCTAAAACAAATAGAAGTTAAAATATTTAGAATAAAAAATGCTTCTAAGAATTGACAGACTTCTCTTAACTTATTTTTATAAAAGTTAGAATAAAAAGTCAAATGAATAGCTACCTTAACCAATTAATACTAGTAAATTCAAGAATCTTTTGCTAAGTCTTTCCATAAAAAATAGGCAATATTTAAAATTAACTAAAAGAATAAAAAATAAAAATGGGAAAATTTGAGAAAACTACAGATATAATAATGCAAAGGTATATTATGATATCCCTTTGTTAGATGATGCTATTAAAAAGACATAATAACAAATAGTATAAAGACTTTTTTGGAAGATTAAGTAATATAACAATGATACAAATGATTTAATTCCAATTTTCATAATTCAAATAACAAATAAAATAGCTTTAAGAAAAATAAGAATAATAACAATTTGCAATTTAAAAGGCATAAGATTAGTCAGCAAGCTTCAAAATGGAAATTGAATCTAAAAAAGATAATAAGATATAAATAAGATTAATTTTATCGAAGAAAAGTTCGAAAATATATAGATTAGAAGAACCATAATTTGTAAAACTGTTGAAAGAAAACGGAAAAATTAATAAGGAATAAATATAAGAAAACTTTGTTCTGCTTTTATAAGCAAGGACGGGATTAGAATATATAAAAAATTTTTATAACTCAAGTATTAATTATTAATATAACAATTAGAGAAGAAACTAGAATGACAATTGGATTTGGGGAGGAGATAAGGATGACAGACTAACGAAATCCTATGCAATCTTTTAGTTTGAGAGAGAGCGCAATCAAATGGAAGTTGACTGTGAAGCAGTCTACTAAGACTTTTTTTAAACGAAATTTATTTTATATACATATAAACTAAAAAGAAATTGCTTATTATTTATTTAAATAAACAGCATTTTCGAATAAAATCTAAAATTATTTAAAAAAATCAGAATTTTATCTGCAAATTTCAGAGCAATTTGCATTGTTACATTAATAGCTCCAATTATTCTCAAAATAAATAGTTTATTAGTTAATAAAAATTTACTATTAAAAGGTGATCTTAAGCTTTTAAAGTTTTAAAGAAATTAGTGCTTACATGAAAAATATTAGAATTGTTTATTTGTTAATATCTTATTTAAAATCTAAATAAATACTTCTATAAATAAAATTTACGAAACATTTATAATTTTTCAAAGTTTAAATGAAACAATAGGATTAGATAAACTTAATAATTTGAAAAACTTTTTAAAATATATAAAGTATTAGATATGAATTTTAAGGTATAAATAGAAACGAAAGTCGAAAGTTAATTTTTTAAATTAATTTTTTTTCGTTTAAAAAGGCATCCACTTTGGAAAATAATAATAATGTGGAGAGCTATTCGTTAGATGAGAAAAATCTCAGATTCTGTTCTTAACTAAAGCACTCTAAGTGATAAAAGGGCAAGTTTAGGAATTTTCATCTAGAAAGATGTGAATAGCACGCTTTTAAAATGCTTAGATGCATTAAACCAAAATAATAATAGGTTGATAAGAATAGAATCCAAGCTTGTATCTTCTCTTGATAGTAAAAGTGGGATGATAATATTAGTAGATATAGAAGGGGATATTTAATCTCCTAACATTTAAAGCACTTTAAGGTAATTATAAAATTTATCTCATAAAGT
Organism: Loxodes magnus; assembly: GCA_946699065.1. NCBI lineage: Eukaryota > Ciliophora > Karyorelictea > Loxodida > Loxodidae > Loxodes > Loxodes magnus. The sequence goes on from CAMPDV010000712.1 coordinate 77,271, forward strand.
TACTATTCTTGAAGCATTCAATACTCCAAAATTTCCAAGAACTAGAAAGGATTTAGATAAAGTTTCTAAAAGAATCTATGAAGCTGGAGAAGAATTAAAGTCAGATCATCCTGGTTTTCATGATTAAGAATACATAAAAAGAAGGTAATATATTGTTTCGATAGCAAAAAATTACAAATCTACTGATCCAGAAATTCCTAGAATCGACTATAATGAAAACGAAAAAGGAGTTTGAAAAAAAATGTATAGGGAGTTGAAGTAACTCTACAATACTTATGCTGTTCCTGAGTATAATGAAGCACTGAAAGATTTAGAAGAAAATATTGGATGGAGTGAAAATTCCATTCCTTAGTTATAAGATATAAGTACATATTTGAAGAAGAAGACCAATTTTACATTCTGACCTGTATCTGGTATGTTAAACAGTAGAGATTTCCTGAATGGCTTGGCTTTTAGAACATTTTTTTGCTCCCAATATGTAAGACATCATTCTCTTCCAAGATATACTCCTGAACGAGATCTCATTCATGAGTTATTAGGACATGCACCACTGTTTGCTAACAAAGAATATGCAGATATCAGCTAAGAAATAGGATTGGCAAGTTTAGGAGTTTCAGATGAAGAAATATAAAATCTAGCTACCAACTATTTATTTTCTATTGAATTTGGGCTTATCATGAATGAGTAAAAAGAACGCAAAATTTATGGTGCAGGAATATTGAGCTCGGCTGATGAAATAATTTATGCCATGTCTAATAAGCCTGAAATAAGAGAATGGAAGCCTCAAGAAGCTATTAAATATGAATGCGAATTAGATACTTTCCTACCACGATATTTTTATACTTCGTCTCTTAAAGAAGCCCAAAAGAAATTAAAAGTTTATGCAGAGTCAATCAAAAGAAACTTTAATGTAGCCTACAACATTGAAAATGAGACTATAGAAGTAGATAGAAATGTGAAATGTCTTGAAAAACTTTGACAAGCTCTAGTCCAAATTTAAAATATTTTGCTTTTATATCTTTCAATTTATAAATTTGTATAAGTTTTTAATATATTCAACCTTCTAAAATAAAGCAAAGAAATTATCTTTTATTAATTTCTTTTCATACTTTGTGAACAATAATAAGAGAGAATTTAATAAATGAGAGTTATAAATTAAGTATAATATAGAACAAATTCTTAAAGCTTTATAATTTAAGTCTTAGCACATAATATATATAATCTAAGCTATTTAATATACTATTTATTTAAGAGATTGAGTTTAATTCTGATAATAATGATCTTTATCTAGAAAACTTTAAAAATAATAATTTATAGCTAGCCTGATTTAATATCTCATACATTTATCATTTTTAAATAATAAATCATTTGAGCTACAAGTAGTGGGGCCTAAGATTAAGGTGAAGGTACATTAAATAAGTTGTAAACTTTAAAATACGTTTAATTTAATTGAGAGATGAATAACTAAAGCTTTAAATTTCCTTTAAACAAACTTCTATCGAAGCTAAAAAACTAAATATGAAAATAAATATTAAATTAAATTAGGCAACTCTAAATATACTGTCAAAGCTCACTTAAAATAGAAACATTTATTAATGCTTTTGTTCTTAATTAAAATAGCTTCAATTATATCCATAAAAATCTTAAGAGGCATTTTAAATATATCTAAATAAAATAGATAAATTCTACAATTTTATTTTAAAAAGAAAATTGAGTTTAAGATGTAAATCAAAGGAATTTATAACTTTTTAAAATACTAAAATGATAAGGAATCCTCTGTAAAAATTAAAATATTTATTATAAATTAATCTTGTTCCTAAAGTTTTAAATAATTTTATAAATTTTATAAATTTTATATGAAATTAGCTAAAATGATGTTTGCATTATTTTAAAGCTACATTAAGTTTATTTGGCATCATCAATTTTACAATAATATTTAAAAAAATTTATTATTTATGAAAACATTTTATGTGTTGATATTTGAATGGATCTATTTTATAATCTCAAGCATATGAAACAATTTTGTTATAAGATTAAATCCTTTGAATTTTCTGAATATTTTTCCTTATAAAATATATATGCAGTTAAAACTATAATTATATTTGGTTGATTTATTCTAGATTATTTTGATTGTATTACTTTAATTAAGATTTTTCTTTATTATTTTTATTTTTTAACTAAATATATTGGTGCTTTTAGTATTAATAAGTTCATTAATAAATTTATGAATAAACTTAATAAGAAAAATCAAAAAAAATTGTTTTATTTATTTGAAAGAAATTAAAAAAAAGAATATCAAGCAGTGAAGGAAAAATTCAGCAATATATCTCAATATATTTGAACAAATTTACTTTTGAATCAAAATAAAAACTTAAATTAGAAAATAAATTTATAAGAAATCTATTTTAGTTTAAGTATCACATGAATGTGTGAAGAATCAATTAAAATAGATAAGTCTAAGATTTTTAGCTTTAATTAAAAAAATTATTTTAGTGTCAAAGTACGAAGTTTTTATAAATATTTTTTAATTTTACAAAATCTCAAAAAATAATTAAAAAATTCCAAAACTAAGGTGCTGTTCTGGACTAAGTTTATAAAATAAACTCTTTATCTAAATAAAAAATAGATCTTCTAAAAGTAAACTTGAGTTTGAAGATTTAAAAAATTAATAAAAATAAGAGAGAAGTTTTTATTAGATTTGAGCAGCTCATGAAATATAAAAATTTATAAAATAAGCAAGAAAATGGTAGTTTAAAAGAAAAATATATTAAAAAAAACAAATTAAAAAATTAATTAGATTGAAATAAATTATTTTTCCTTCATTATAACCAATTATTATTTTTTTATTTTTATCTTATCTAAATTAATATTTCATATATAGTTTGTTTATTCTATTGGACTATTTACTATTAATTTCGTATAAATTTTATTAAATTAAAAGCTTTATCTTTAAGATTAAGTGATAAGATAATTTCAAATTCATTAAAATTGCTTTCGCAAAATTACTATAGATATTGAATTTATCTCCATTTCTTAAAGGCATTTAATTGTTATCTTATGTAGCTTTTCATTTTTCTAACTGCCTCATTATTATAATTGCAAATTTTGTTGCTTTTAGAAATTATGAATTCCAAATTTCAGAGCTGAATCTTACAAAAAGATTCAGCAGAGTATTGCCTTTTTCAACTAAGAGTTAAGAATATTAGAAAAAAAAATAGTAAAAGTAATGATAAAGAAATAGCTTCAATGAATAAATTAAAGGATTTTTATATATTTTAGTATTTATGCAATTCATATAATCGTACTTTAGTTAACCCTTCATTTTCATGATTGATCTTTTATATCGTTCTAATAAAAATAAATTTTGAATAAATGAAATTAATTATATTTGCTTAAAGAATTTCGCAGCTTCACCATTTTAGTATAACCATTAGTTAAATGTTCAATACTGATAAATAAATACATCTCTAAAAATGGAGTCATGGCAAGCTCCTTTCTTAGGACTACCAAGACAGTGCTCATGTATCACCCCAAGTCAGTCTCCAAGACAAATAATCGTCAAAATTTAAGATCATTCTGTTTTGGTCGGAAAATCAGCCAGAGCAGAGGGAGATATAATCAATTATGGATAATTAATTTTCAAACTCTCTATTATTTTTTCACCTTTCGATTCATGGTTTAAGTTTCTGCAAATGTTCTACCAGCTAAAGCTTGGGAACCTCCATCACAGAATTTACAATTATATAATAATAATAAGTTATTATAGTTATTTCCACTTCAATTCAGTTCATCACCGTAAAGTTTATTAGATTGCTAAATATTCCATTTCCAGACTTCTTCAGGATCATTTTCTTCTATAGATATCTGGTTGTACTACATTAACCCTTTTTTATTAAAGGTATCTTGCTTCAATAGAATTCAATTTCAATCATTATAATTTCTTATTTGTAAAGCATGAGCAATTTCCATCAAGATTTTACTCCCTTTGTACATTTTTTTCTATACAATAGTTCTTTGGAGTGAATATAAATTACTAAAAATTATCATAATTTTAAATTTTCTTGTTATTGATTTGTTTGAAATATCAACAGTATCTTAGCGTGTGTCCAAATCTCCTGCAATGACAGCTTTACTTTTTTTCTCTTATATAATTTTTTTTGGTTGATCTTTAGGTTCTACATCTATTGGGTCATTCATCTACATATTTTAAAGGAATATGATTTCGATCAGCTCTGCAAACTGGTTGACTTAGTTTCTAGATATTAGATTTCGATCTTTGCTGAGTACTTATTTTCAGTTATTTAATCTTATGTGTTAGAAATTAAGTATAATATTTTTCCTTCTAACTCTTATACGTTTCTTAAAAATTTAAAACTCTCCTATTGCATAATTTTAAGTTCTTAAGTATATTTTAACAATCATAATTTGATTGGGATAGATTCTATTTAGTAGAGATTTTTCGCAATAAGTTTTCCACTTTTTTATACAATAATATGGTTTAAAATATCTATCAAAAGAATAGAGATAAATTAATGGATAAACATTAAAAATAAATAAAATATAATGAAGTTTATCTATATGATGTGTTAGTTATTATATATGGTATTTTTATTAATTTAGGGTATTTCTTCTAAGATATTTCTATTTTATTAAATTATGAAATATTATATTAATATCATAGCATAGAATAAAAGGCTTTTGAATTAAGCTTTACTATTAAGAATAATTTTTACTATTTTAGATTTTTAATTCGCTGGATGTCCTTAGTCAAAAAATTTATAGCTTTATATATAAAAAACAATTATTATAACTAGAAGGAAACTTATAATAAAGAACTATACTTTACGTTGCTAATTTAATCAAACATTAATGTATTACTGACGGAGATATTAATAAAATGCTTGGTGTAAAATATTATTGGATTTTATTAATTTTAATGAAAATATACCTTTTTTATCTTATTCAGACTTCACTTTATACTTTAATCTTTATTAATTTCTATAGAAATAAAATAGATATTCTTAAATTGTAAATCTCTTTTATTTGGTTTCTTTTTAAATTTGAAAATATTATGCTTTGTTAATTAATCTTAATTGATATTATATGATTAAACATTATTCAAACTAGACTCTATTTTTGAATTTGTTTTAATACTATTCTAACATCCTTATTTAAGATTTTTATTATTTAATATTTTAAAAATGCTATAACTTATTTTATCTTTGGCCTCCTAAATTAATTCTAAAAAATATTTGAGTGTTATCTTTGAGATTTAAATTTATAATATCAAATTTAAAGAAGAGTTAATTCCCATTTATTTTTCAAAATAATTGAAGTTTATAAAAACAGGCTACTGAGGGGATCGAACCCTCGACCTTTTGATTACAAATCAAACGCACTACCACTATGCTAAGCAGCCTTCTCATTTGGACTATTCTCTATTCCTTAAATAGAACTTTTCTATTTACACAATAATAAGTTTAACTATTGAAGGTGTAAATCTGAAAGTTGTTTTGGAGGAAAGTTAATAGATTAACTAAGCAAAAATTAGTTCTATCTATTAATTGAAAATTTTTAATTTCCTTTATTCAGTTATTCCACCTTTTTGGATATTAAAATAGTGCTAAAGAGTTAAAATAAATGAGTGACTTAAAAATATTACATAAGAAGAACTCAAACGTAAATCAAATCAAAAATATGAATGTATGATTTTAACTTCAATTATTTTGGGATTCCTATTTAATATTAATCTCAAATGTTTAAAAGTTATATTTGCTTGAAATTAAATTAACATTAATTTGAGTAATAAAGCATACTAAAATATCTATATAATTTTATAATCCTTAGGCTCGTATTTAGATAGATATTAGTGCATAAATAATTAAAAGCTCTAATAGATCTCTATAGAGTTATCAATAATTAAAATTATTTAAACAAAAAAATTAGAATAAACTCCTTATACAAATCTCTATTTGCTTTTTGTTAATGGGTTCAGTTTAAATCTTATATTTGCTTCTAAAATTCTAAGAATTATTTACAAGCTTACTATGAGTAATTTAATATCTGAAATTAAATTCTGAAATTAAAAAATATTAAAATTACCTTTTATTTTTATTATACTTTTTCTTATTTTTAGCAAGGATAAACTCACAATTTAGATGAATATATTAATAAGCTAAAATTAAAATAAATTATTTGAGTATATAAGCAATATAAGGATTTTTTATTTAATTTGAATAATGTATTCAGTCTTAATCCTTTCTCCAAAATTTTATGTACATACAAATCTCCAATTTTATTAGAAAAAATTCCTTTCTATCTCTCTACCATCTTTTCTCCATACCACTTTTGACTTATAAACTGCAAAATTTTTTTAATAGCCCTGAATTTAAAGAATCTATTTATCTAAGTACTTAATCAATAATTTTTATATCCTTTTTTATTTATTAAATTGTAGCAAGCTAATATGAAAACTTCGCGTAATATAAATCCTCAATTTTTGGATCTAAAACTTAGAATTTTCTATAATTTATTTTTTAATTTTTTCTCCTAAAAGAATTTTCTTACTATCTTTTTTAAATCTTAAGCAAATATTTAACCATCATTATCATTATCTATTTACTCATAATTTATTTTATATTTTCATTTTATTAAAAGTGATTAAGTTGAGACATACAAAGCTGAAGTAATAACTATTAAATAGAATCTTTTAATTGGAATAATAAAGATTGTCTTAAATATTTTTCTATTTTGTGCTTCTTTATTATGTTTTCTGAAATCATTTATGTTTTAGAAAACTTTCATCACTAAGTCTCGTTTCAGGTTTAATAGACAACATTTAAGTAATTGAAATTTAAGCTTCTTCCAACATTCAATTTCTTAGATTTTCCTTTACTTGAAATAATTTTTATGTATCAATTTATTCTTTTTTCTTTGATTTTTTATATAACTAACTATTTATTTTAATATGAAAGGAATTATGCCTGATAAAAGAGTGAACATTAATTCTCCACAGCTTCATACATCACTCTTGTATGAATAATATACTTGGCAACACTCAGGTGATAAATAAACTATCGTACCAGCTTATTAATTACTTTATTTTTTTCCCTCTAAGAATGGCCAAAATCAATTATCTTAATTAATAACTTCTCTTAGGTCTAGAAATGGTTGCATATTATGTTTTCCAGTTTAATATCTCTATGTATAATTCCATTTTATGACAGAAGGATAGTCCCTACAAAATTTGCTTCATTATAATTTAGATTTTTATTTCTTCTATTCTTTTTAATCTAGTTAAGATTTAAGCTAAATTTTCACCTTTAATATATTCTAGTACCAAATTTAACTAGTCTTTTTCTCTATACACATCATATAGCTAAGGATATTTCTATGATTCTTTTTATTAACCAGTTATTTTAATATCTAATACTCTTCTAAATATTCCTCTTATCATATTACTTTAACAACCAGCTTTTTATTTTCTTTATTCATATTTAAGTAAATCTTACAGAAACTTCCTTCTTTTATTTAAGACTAAACTCTATAATAATCTTCAAATCTACTTTATTTCATTGATGTAAACGGAAATTTAATAATAAAAGTTGAAAAGTTTGAATATAATTATTTTTATCTGCCTAATCCAAAAGAGAAAGATAGATTTGAAATTATTCTTCACTTATATTCATTTAATGCTTATTGTATACTGATTTAGCGAAGCTTCTCCTCTTTTACAATAAAAACTGAGATTTATTTTTTCAATTAAGATAAAGATCATTAAATTTCAGTTTACCTTAAATTTCCTAAGCATTATAGGAGTAGATAAGTAGGCTTAATATAAGAAAAAGTGATAATTATAAAGATAAACTAAATTATTTAACGTTTGCATAGATAAAATTGATCATTCATTCCCTTTCTTCTAATTAATAAATATTATATCATTAGTTTATTTATTTGAAGACTGATAATTGTTTTCTAGTAGCTTATTAAAGAAGTTATATGGATATTTATTATTTAATATTTAGGATTTAATGTCACAAGTCTTTTTAATGCTTTTTGCAAAAAATATTATAGTAAATAATTTAAGATTTTATGCATTTATATCAAATTCCATACTTTCCTTTTAAAGCATTAAAGTCAAAATTCAGATGATTTCCTAGTATTTGCTGCTCCTTTTCATTAGATGAAATTATTTATTATTTGGATGATATAAATTTAATAATAATAGGATGATGTAAATAGAGATAAACTTAAAATAATAAATAAACTATTTATTGGATATCAATGAATATCTAATAATAAAAGAAACTAATAAACTTAAGTTATGTTCAAACCTTAATAAGAAGAAAATAGTTTAAAAAAGAAATAAATTAAATATAATTATTGCTTTTATCTACTTTTTCTATTTTTCTTCAAATAGACTAAATTATCTCTTTTTATAGATAGATAATAATCATTTAAATGAAAAATGTTTCTACTAATAAGAAGGCTGCTTAGCATAGTGGTAGTGCGTTTGATTTGTAATCAAAAGGTCGAGGGTTCGATCCCCTCAGTAGCCTGTTTTTTATATTCTAATATTTAAAATATAAGACATATTAAAATATAAAACAACCCACTAAATAAGTTAAGCATTTTCTAGCTTTGACAGTTAGAATCAAAATAGAAAATAAACAAATCCTTATATCCATCAAACATAATCCTTTATAAAAATCCTAGTAATCATAATATTATCAATAGCCTACATAATTTAACTAATTATTTGAACAAAAACTTTAGCTAATTTATAATAATGCTTAATAATAACTATTAAGCTTTACATTAGTCATTTATTAAATAAGCTTATTATTATAATAGAATAGTCACTAAATTTTATATTTATGTTCCTTTATTTATCTCTTAAATTTTTTCATTATAAGATAATTAAATTTTTATTATTAAATCATTTTACTTAAAAAACTACTATAATTCTAACTAGTGGAAGAGCTATAAAAAATTCCAAAAGGAAAGCTAAGAGTAACAATATTGGCTATTTTATGAAAATGATTTACTTAGTTACAATTTTATAATATTTAGTCAAGTTAGAAAAAAGCTAAAATAAGAGTCTTCTATTTGAGAAATAATAAATAGTTATTTAGTTAAAATTAGAAGATTAATTTTAAATAACTTATTTATAAAATAGAAAATAATAATGCTAGTTCTCATATTTAAATTAACTAATTTCAATTTTTATTTATAAATAACTATTTTAGCTAAATCCACTTGAGATAATAACTTTATCTATTAATAATTAATTTAAAGGAATAAAATATAGATAGAAAACTATAAATGAGAACTATTAAATAATGCTAAGCTATATATATTAGTTGGTTATTTAAGGATGCTTATTTAGATAATTATATCAACTAAATTTAATTAAAACCTTTATTTTTGATTTTATTATTCTTTGTCTTATTTTAAAATATTTGAATGAAGAAAAATAAAATTTGCTAGAAAATAAATAAAAAGAGTCTAGATTAGATGTACTGAAGAAAAGCATTGGAAATAAGAAATTAGATCGAAGGTTTAATTAAAAAAGATGATAACTTTATATTGTTGATTAATGCTTCTTATCTCCTATATTTTGTTTCTAAGATTATAAGCAATTTCATTTAGTTATTTAAATTTATTCCACTTTTTAAAATTTTAAGTTGCAGTTCCTTCAAAAGGGAAATTTAATTTTAACTAAAATATAAAAAATAATAATGAAGAATATATTATTTAGATATAGAACCATAATAAAATATATTAAAATACTTATTTGATTATTAACCATTTAAGTTAAACATTTAATATAAACTAAGCAAATGCAAATTTAAACTTATATTATTATATATTTTTTAAAACCGCCATAGTTGTTCAAAGGTGAACAATGTCATCTTCATCAGAGCTTGGGAAGTTAAGTACCCATAATCGACTTTATGTTTTCCTCTGCTTTGGCTTGGCCTCGAGACATAAGATTCTTAGACCTTCGACACTGGCTTGGTTTGGCTTAGTTTATTTTTAATTCTGGAACAAAAAGAAATAATATTGCGAGCTTCATCAGAGGTGGGGAATTTAAGTACCCATAATTGACACATGTCATCCTCTGCTTTGGTGATGCAATGAGACACAATCCTGCCATGTCCTTGGATCTCCAGCAAGTATTAAAGATTACGAGTATTCTAAAATTATATCATTATTGAACAAGATTTATCAGTATCTGATAATTTTAACAGTAAGAATTATTCTTGTCAGTATGAAACATTTTTTTTTAAAGAGCTGCGCACCAACGAGAGTGCTATGCTCTCTATAATCAAATTTATTTATTTATTATTTATTAAGCATCATTAGATTAATTAAAATTTTAGAATCTATTATTAAGCTTAAATGGCTAAATACTCAGAATGATAATAAAATAAGTTAATTACAAATATTATATAGAGAACTGATATTGTTAATATACACATCAATAGATACAATTTGAAAATATCTTTATTTTTACATTAATTTAAAAATTGAATATATTTAAAAGCTTAATTTAAGATAAAATTGGAAAATGAATGAATAAACCTTAAATAATAAAATTCTATTGCTATAGAGGCGAGAATTTAGATGAAATTTAAGAAAAAGTTGATTGCAATTTAATTGAAAATTATTCTTGCACTCTTAACTATTTTATAAAAAATGATTATCATATCTGAAAGTATCTGATTAAAGTCAATTATATTTGACAGCAAAATAATTATTGAATAAATAAATTATATTCATATAGATTTTTTCTATAAATTTTCTTCTTACAACCTATTAAAGTTTATAATACAGAGTACAAAAGTTAACTTAATACTTTATTCTAAAGAAAAACTCTTTTTTATAAAATATTTCTAGTCATTTTTCTTAAATTAACTTACCAAAAAAATTAAACATTTTACTTGTAGGTTTTGGTTAAAAAATCCTTAAAAAAATCTATTTTTAAGACCTAATCATATAACCCATTTAAAAATATTCAATATAGATAAAAATGATTTTAATAGATATTTGATTGCTTTAAAAATTTAAAATTCAATAAACTTAATAGAGTAACTATATGGAATTTAGATAAAGATCTATTAATTAGGAAATAAAGTTAAAAAGAGAATCACAAGCCTAAGTAACTAATAATTAAACCTAAAACAATTCTACAATTTAAAATATATTATGAATTAAATAGATTAAGTAAATAGACTTAAATAAAAGCTTTTATTTTAAATAAATAATACTTATTTTTATTAATGATACAGAAATACATTTAATAATAGCGTAAAAAATGCGATCCTTTAAAATTGATTAGATAAATATATAGAAAAGGATTTATTATTTAATTATATATTTAAAAATCTAAAATTTTATTTATTTAATATTTACAAGTTCTTTTTATATTTTAGCTATTAAAAAATAATTGTATTTTTAAATCAGTTTTTTATTATAAAATATAAGCCTCCATAAAAAATATGATTGAAGGTATAAATTAAAATATTATTTAATATTTAATAAAATTAAAAGTCGAAGATTAATATATCTATATAAATCGAAAAATATAAATTAAATGGTGAATTAAGTAATTTTTGATGATTTCGAAATGTATGAAATGAAAAATAAAAAATATTTATAGTAAAAATAATTAGAAAATAATTATCTTTAAATAAACATTAAAACACTCTTTAAAATAGAAATAAAAATTGACTTTAAAAAGCATTTATTTAATTATTAAAAATTATTCATCTGAAAGATTCTAGAAATAAGCTTGCATTTAATTAATAGTTCTAATAACTTTATCTAATATATGTAAATTTTAAATTAATTTAGATTATAATTCTTTCGAGATATTTATTAAATTTGATAGCAATGATCATATTTTAAAAATTTATATAATTAATAAGCAAAACTAATTTTTTTTAATATAAATTAATTTTAAAATAAATTATAAAAATTAATGCTTACTCAAAATATTTACTCTTTTAAAAAAAATTATTCAATTAAAATGGAATTTATTTTTACTGTAAAGATAATGATTTTCATCCTAAAGCAAATTTTTATTTAAATCAAAGTTTTAAATAAATATATTTAAACCATTTTGCTTTGATCATAAATAAGAATTTTAATTTTTCTTTAATATATTATTTAATTTTTATGTGCCTATTTAATCTCCCCAATTATATAATCTTTCATAGGTATATTTATATTTATTATTATTTATCTCCAAAATATAAAAATTATTAATAAACTTATTAATAATTGTTGAGAGATAGAGAAAATTGAATTTATAAGTTCATGAACTATTTTCTAATTATAAATAAGAATATTAGCATAGCAAAACTAAAAAATGCTAATATTTTATTAAAATGGTTAATAAGCATTATTATATTGTCTTAGTTTATCTTAAAATCTTCTTTATTTTATATAAATTAATCTATAGATAAGTTTAGATAAAACATTAATATAATGTAAACTATAATACTTTTATTTAAACTAAATATATTAATTTAAATATCTCATATAACAATACCTTATATACCTATAAATTCATTTATTAGAACTAAATTATTTTAAATAAAATTAAAAATTATAATCTATATTATTTCTTTCTTTATGTTTTTATATATAAAAATATAAAGAAAATTAAGTGTATATTCATTATAAGATTAAATTATTCATATAAAATTAACTAAGTTTCTCTGATTGTATAAATAAAGGAAGACAATAAACTCAAACTTTTAAAATATTTGGTAAATTAAAACTCAGTTTAGATTTCTAATTTATAGACTAGAAAAAAATTAAATTAAATTTATTAATTAAATTATAAATATTTAAGAAAAATAACTCTAAAATTAATTAAGTTTAATAATTTAAATATAACTAAATTTATTTTTGATTTTAATTAAATTAGATTAAATTTTAAAAGATGTATAAAAAGCAAACAAATTAAAATAATTTAAAATATTTAAATAATTAAAAAAAATTTATAAATAAATACCATACCTTTCATTTGTAAAATTTTATTAATGTTTTAAAAAATAAAAATAATTAAATACTAGACTAGATAATTAAAAATATTTAAATATAAAATTCTAGTTTATTAAGATTTATATATTTATTTAAAAAAGTAGTCTTGTCCTAATATTTAAGGCCATTATAAAATAAAATTAAAAAAACAATATAAGATATTTTATTTTTTATGAATTAAGAAATATGTAGATTATATCAGTACTCTTCCCTAAATATTTAAGTTATTGGATTATATAAATGTTTATTTTATATTTTTTTCTATTTTATTTATTTAAGAAACCTTAAAAACTCAATTTCATTATGAAATTTAATGCTTATTTACACATAAAATTGAAATTATTTTAAATATAATTAATATCTTTATTAATTTTTAAAATTTTAATAATTAATTACATTAAAAAATATTAGAAAAATCTAAGAAGTAAACTTAAAATAGGGATATTAATGTTTGTCAAAAAAGATAATGCTAAGTTTAACTATTTTTGTATATCTGTCTTAGATCTTTTATTATCGAATTAAATCTTTTATTATAAATTATTAAAGGTTTTTAATTTAATTTCCTCGATGCTAATTTTTTAGTTTTTTCTTATTTTTAGTTAAGAATACTTTTTGCTAAATTATATGCTCATTGCTTTTATAAAGTTTCTTTGCTTAAGCTGTAAGAATAATTATTTTCAAATACATCTAAAAATTTATTAAAGATGATTTAATATCACTGAATAGTTATTTATTTAAGATAATTTTTAAACTTTTTTGACTTAATTATACAGAGAATAATAGATAAAAAATAATAATTTTTTAATCTTAAAACATATGAAATAAATGGAACTAAATATATAAAATTTATCTTAATACAAATATATTCTGAAAAATAAAATAATTTTGTACCAATATCTAGTTTTTCATTTATCCTTATCAATTATCTCAGTCAATCTATTAAATTTTATTAGTGAATAATTTACGATTCATAGATTTATTTATCTGAAAATTTTCATTTACTACAAGGTTATTAAATTGAGATTAAACAAATTTATAATTTTAATTTCTTAATTTGTAAAAGTTTAGGAAGGAAAAAGGAAAACTACCATGATCGATAGACTAAAAAATGATGATCAAATAATTTAACTAGCTAGAAAAAGTGAATTATAACTTTATCATCTTTTTATTTAAATTTATTAAGCTATTATTCTTTTTTAGAGAATTTAAATAAAATTTGATATATAAATGAATAAATAAATAAATTTGATTATAGAGCGCGTAGCACCTCGTTGGTGCGCAGCTCTTTAATAAATGTTTCAATACATGTCTATTTCTTCAAGTAAGCCTTCAGGTAATAAAAATTCTTCTCTTATTAGTTCCATATCTTCATCATTTTCTTCTTCAATATCTCTTGTTCTTCTGTCTTCTATCTATCTACGTTTTATTGATTCTTTGTTACAAGCGTCCATTATTTTTTTTTACATACTTTGCTAATTTTCGTTTCTAATTCTTTTCTTCTTAATCAAGCTTTTATAAACTCATAAAAACTATCCTTTTCCTGCTCTATAATCTTTTCCTATTTCTTTTTTTCATTCAATTTTTTTTCTAAGTATCCTTTTTTTCTTTTTTCTAATATGTTTTTGATATAATCTTTTATTATCAAGTCAGTTTTAGCTCTTTTTTACTCTTCTTAGGTTCTAATGAATTTTTCGAATTTTGCCGTACCTCATATTATATCAAATAGTTCCATTCCTTGTCTCTCTACTCCTATTGTTCTTAACTTTCTAATACATATTTATCTACTTTCTTTGTATTCTGAGCATTTTTCCATGATATGCCTTTCGTTTTCTCTTGCATCATTACAGAAAGGGCATTTGCTTGTCGCAACTAGGTGTCTTTCTTTTAAACAATCCTGGCTCCCATTACATCTCGTTCTTATTCTAAATATGTAGCATATTTCTTCTTTTCTATTTTTATTGTATCTCATGTAGTTGGGTGGTCCTACTACATATTCATCAAATCATGTTTTTCTATACTGTAGAGTTGTTATCATTTACTCCATTCTTTCTCTATCTTCTATGTATACTCTATGTTCTCAAATTGCACGATTAATGTTTTTCTTCCCTTTTTGATTATTATTACCATCATCTATAAATATATTTTTGTCTTCAATTTTTAATTCTAATTTTATTGTCGTGCAGTATTGTTCAAAAATAAAGTTCTCTTCTTTACTTAGGTCGAACATTAATCCATCTACTGTTTTTCCTTAGTTACCTATTAGTCTGCCTCTTAATCTCAGCGTTTTCTGCCATAGGTAATGTTTAAATTTCATAAACTGTAACTCGTATTCTAGCATCTCATTTTACACTTAGAAAGGGGCATCTATGATTGCTCGTAAAGATCTTCTCTATATTATTTCTAATTGTTCCATCACTTATTTTCCTACAAATTATTCACAATATGGGATAACTTCTGTCCCATAGCTGAATACTGAGCTTACGAACGTTTTTATCATTATACCTGCGTTATATGGTGTTAATCCCTTATTCATTGTTATTTTACCCAGTATTCATGTTTACATCTTTTATGCTGCTTCTAGTCTGTTCTCCATGTGTTTTTCAAAGCTGATGGTTTCTTCTATTATATGTCCTAAGTACTAAAAGGACGTTACTCTTTCGATTCTTAAGTTTCCCACCTCAATAGTATTACCTATATTTTCTCCGTTTCTATTTTCTGCTGCTTTTCATATCATTCATTTTGTTTTATCTGCAATTTCCAGTTTGTATTTTTCTGCCCATGAGGTTAAATTTTTGATTACTTCCTCTAATTATTCTCATTCACTTATTAAGGCTAGGTCATCTGCATATGCAAAACATCCTGCATATATTTCTTGTGTTCATCCCTCTTAGTTTTTAAAGTCTATCGTAATTCCTAGCTTTTAATCTTCCAAGCTATGGAGAAGTCTTGCTATTATTAAGTTAAATAGTCTTGGCGACGTTATGCTTCCCTGTTTTAGTCCTTTATTTGTCGCGAATGATTTTGCTATTTATTCATTGATTTTAAGTTTAATTTCTTCTTCACAGTAGAAGTTTGCTAGGAGTTTAATTATCTATTCCGGTACTTTTAGATCGTTTAGGATTTATCATATATCTTTTCTTTGCACCGAGTCGTACGCTTTCTTAATATCAACAAATATTACGAAAACATCTTTTTTGTTCCGTATTGATCATTCCTATACTGTTCTTAGGTTGAAAATTTATAGTGAGCATGATTTTCCTTTTTTAAAGCCATATTAATATTCGCTTTCATCATTATGCAGATATCCTTATAGTGCTAGAAAATTCATGCATCTACTATTTTTAAAGCATGATTCAGTAAAGAGATTGGTCTATAATTCATCGGGTTCATCTGTCCTCCTTTTTTGTATATTTATATTATGTATTATTATTTCATCTCTTAAGGTATTACTCCCTCTTAAATCATCTTAACTATCATTTTACATGTTACTTCTGTTAGTTTTTTCCCACCTGCCAATATTGTGCCTACTTGTATTTCATCAGGTCCTGCTGCTTTTCATTTCGCCAATTAGTTGACGATTTCTCAAATTTCATATTCGTTTACCACTATTTATCTCTTGTTTAAGAATTTAGTTGGTAGCGTATTATCGCCATCTTCATACAGTTTCTACCATTCATCCCTGAAAGTATTAACATCTTCTTTTAATAAGGGTACTCATATATAACAATAAAGAAAGCTTTAAAATTATTTTTATTTATGATTCATATTGCTTTATGGAAAATAAATATAATCAAATTCTATTTATTATTTATTTGATAGGATAGTTACTTTTCAAGTCATTTTGTTAAATTTTTATTTATATTTCGCATTTTATTGAAAAACGTACTAAAATTATAATGAAAAATATATACAAAAAAGGCTATATTAGCATATAGGTAATTTCATTATTTTTTAGTTACAAGTTGAGGGTTCGATTTTCTCGCTCACTACTTTTTATTATAAAAATCTCTGAGTTCAAAGTGTAGAAAATTTAGTAAAAACTAATTTTAAATTTAAATTAAGAATTTAAATCTTATTTTTAGCTAAATTTTTTAATTTAACTTCATTTCATCTACCACTTGATCCTATTTTAATTTAAATATAAAAAACCTACATAAGAATTTAAAATAAAAATTAGATGAAAAACTATAAAATATATTAAATTAAAAAATTTAAACTATATTTAGATTTTCTCTATAATTTAATTCAAATTAAGTTCTAAGTTTTATCAAATTAACTTTCAAAAATTTATAAAAATTAATAATTTAACTAAATCCTTTTTTAATTTAAAATTTATAAAAATAGCTTGTGAAAATAAATTTTATTTATCATCTTATTTAACTAAGATAGAATAATAAATTCTTATATTTTTAGTCATATTTAAGGAATTTAAAATAATAATATTTAACTTTATTTTTAACTAGATTTAATATCTATTTTTAAAAAGTATCCAATTTAGGTATCTTTTAAAGAATAAAATTAGGATTTTTTTTTAATTTGACTAGAAATTTAAAAAGTAAAATTTACTTAATAATGCTAATGATTAAGCAAAAAGGGAAATTATAGAAGAAATAAATAATCATATAATTTTATTAAATATAGAATGCTAGTTATAATTAAAGTTAAAACTTATTAATGATAATTTTATTATCTCATAATCTAAATTTTATATTTATTAGTTTATTTAAAATATAAAAATTTAGTTTGCTTTTAGAAAATTAAAATGTTGCTTACTGGTTTTGTTAAATTAAGAAAAATTTAAATTGAAATAATTAAAATTTATTTTGTTAATTTATAGAAAATAGCTAACTATGAAACTTTATTCCTTTAATTTAATTTTAATGCCAATGAAATAAGTGATTAAGCAATAAATATTTATAAAAAATGCTGATGGAGCTGCTATATTTAAAATTAACGATATTTCATTAGGTCTTTTGCGAAATTAATTTAACTATAAAATATTTTATTATTTTATAGATAAATAAGGGAAATGTTCAATGATAATTAATTTAACTGTAACTATCCATAAATACAATGCAACTATATGTATTTTTATTGATAAATATTTTTATAGAGATATATATTATATGAAAATCAAAATGGTATGAAGTTATTGCAAATGAAATACTTATAAATTTTTGTTGTTTAACTAATCTAAGAATATTAAGAAGATTGAATTAGATTATTTAATATCTATAAGCCCTAAATCTTAAGGATATTTGATAAAAGTATATCCTATATATACTTTTGTAAATTTTAGAAGCTTTTTAATTTAAATTAAATAAGTAGAATCATTATTTATCTTATATTTATGATTTTTTAACTAATAGATACTTTTCTTTAAAATAAATCAAATACAATTGATTATATGAGTTGTATAAGATTATACTTTTGGGAGATAAATTTATTTGTTAAAAAGTAAAAATCAGCTATATATTTGATATACTTATACTTTAGCCAATTAACTATTATTACACATCACAAAGTAATTTATTAAATTTATCATTATCTTTCTGCTTTAGCATTGTTAAAACTATATCATTTAAGAATGAAATATCTTCATTTCATAATTCCATAAAAATTGTTATTTTTAAATTATTTTAACATTTTATAAGAATACTTTAAAAAACATTAAAACTAATTTTTTGAAGAACATTTTGCTTATTAATTTTTATGAAAGCCAAGATAATTTTTTAAAGATAGTCTAAAATTAATTGATTATAGATACAATTATTTAAGTTGATCTTTATTAAATAAACAATCTATTTATTAAAATCCCTTATCATTAATTTCAAATCTTAAACTGCTTGAACTTGTTATTTTTTCTTATAAACTTTACTTTACTAGTTTAAAACTTAAATTGAGTTTACGTAAACAAATCATTGCTTGATTATCAATGCTTTCCATTAATAAGTTGAATAATCAATTTTTAATAATTGAAGATATGTATTTAGGAAAAATTTATTAAAAATAATATAAGTCTTCAAGCCATCAAATTTTAAGAATAGTACTTACTAATTTGCACATGGAAAACGCGATTATAAAGATTATCCAAATAAAATATTCGCTTGTTACCACTTTGTACTTGTTGTAATTTTTAAATATATTCTTCGCTTTCTCTTATTGAGGCTCTATCTAACGCTAAGAATTTTTCTAAAGGTTTTTGCTATTTATTTCTATAACATATTTGCTTGTCTTCCAATGAGACTTAGCTTGGTCTTGCTAACCAAAATTCTCTTATGGTATGATTTGAAAGCTATTTATTACATTTGCTTCCATTTTTAGCTATCTTCTAACATATATAGAGCTTTTGTTTAAATTCAACTTGGGCACAGTTTTTTTTCTTTCACTTTCTATTATAGTGAGATTCCTATAACGAATATTTTCTTATGTAGATACTTTTAGCAACTGCTTCATATCCTTAGTGCTTTCATAATAATTTTTCTTTTTATTTATTAGACTTGTAATCTTCCTTTTATCTACCCAGTTAATTCTCTATTCTTAGCAAATTTCTGCAAGCTCCATTTTAAATTATAACCTAGAAGTTTAAAAAAGCTTATAACTCATCTAAGTATTAATTAATATATTTTATTAAAATCTCTTCTTAGAAAAACATTTTTTAAGCTTACCTTAGTCTTAAGTGTTGAAATTTATAAAAGTTTTAATTTAAAGCTAAGCAAAAAATAACTTAATAAAATAATGAAAATAAGTAAAGGTGTTTCTAAAATATTAGATAAGTTATTAAAAATAGGAACTTTTAACTATATAATGCTTATTATTTGATTTATTGTAAAATTATTTAAAATTACATGGTATTGTTAGAACAAACTCTTTATTTTAATTATGAATTAATAATAAAAGAAGGTTGGTTATTCTTTACCTTATTAACTAGATTTTAGCTTTCAATTTAATTATTTAGAATTATCATAATTTTTACTATTAAGCTCTTTTTGTATTGAACTAAGACTAATAATAGAATTTGGATTACTTTCTAATCTTGTTAGTTTTAAATTTAATGAGGAGAAAGTTAAAAACTAGTATCTTAAAAGACTTATAAACTTTTATAAGTTGTTATTATTTTTATCTAATAAATGCTTTCTTCTTAATATAAATTATCCTATTTTCATCAACTCTATTTTATAATTGGAATATTTCTCTATCTTTACTATTATTTTTAATTCGGATTCATAAAATATCTTAATAATGCAAAAACAATAATTAATAGCTTAAGTGATTTATTGTATATCTGGATAAATCTATTTAGTCTAAAATAATGCCTTGATATAATTTTCAAACTTTTCATCTTAAAATTAAATTTTATTTGCAATAATTTGTTAAATTTTATTTAATATAAGCACTTTTTTATTATTTTACATTATTTATATTTTTAAGAACTTAGTTGTGGTACTATTGAAATTTAGAGCCGAATATTTAAGAATGGATAAAAGGTAATTTTTATAGAAAGAAAATTTAGATTTTTATAGTCAAGAAAAATCTGCTTGATTAAAAATTTTTTTATGAATAAATCTTACTAAGATATAAGTAAAATTTCCTATGTAAAGTTATTTTTTAACAAAAATTTTACTAATGAGATCTAAACATACTTATAGTTCAAAAAGGAGATTTTTAATATTAGTGATTTACTTTTACACTATTCTTTAAAAAAATTCTAAAAAATAAAAATAAGTTAGCAAACCATTTTTATTTTATCTAAATTTTTAAACTAAATATATTAGATCCAATAAAATATAGCAAATTAAGTGAAAAATATTTAAGAAAATTTAACTTTGTAACCAATAAACATTAAAAATAAAAAAATAAATAAAAAAATGTAATATAATCTAATTTCTAATTAAATAAATAAATTTATTTTTAATTATTTTTAATAAAAAATATTAAATATTTCAAACAAATTTTAGATTTAATTTCATAATTTCCTTTATCTATATTTTAATATTTTAAGATTTTAATTAAAAAATTTCCTTTTTCAAATATACAGAAAAGATTTAATATTTTTATATCTTAAAAGGTTGTTTAAATTTTAAATATAAATAATGCAATTTAAATATTTAACTAGTTTCTAGTTTTAAAATTACTATTTTATTTATTAATAAAATTACCTATAAATTGATTATTTTTTGCTTATCTTAAATTTAAAAATTTAATTATGATTTATCATAATTCACTAAAATATTGTATTTTATAACTCTAGTAAATATCTCTATTCGTAATTTAAAATAAAATTAAGATTGAAGGTTGTAGCATTAAATAAATAATAACCTAAAAATAAAGAATAAATTATCTTTTTTTATTCAAATAAATACTTGTAATTTTTTCATTTTAGAACCTTAAATTTATCTATGAATTTTTTAAAATTTCTTCTTAAAAGAAATTAATTATGATTAATGATATATAAAAATTAATATAATAAAGTTTCTCATAACTATCTTGTAAACATTTATTAATATAAATACTTATGAAGTCTTTCTAATGTTAATTAAAGTTATCTAATCATATAGGCAATATAAATAAATTAAATCAGATTGAAATTAAATTTTAAATTACTCATTTATCATAGACTTTAAATTTTAATTTTTAAATATGAATCATTAAATATAGCTAGGGATTTTAATTTTTTAACTACTATAAGATTCTTAAGCTTTTTGATTATAATTTTTAATTTAAATAGGCAAGAAAAAAATAAATATTAAGAATATTTTAAAATAATCTTAATCTGCTATGTTTTTACCACTAGGATTACTAGTTCAAAATAAAAAAATAATTAACTAAATTTTTAGTTAAATGCTTTAGCTAAAATTATGATAAACTTACAATATGTGAAAATTAGGTTTAGAATGATGAATCTAATTTAAATAAAATATGAAGAAAATTTATTTCATTATTAAGTATATGTTTATAAGTTAAAATTTTTAATTACAAAATTTCATTTTCGCTTATTTTATTTTCGTAAGCGACTTAAACTAAATTTTTTCATATTTTTAAATTCTTAATAAAAAAAGATTATTATCTTTGTTTTTTCTAGCATAAATTATCAATGTGAAATCAAATTGAGTTTATCAAAATTTTTTAATGTTGACTCGAAATCATTATCTTGGATTCAAAAAATTAAATTTAAAAAATTAAAATTTTTTAATTTAAGAAAGAAAGAAATTCTCTTTCATTTTTAAATTTTTTTCTAATTAAAAAAATTATCTAAATTTATGTCTTAATAAAGCAAATACTTTACAGCAATAACAAACCATCAATTTATTATAAAATTAAAAATTTATAATACCTAAATCTTTTAATTTAATTTAGATTAATTTTAAAATAAAAAAGCGCTTTTAAATAATTTAGGATATTTCTTTTATTTTTTGTTAATTTGGTATAAATTTTAAATTAGAGATTTTCTATTTTAATAATTAACTATTTTAATTAATTTCTTTAATAGTTAATGATATTTATCTTAATTATAATTAATATTTATTTTAATAAAATGTGTATTAGCTTAATTTTAATTTATGAGGTTATTTTTCTTAGGATTATAAAATAAATTTATAGCTATCATACATGAATATTGATTCTTTTATTCAGCTTTATATATTTGCATTTTTTAATCTTATTTTATATAAAATGTTCTATTTGGCTTAGATAATATCTTTTATGATTACAATCAAATCTAAATTTTTATTCATCTAATTAAAAATACATCAATCTATAAAATTAAGACTTAAACTTAGCATTACTCTATTTCAAGATAAAATCTAACGAATACATCCTACTTATATATAATTTATACTCATTAAGATCAGAAAAAAACTAAAGGATTTAAAATGTAAAAACTATTTAAAATCAAATAAATGTATTACATGTATGCTAAGAAGCTATACTTATAAAATAATCCTTAATATTATTGTAAAATTGCTTTATAGATTTCAATCTAAAAGCAATAATAAGATATAAGATTGAAGGAATTTGGTATATATCATCTAATTAAAAACTAGTTTATTTAAATAGCTTTAGTGCTTTATTGTGTATGCTAATTGAGATCTAGAGATATAAACTTATTTCTTTACTTTTTTTCTGTCTACTAAATTAAGAATTATTAGTTGCAATGCAATATCAGAACAAACATAGACATACAAATTATAAAAATTAGGTATTTAATTTAAATGGTAAGTTAGAGTCTTAATTTAAGAATATACCAAATAATAAATTATTTTAAATTCCACTTAAAGGTATTTCTAAAATACAATTAAGCTTCATTTTCACAGACATTTTTTTAATTTTATCTATCAATCGTCTAGCTAAAAATAGAACGAAGCGATAAGTCTTGATTATAAATATTAAGAAGCTTAGTTATATAAGAGCAAGCTAATTATTCCAATTTAGTACCAAATAACTTAAAGTTTAAACTTATCTTAATATTAATTTATTTATGCTACTTTATCATTAAGCTTTTAAGTTTAAGCCTGCTGCCTCTATTAATTTCTGTTAATTACATACTTATATAAGAAGTTTCTTAGTCTTATTTAATATAGTATGATGTTTTATACCTTTAATCTTTTTAAAGTGCTAGATTGCTAGACCATTTTTATTCTAAGAGAACTAAATACCTAAGGATTTAGTTCATTCTTAGTGATATAAAATATTCTCAAAGACAATTTACAGAGAATAAGCATTTGCTGAATTGCCTTATTTAGGGCTTCGTTGTTGGTGTTATAACTCCAGTTATTTAAAGCACATTCTTTATTTCTTGCTATGTATTAATCTAAAAATAGATAAGATAAAATATAACTAAATAAATACATAGTAACTATATAAATTCATGATTTATAAAAGGAATATATCAAATGTTTTAGAATTTAAGGTGAATAATAAATTAAATGTTAGTTACCAAACAATAGTCTTTGAGCTATAAATATGAAAATGTTGAAAATTACCAACCCTATTAGAAAGGAAAAATTCTCGAAGCATATTTCTTCTAATTAATTTTTTTAATTTATTCTTCAGTTTTTCTTTATTTGATTTTTCTCAGCTTCCTTAATTTTCTCACTCTTTCCATTCTTTCTAATAAGACAATTATGATTATCCGATGTGAGTAAAAACCTTTAGAATTTTTTTCTTTTTTCTAATTAATTTAAACTGCAAGATTTATTTTCTTTAGTAGTAGCTAGATTTTCATCTAAGATCCTCCTACTCAATAAAGTACTCAATTTCAAGTCAAGAATCGGCACACTTCTAGCTTTCCTCATATCAATAATTTCAATCTTTTTCCTCCTTTCAATCTCTTCTTGCATCATCATGTTTGTTTTTTTATTTTAAAGGGTTCTCTCCTTCTAAATTTAACTTTGATACAATGGTTACTAGCTTAATTATAAAGAAGTTTCATTTCTAGCTGTAGTGCTTTAAATTTCCACATCCATTTTTTATAACTGAAATAAAAAATAAATCTTTTACTTATTTAAATTTTACAGTGCCTATTTAAATTAAATCAACTACACATCTATTAATTCAACCTTCTTACCTACATAACTAACTTAATCTCCTCAACAAATTTTATCACTTTATAAAAAAGCTAAACTAAAAGAAAATTCTTAACCTAAAAATAACAGAATAAGCTGAAAACAAATATGAAGCTACCTATAGAAGTATGAAAGAGACTCAAAGTATTAAATTATGACTATATATTAGTTGAGTAATAAACCCTCTTAAGTACCTTATGATGAGTATAATATATATAATTAGAAAGCCTGATATGTATTTAACTTAATTAGAATATTATATAAAATCATTCTTTTATTTTTATTAAATTCATAAGATTTAGTTATACATATTATATATAGCTCTATATTTATATCTTCTATAGAGAGCAATAAACACCATTTAAAGTGAAACTATCATCTTATATTAACTATAATTTAAAATAGGTTTTAAAATAATTTATTTTCAAAAGCAAATTTAAAATATTTTCTCAACAGGGTATACATTAAATTTTATATCTTAATAAGAATATCTAAATATTGGCTAAGCTCTTAGTCTCAAAATTATTATGATATATATAATTTAAAATTATTCTGGTCTTTAGCTTTTTAATAGATAAGATTAGATATAAAAATATAGTTGAAATAAGGAAATTATCTAAATTATATTGCTTGTTTTTGATAATACCTGACTAAAAAGAATTTATTGATATTAGTAAAGTTTTTCCATTTATTATGTATACTTCCACCTGCTTTCTTGGTTAATCTCTTCCACTAAAAATAAATATCCATTTTATAAGTTAATAGGCTATCATAAATCATAATACAATCAAAGTCTATAGGGTACTACTAAATCATGCTCATTATATTTTTTAAAACACTAAAAAAGGAATTTTTGTTATGGCATTACGAAATATAAATTGAACTTTCTAAAATATTTGGTTTATTTATCTTCATACTATTTAAAAGCTATAACCCTTTAAATTTTTAATAAACTATTAGTGAACTTTTTATTTAATCTCACATAAACAGTCATTTAGTATACAAATTTTAATAATTGTTTGTAGATTTAGCCATATAATTAATTTAAATTTAGTAGAGTAGCTCTAGATCTTAATAATTATAAACAAGTAAAATATTTCAAGAAGATAAGAAATATCCTTCATAGGAAAGGACTTTTTATACCAATTAATTATATTAATTATATCCCTCATTTTTTGCAATTGATAGGCAAAGATATTATGAATCTTTCCTGCAATCTTATCTATTATTCTTTTAAATGGATTAAGTAACCTTGAAGATTAATATTAATTTATCAAAAGTAACATCTAAGACAATGCTGATTTAACATTAGGATCATTTATTCCAGACTCAAATTATAACAAGCTTCCTCGAGATCTTACTAAGAAATATATAGATGCTAAAAGGGTGCACTCAATGTATAAGGAAACTCACATTAAATCTGGAATAATAAACTAACAAGTAACTAATTTTCATGAGACAGCAAAACGACTTTGGAAAGACTTCAAGTATAATCTGCTAAAATACAAAAAAAATAAAGTAAAAAAGAAATTTTACTTTTAAATGGAGACGCTAAGGAAAAATTTTCGCATGCTAAGAAAATTCTAAATCTTAAAAAATAAATTAAATTAACTTTAATTAAGAGATCAAAAATAAATTCATTGATTCATGGAGAATTGTGTTTTAACAAGCATTCTAATTTAACTCAATAATAGATAAATCCTAGTAATTAAAAAATAGATAAAATATAAGATAGTATTCAAGAAATTAAAGATTATTCACTCTCATATTTAAAGCATTTTATCTTTTTACCATTCAAGAAATATAAGAAATTTTTTAAGAAATTCCAAATGGAAAGCAACTGGTCCAGACTGAATAAAAGGTGAACTTCTGAAATATGGTGGATAATATTTGTTAATAATTCTTCATTCTTTTCGTAATAATATGGTAAGATTTGGAAGAATCCCTTAGGAATTAAATACATCGGTAATAATTCCAATATTTAAAAAAAGAAATAAAGATGATTGGAAAAACTCATAACCTATTTCTCTTAATTAATATTATTTTAAAACTATATGATAAAGCTTTAACAAAAAGACTATACAATCTATTTATTAGAGAAATTTGATTCACCCTTCATAAATGGGATTTATGAAAAACAGATAAACAACTTAATAAATTTGAATAATATAACAAATAGTTAATAACTATCGGAAGTATGCTAAAGATAAGACTAAATTGATAGCAACACTAATATTGAAAAATGTTAGAATCAATAGAAAGAAGATTTTTGCTTGATAACTTAATAGAGTTAAGCTACCACTTGAAATAATAATAGCCTTAGAATCGTTTTACAAAAACCTAAATTCTTTTTTATCATAGATGGAAAGAACACCAGAACATTATAATTTAACAGTGGATTTATATAAGGAAGTTTACATGTACCAGTTTTAGCATTTTGTATTATGACATAGTAATTAGAAATTGTGAAAGTAAAAGTAACTAATTGGGATTTATATGCCAGGATTCGAGTATTTGATTGGCTTGCAGAGGATGGGTAGATAATCTTATTCTTCTTTCCAAATATACAAAGTATATGTAGTAGTTAACAAATGAAATAAGTAAGATTTTCGCATAAACTCCCTTAAAGATAAATTTTACCAAATCTGAATGCATCTAAATTTTAAGTAAACATTAGAAATAATAAAACTTAAATTTATGATTAGAAAATTAACCAATTATTTAAAAGGAGCAAGTAATATATTTAGGTGTAATTCTACATCAGAAGAAGCATTTCAATCCCCATTGTAGAGAAGTCGCATTCAAGTATTTAGTTACAATGAAAAAAGCTGTTTTTAACTAAAGAGATATAAGAATATGAATGTTTGGCATTTTAAAACTTTATGCAGGCATTTTACACTACCTAAAGCAGAATATGGAGGAGAACTAGTACCATTTTATATTCAGAAAGGAATAACTGAAGTTTTTAATAGAATTGAGTCAAGCATGAGAATGATTTCGAGAAAAAAATTTTAAGCAGAAATTTAAACTTTTAACGAATCATGTTATATAGATTTAAACTGGCTACCCTTTAAGCATATTATGGCAATAAAGTTTTTTAAATTATATTATAAAATGAAATAAGAAAACATTGATTTTCCAAGATTGTAAATAAGCTTTTTTCATTACCACTGGAAAAAATAAGTTCAATACTTGGATCAAGTTTAACAAATATCAGATCTCTATAGTGTCGACATGTAGAATTCCAAGATTAGTACAAATTAAAACACCTTTACAAAAATATAAGACACAAAATACAACAATATTTCTATAATACAGCTACTCATAAATTTAAGAGAATAAAAACAGCTAAAGAATATACTGAACAGTTTAATAATCTTAATCAATTTCCAGTAATTACTTACACTAAGTTGAACAAAGAATTTAGAAAATAAATTATCAGAATATATAAACTTAGAATCAAATCCTATAATTTTCGAGAAGATATCTAAGACCGTCACTATCCTATTAATAATCCCTACTGTATGCGTGGAGAGTATGATACATTCAAACTCATTTTTAAATGCATATATTATTCTAATATAAGAGAATGTCTATCGTAAAAATTGGGAATTATGAATTAAGAAGCCTTATTCTATATGATTAAGGACTTATAAACTCCTTTCCGAGGTCTTATTAGGATATTTAGATTTATAAATAAAAATATTTCACAAGAAACTTATGTATGAAGACTAGAATTATTAGAAATGGAAAAGTAAAAAAGGAAGAAATAAAAGATGATATTATAACAATAGTAATTAAAAATTATGAGATCAAGATTATAATTAAAAAACATTAAAAATATTTACTAATGTCTATAATTGAAGGAAGCAATTCTTGCAATTATAGATGTCAAAAAACTTCTTTAGTTTAAAAATTTAAATATAATTTTAATTTAGATTGTAATAAACGTTTTCTTTAAATTTCATCTTAACTCGCCTCTATAGCATCTGAATTGTTTAATTTTAGCTTTATTTATTCTTTTTCCAATTTAATCTTAAATTATGCTGTGAAATGCGTTCACTTTTTTAAGAATAAAAAATAAAGATATTTTCTAAAGCCGTACCTATTGATCTATATAAGAATATTAGTGCTACATAAAACAATTTGTGATTCATATATTTTGTTATTATTCTGAGTATTTAGCCATTTTAAGTTATATAATAGATTCTAAAATTTAATTGATCTAATGATGCTTAATATTAGTTTAATTTTGCATTTGCTTATTTTATATTAAAATATATTTTTTTAAAACCGCCATAGTTGTTCGAAGGTGAACAACAAGGTCATCTTCATCAGAGGTTGGGGAAGTTAAGTACCCATAATCGACTTTATGTCTTCCTCTGCTTTGGTTTGACCTCGAGACATAAGATTCTTAGACCTTCGGCACTGGCTTAATTTGGACTTAATTCTGGAACAAAAAAGAAATAATATTGCGAGCTTCATCAGAGGTGGGGAATTTAAGTACCCATAATTGACACATATCGTCCTCTGCTTTGGTGATGCAATGAGACACAATCCTACTATGTCCTTGGACCTCCAGCAAGTATTAAAGATTACGAGTATTCTAAAATTATATCAGTATTGAATAATTATACCAGTATTGAACAAGGTTTATCAGTATCTGATAATTTTATCAGTAAGAAACATTCATTTCAGTATGAAACATTTTTTTTTAAAGAGCTGCGCACCAACGAGAGTGCTACGCGCTCTATAATCAAATTTATTTATTTATTTTGTATTAAATGTTTATCTTAAATGGTTAATAATCAAATAAGTATTTATATATTTTATTATGGTTCTATACTCTAAATATTATATTCTACTATTATAATTTTGTATATTTTAGTTAAAATTAAATTTCCTTCTTAAAAAAGCTGCAACTTAAAATTTTAATAAAGTGGAATAAATTTAAATAACTAAATTAAATTACTTATAATCTTAGAAACAAACTACAGGAATTAAGAAACATTAATCAACAATATAAAGCTATCATCTTTTTTAATAAAACCTTCGATCTAATTTCTTATTTCCAATGCTTTCCTTCAGGACATCTAATTTATACTCTTTTATTTACTTTTAGCAAATTTTAATTTTTCTTCGTTCATATATTTTAAATAGGGCTAAGACAAATAAAATAAAAATAAAGGTTTAAATTAAATTTAATTGGTATAATAATCTAAATAAGCATCCTTAAATAACCAACTATTATATATAGCTTAGCACTCATTTATAGTTTTCTATCTATATTTGATTCCTTTAAATTAATTATTAATAGATAAAGTTATTATCTTATATATTGTTTAATTTAAAGCAATTATTATTTAAGATTCTACTTTTATTAAATAATAATATTAAATAGTATTATATTTGAAATAAATTAATAACTAGACATTTAATAGTTAGTTGCTATATTTTAATATTATTTTGTATTTATAGATAGAAGATAAATTATTTCATTTATTTATAATAGTTTACATTATGCATTTCTAAAGCATCAAATTAGACTAATATCTTAATTTTATACAACCATTACTATAACTATGCTCATTATTTATATGAAACTTAAATTTTTTTAAGAATATTAAATAAATAATATATTTAATTTAGTCAGTCTCTTTAAATACTCAAGTGGATTTAGCTAAAATAGTTATTTATAAATAAAAAATTGAAATTAGGTAATTTAAATATGAGAACTAGCATTATCATTTCTATTTTATAAATAAGTTATTTAAAATTAATTTTCTAATTTTAACTAAATAACTATTTATTATTTCTCAAATAGAAGACTCTTATTTTAGCTTTTTTCTAACTTGACTAAATATTATAAAATTGTGACTAAATAAATCATTTTCATAAAATAGCCAATATTGTTACTCTTAGCTTTCCTTTTGGAATTTTTTATAGCTCTTCCATTAAGTTAGAATTACTAGTTTAGTTTTTTAAGTAAAATAATTTAAGAATAAAATTAACTATCTTAAAATGAAAACAATTAAGAGATAAATAAAGGAACATTCATATAAAAATTTAGTGACTATTCTATTATAACAATAAGCTTATTTAATAAATGACTAATGTAAAGCTTAATTATTATTATTAAGCATTATTATAAATTAGCTAAAGTTTTTGCTCAAATAATTAGTTAAATTATGTAGGCTATTGACAATATTATGATTACTAGGATTTTTATAAAGGATTATGTTTGATGAATATAAGGATTTGTTTATTTTCTATTTTGATTCTAACTGTCAAAGCTAGAAAATGCTTAAATTATTTAGTGGGTTGTTTTATATTTTAATGTGTCTTATATTTTAAATTTAAGAATATAAAAACAGGCTACTGAGGGGATCGAACCCTCGACCTTTTGATTACAAATCAAACGCACTACCACTATGCTAAGCAGCCTTCTTATTAGTAGAAACATTTTTCATTTAAATGATTATTATCCATCTATAAAAAGAGATAATTTAGTCTATTTGAAGAAAAATAGAAAAAGTAGATAAAAGCAATAATTATATTTAATTTATTTCTTTTTTAAACTATTTTCTTCTTATTAAGGTTTGAACATAGCTTAAGTTTATTAGTTTCTTTTATTATTAGATATTCATTGATATCCAATAAATAGTTTATTTATTATTTTAAGTTTATCTCTATTTGCATCATCCTATTATTATTAAATTTATATCATCCAAATAATAAATAATTTCATCTAATGAAAAGGAGCAGCAAATACTAGGAAATCATCTGAATTTTGACTTTAATGCTTTAAAAGGAAAGTATGGAATTTGATATAAATGCATAAAATCTTAAATTATTTACTATAATATTTTTTGCAAAAAGCATTAAAAAGACTTGGGACATTAAATCCTAAATATTAAATAATAAATATCCATATAACTTCTTTAATAAGCTACTAGAAAATAATTATCAGTCTTCAAATAAATAAACTAATTATATAATATTTATTAATTAGAAGAAAGGGAATGAATGATTAATTTTATCTATGCAAACGTTAAATAATTTAGTTTATCTTTATAATTATCACTTTTTCTTATATTAATCCTACTTATCTACTCCTATAATGCTTAGGAAATTTAAGGTAAACTGAAATTTAATGATCTTTATCTTAATTGAAAAAAATAAATCTCAGTTTTTATTGTAAAAGAGGAGAAGCTTCGCTAAATCAGGTACATAATAAGCATTAAATGAATATAAGTGAAGAATAATTTCAAATCTATCTTTCTCTTTTGGATTAGGCAGATAAAAATAATTATATTCAAACTTCTCAACTTTTTTTACTAAATTTCCGTTTACATCAATGAAATAAAGTAGATTTGAAGACTA
The DNA here is from genome assembly GCA_946699065.1 of Loxodes magnus. Taxonomy (NCBI): domain Eukaryota; phylum Ciliophora; class Karyorelictea; order Loxodida; family Loxodidae; genus Loxodes; species Loxodes magnus. Next base: position 109,274 of record CAMPDV010000712.1, read on the forward strand.
TTATAGAGTTTAGTCTTAAATAGGAGAAGTAAGTTTCTGTAAAATTTACTTAACTAAGAATAAAGAAAATAAAAAGCTGGTTGTTAAAGTAATAGGATAAGAGGAATATTTAGAAGAGTATTAGATATTAAAATAGTTGGTTAATAAAAATAATCATAGAAATATCCTTAGCTATATGATGTGTATAGAGAAAAAGACTAGTTAAATTTGGTACTAGAATATATTAAAGGTGAAATTTTAGCTTAAATCTTAACTAGATTAAAAAGAATAGAAGAAATCAAAATCTAAATTATAATGAAGCAAATTTTGTAGGGACTATCCTTCTGTCATAAAAATGGAATTATACATAGAGATATTAAACTGGAAAACATAATATGCAAGCATTTCTAGACCTAAGAGAAGTTATTAATTAAGATAATTGATTTTGGCCATTCTTAGAGGGAAAAAAATAAAGTAATTAATAAGCTGGTACGATAGTTTGTTTATCACCTGAGTGTTGCCAAGTATATTATTCATACAAGAGTGATGTATGAAGCTGTGGAGAATTAATGTTCACTCTTTTATCAGGCATAATTCCTTTCATATTAAAATAAATAGTTAGTTATATAAAAAATCAAAGAAAAAAGAATAAATAGATACATAAAAATTATTTCAAGTAAAGGAAAATCTAAGAAATTGAATGTTGGAAGAAGCTTAAATTTCAATTACTTAAATGTTGTCTATTAAACCTGAAACGAGACTTAGTGATGAAAGTTTTCTAAAACATAAATGATTTCAGAAAACATAATAAAGAAGCACAAAATAGAAAAATATTTAAGACGATCTTTATTATTCCAATTAAAAGATTCTATTTAATAGTTATTACTTCAGCTTTGTATGTCTCAACTTAATCACTTTTAATAAAATGAAAATATAAAATAAATTATGAGTAAATAGATAATGATAATGACGGATAAATATTTGCTTAAGATTTAAAAAAGATAGTAAGAAAATTCTTTTAGAAGAAAAAATTAAAAAATAAATTTATAGAAAATTCTAAGTTTTAGATCCAAAAATAGAGGATTTATATTGCACGAAGATTTCATATTAGCTTGCTACAATTTAATAAATAAAGAAGGATATAAAAATTATTGATTAAATACTTAAATAAATAGATTCTTTAAATTCAGGGCTATTAAAAAAATTTTGCAGTTTATAAATCAAAAGTGGTATGGAGAAAAGATGGTAGAGATAGAAAGGAATTTTTTCTAATAAAATTGGAGATTTGCATGCACATAAAATTTTGGAGAAAGGATTAAGACTGAATACATTATTCAAATTTAAATTAAAAAATCCTTATATTGCTTATATATACTCAAATAATTTATTTTTATTTTAGCTTATTAATATATTCATCTAAATTGTGAGTTTATCCTTGCTAAAAATAAGAAAAATTATAATAAAAATAAAAGGTAATTTTAATATTTTTTAATTTTAGAATTTAATTTCAGATATTAAATTACTCATAGTAAGCTTGTAAATAATTCTTAGAATTTTAGAAGCAAATATAAGATTTAAACTAAGTTTATTTATAAAAAGCAAATAGAGATTTGTATAAGGAGTTTATCCTAATTTTTTTGTTTAAATAATTTTAATTATTGATAACTCTATAGAGATCTATTAGAGCTTTTAATTATTTATACACTAATATCTATCTAAATACGAGCCTAAGGATTATAAAATTATATAGTTGTTTTAGTATGCTTTATTACTCAAATTAACGTTAATTTAATTTCAAGCAAATATAACTTTTAAACATTTGAGATTAATATTAAATAGGAATCCCAAAATAATTGTTTTAAAATCATACATTCATATTTTTGATTTGATTTACGTTTGAGTTCTTCTTAATTAATATATTTAAGTAAATTATTTATTTACAATTTTTAGCACTATTTTAATATCCAAAAAGGTGGAATAACTGAATAAAGGAAATTAAAAATTTTCAATTAATAGGTAGAATTAATTTTTGCTTAGTTAATCTATTAACTTTTCTTCAAAACAACTTTCAGATTTACACCTTCAATAGTTAAACTAATTATTGTGTAAATAGAAAAGTTCTATTTAAGGAATAGAGAATAGTCCAAATGAGAAGGCTGCTTAGCATAGTGGTAGTGCGTTTGATTTGTAATCAAAAGGTCGAGGGTTCGATCCCCTCAGTAGCCTGTTTTTATAAACTTCAATTATTTTGAAAAATAAATGGGAATTAATTTCTTTTTAAATTTGGTATTATAAGTTTAAATCTCAAAGATAACACTCAAATATATTTTAGATTAATTTAGAAGGCCAAAGATAAAATAAGTTATAACATTTTTAAAATATTAAATAATAAAAATCTTAAATAAGGATGTTAGAATAGTATTAAAACAAATTCAAAAATAGAGTCTAGTTTGAATAATGTTTAATCATATAATATCAATTAAGATTAATTAACAAAGCATAGTATTTTCAAATTTAAAAAGAAACCAAATAAAAAAGATTTACAATTTAAGAATATCTATTTTATTTCTATAGAAATTAATAAAGATTAAAGAATAAAGTGAAGTCAGAATAAGATAAAAAAAGTATATTTTCATTAAAATTAATAAAATCCAATAATATTTTACACCAAGCATTTTATTAATATCTCCGTCGGTAATACATTAATGTTTGATTAAATTAGCAACGTAAAGTATAGTTCTTTATTATAAGTTTCCTTCTAGTTATAATAATTGTTTTTTATATGTAAAGCTATAAATTTTTTGACTAAGGACATCCAGCGAATTAAAAATCTAAAATAGTAAAAATTACTCTTAATAGTAAAGCTTAATTCAAAAGTCTTTTATTCTATACTATGATATTAATATAATATTTCATAATTTAATAAAATAGAAATATCTTAGAAAAAAATCCCTAAATTAATAAAAATACCATATATAATAACTAACACATCATATAGATAAACTTCATTATATTATATTTATTTTAATGTTTATCCATTAATTTATTTCTATTCTTTTGACAGATATTTTTAAACTATATTATTATCTAAAAAATAAAACATTTCTTGCAAAAAATCTCTATTTTTATTAGAACGATATAAAAGATCAATCATGAAAATGAAGGTTTAACTAAAGTATGATTATATGAATTGGATAAATACTAAAATATATAAAAATCCTTTAATTTATTCATTGAAGCTATTTCTTTATCGTTACTTTTACTATTTTTTTTCTAATATTCTTAGCTCTTAGTTGAAAAAGGCAATACTCTGCTGAATCTTACATGAAGATTCAGCTCTGAAATTTGGAATTCATAATTTCTAAAAGCAACAAAATTTGCAATTATAATAATGAGGCAGTTAGAAAAATGAATAAGCTACATAAGATAACAATTAAATGCCTTTAAGAAATGGAGATAAATTCAATATCTATAGGAATTTTGCGAAAGCAATTTTAATGAATTTGAAATTATCTTATCACTTAATCTTAAAGATTAAGCTTTTAATTTAATAAAATTTATACGAAATTAATAGTAAATAGTCCAATAAAATAAACAAACTATATATGAAATATTAATTTAGATAAGATAAAAATTAAAAAATTATAGTTGGTTATAATGAAGGAAAAATAATTTATTTCAATCTAATTAATTTTTTAATTTAATTTTTTTATAATATATTTCTTCTTTTAAACTACCATTTTATTGCTTATTTTATAAATTTTTATATTTCATGAGCTGCTCAAATCTAATAAAAATTTCTCTCTTATTTTTATTAATTTTTTAAATCTTCAAACTCAAGTTTACTTTTAGAAAATCTATTTTTTATTTAGATAAAGAGTTTATTTTATAAACTTAGTCCAGAACAGCACCTTAGTTTTGGAATTTTTTAATTATTTTTTGAGATTTTGTAAAATTAAAAAATATTTATAAAAACTTCGTACTTTGACACTAAAATAATATTTTTAATTAAAGCTAAAAATCTTAGACTTATCTATTTTAATTGATTCTTCACACATTCATGTGATACTAAAACTAAAATAGATTTCTTATAAATTTATTTTTAATTTAAGTTTTTATTTTGATTCAAAAGTAAATTTGTTTAAATATATTAAAATATATTGCTGAATTTTTCCTTCACTTTTGCTTGATATTCTTTTTTTTAATTTCTTTCAAATAAATTAAAAAAAATTTGTACGTTTTTCTTATTAAGTTAAATAAATAAATTTATTAATGAACTTATTAATACTAAAAGCACCAATATATTTAGTTAAAAAATAAAAATAATAAAGAAAAATCTTAATTATAGTAATACAATCAAAATAATCTAGAATAAATCAACCAAATATAATTATAGTTTTAACTGCATATATATTTTATAAGGAAAAATATTCAGAAAATTCAAAGGACTTAATCTTATAACAAAATTGTTTCATATGCTTGAGATTATAAAATAGATTCATTCAAATATCAACACATAAAATGTTTTCATAAATAATAAATTTTTTAAAAATATTATTGTAAAATTGATGATGCCAAATAAACTTAATATAGCTTTAAAATAGTGCAAACATCATTTTAGCTAATTTCATATAAATTTATAAAATTATTTAAAACTTTAGCAACAAGATTAATTTATAATAAATATTTTAATTTTTACAGAGGATTCCTTATCATTTTAGTATTTTAAAATGTTAAAAATTCCTTTGATTTACATCCTATACCCAATTTCCTTTTTAAAATAAAAAATCATTTAATTATAGAAATTTTACTATTTTAGTTAGATATATTTAAAATGCATCTTAAGATTTTTATTGATAAATTTAAAGCTATTGAAATTAAGAACAAATCATAAATAAAAGCTCCTATTTTAAGTGAATTTGATAGTATGATTAAGTTTTCATAATTCTATATTATTCTTATTTTTAAATTTAATTTTTCAGCTTCAATAGAAACTTTACTTAGAAGAGATTTAAAACTGTAATTAGAAATCTCTCAATTAAATTAAACGTATTTTAAAGTTTACAACTTGTTTAACTTATTTTCAATTTAATCTTAGGCTTTACTACTTTTTAGCTCAAATTATTTATTATTTAAAAATGATAAATGTAAGAGATATTAAATCAGGCTAGCTATAAATTTCTTAGCTTTATTTTAGAAGATTAATTATATTCAAACTTATACAGATTGATAAATTGAAAGATCTAAAAGCAAAATATTTTAAATTTGGACTAGAGCTTGTCAAAGTTTTTCAAGGTATTTCACATTTCTATCTACTTCTATAGTCTCGTTTTCGATGTTGTAGGCTACATTAAAGTTTCTTTTGATTGACTCTGCATAAACTTTTAATTTCTTTTGGGCTTCTTTAAGAGACGAAGTATAAAAATATCGTGGTAGGAAAGTATCTAATTCGCATTCATATTTAATAGCTTCTTGAGGCTTCCATTCTCTTATTTCAGGCTTATTAGACATGGCATAAATTATTTCATCAGCCGAGCTCAATATTCCTGCACCATAAATTTTGCGTTCTTTTTACTCATTCATGATAAGCCCAAATTCAATAGAAAATACATAGTTGGTAGCTAGATTTTATATTTCTTCATCTGAAACTCCTAAACTTCCCAATCCTATTTCTTAGCTGATATCTGCATATTCTTTGTTAGCAAACAATGGTGCATGTCCTAATAACTCATGAATGAGATCTCGGTCAGGAGTATATCTTGGAAGAGAATGATGTCTTACATATTGGGAGCAAAAAAATGTTCTAAAAGCCAAGCCATTCAGGAAATCTCTACTGTTTAACATACCAGATACAGGTCAGAATGTAAAGTTGGTCTTCTTCTTCAAATATGTACTAATATCTTATAACTAAGGAATGGAATTTTCACTTCATCCAATATTTTCTTCTAAATCTTTCAGTGCTTCATTATACTCAGGAACAGCATAAGAATTGTAGAGTTACTTCAACTCCCTATACATTTTTTTTCAAACTCCTTTTTCGTTTTCATTATAGTCGATTCTAGGAATTTCTGGATCAGTAGATTTGTAATTTTTTGCTATTGAAACAATATATTACCTTCTTTTTATGTATTCTTAATCATGAAAACCAGGATGATCTGACTTTAATTCTTCTCCAGCTTCATAGATTCTTTTAGAAACTTTATCTAAATCCTTTCTAGTTCTTGGAAATTTTGGAGTATTGAATGCTTCAAGAATAGTAACTTTATGAGATAAATTTTATAATTACTTTAAAGTGCTTTAAACGTTAGGAGATTAAATATCCCCTTCTATATCTACTAATATTATCATCCCGCTTTTACTATCAAGAGAAGATACAAGCTTGGATTCTATTCTTATCAATCTATTATTATTTTGGTTGAATACATCTAAGCATTTTAAAAGCGTGCTATTCACATCTTTCTAGATGAAAATTCCTAAACTTGCCTTTTTATCACTTAGAGTGCTTTAGTTAAGAACAGAATCTGAGATTTTTCTCATCTAACGAATAGCTCTCCATATTATTATTATTTTCCAAAATGAATGCCAATTTAAACTAAAATAAAATAAATTAGTTTAAATACTAGCTTACAGTCTTTATTTCTATTTATACCTTAAGATTCATTTCTAATACTTTATATCTTTTGCAGAGTTATTTTAAAATATTAAGTTTATCTAATCCTATTGTTTCATTTAAGCTTGGAAAAATTATAAATGTTTTGTAAATTTTATTTATAGAAGTATTTATTTAGATTTAGATAGGACAATTAAAAATAAGCAGTTCATATATTTTTCAGGTAAGAACTAATTTTTTAAAGTTGTAATAATTAAAAATCACTTCTATTTGTAGCTTTTATTGTCTAATTAATTCTTTATGTTAAAATTAATTGGAGCTATTAAAGTAAAGATGCAAATTGCTCTGAATTTTGCATAAAGATAAAATTCTGAATTTTTTAATGATTTTAGATTTTAGTCAAAAATGCTTTTATTTAAAAAGTAAATAATAAGCAATTTCCTTTTTAGTTTATATGTATATATAAAATGAACTTAGTATATAAACAAATTTTTAAAGTCTTAACTACATCACAGTCAATTTCCATTTGATTGCGCTCTCTCTCAAACTAAAAGATTGCATAGGATTTCGTTAGTCTGTCATCCTTATCTCCTCCTCAAATCCAATTGTCATTCTGGTTTCTTCTCCAATTGTTAAACTATTATCTAATTCTTGAGTTATAAAACTTCTTTATATATATTAGTCCTGTCCTTGCTTATAAAAGCAGATAAATTTTTCTAATATTTAATCCCTACTCCTTCTTTCTGTTTTCTTTCAACAGTTTTACAAATTATGGTTCTTCTAATATATATAGCTTCGAACCTTTCTTCAATAAAATTTAATCTTATTTATATCTTATTATTGTTGTTTAGATTCAATTTCCATTGGAAAGCTTGCTGACTAATCTTATGCCTTTTAAATTGCAAATTGTTATTATTCTTATTTTTCTTAAAGCTATTTTATTTGTTATTTGAATTATGAAAATTGGAATTAAATCATTTATGTCATTGTTATATTACTTAATCTTCCAAAAAAGTCTTTATACTATTTGTTATTATGTCTTTTTAATAGCATCATCTAACAAAGGGATATTATGATATCCCTTTGCATTATTATATCTGTAGTTTTCTCAAATTTTCCCATTTTTATTTTTTATTCTTTTAGTTAATTTTAAATATTGCCTATTTTTTATGGAAAGACTGAGCAAAAGATTCTTGAATTTACTAGTATTAATTGGTTAAGGTAGCTATTCATTTGACTTTTTATTCTAAATTTTATAAAAATAAGTTAAGAGAAGTCTATCAATTCTTAGAAGCATTTTTTATTCTAAATATTTTAACTTCTATTTGTTTTAGAATTGTTCCATTATTTTGTTATTGAATCTATTTATACCTCATTCTTTATAAAACTTTACACTCGAGAAATAATTTTTAAAAGGAAAAATAATTGAATTTATAATCTCCTTTTATGTCTTACCTTAGTAAATCAATAAAATTTACAAAAGAACTTGATAAGAGTTGGGAACATTTTTTCGCTAAAATCTGATGGCAAATTTTAGGATAAATATGCCAAAGAATATATGAATATATTAAAAAAGACGACACTAAAGTATTCCTGATTTTGAATTGTTAACTACATAGGTAAATGCTAATATATCTGATTTAGATATAAATTTAAATAGTTTTAGATTTAATTTTTGCTTAAAATTTAAAGAATCATCTTTTTTTCATATATTTTCCTTAAATATAATATGAAATTTTTCAATTAAGAAATTTTAAATTCCAAGTGATGAGATAAGAAAAAATAAAACTTGCTATCTAGATAAAAAATACAACCAATGAGATTAAATAATATTTTTACTATGAATATGATTAGAAAATTTATTCTAATCTACTATTTTTTGCTTAATAAATTAAGCAAAGAATGCGCAAACGTCTGAAAAAGGTATAAATGAGAGATAAAATTAGAAGTTTATATTTTTAATTAATTTTTTTCTGTTTGACCAAGATATTTGAAAATTGTATAATTTCAAAATATATTTAATTGTTCCTAAAATTTAATAAGAAACACAAAAAATAAAAGCTTTTGAAAATTTTTAAATAAATTAAGCCTTTAATTATTATACTATACCCTCAACTCTAAGAAGTATTTTTCAGATTTCTAAAATATTTTAACCTGCTAGTGTTAGTAATTTTTTTAAGAAGCAGCAAAAAACTAAAAAATTAAGATGTTATAGTATAATCTAAAATGTAATTTTTGAAAAGATTTAAGTAAAAATAAATCCTCATAAGTATGGATTTATTAAGACTTATATCTAGAAATAAGGTAATTTCTATGAGAATATTTTCAGTAAAAGTTGTTTGATAGCTAAATAAAAAATAATAAATTATGCTTATAAACTTATAAAGAAATAATAGTATATTTGAGATAGATTTTAGATTTCTAAATTAATGATTCCTTGTAATTTATTAACTAGCTATTATTTCATTTTGCAAGCAATATAAATGTATATATTTGTAATAATATTTAAGTATACACAGTAAGTTTTATCTCATTTAGCTGATATTTATATTTAGTATTAAACTTTATAATAAGTCTAGAACTATAAAGCAGATATACTTAATTTCAAATAAAAGTGCAAATTATTTAATTTTAATGTAGATAACTAGAAAGATATTTAAAATATAGTAGGAGTTAAATAGTTATATTTTGTTAAGAACTATATCAGAATCAATTTTATATATTAGTATAGCTTTTAAAACATTGAGATGGAGTATTATGAAATAAGCCATAATATATTGGATGGTATTTATAAATAATAACTATTCTTTTTGAAATTTATTGTTGATATAAAATAATATTTCATTACCAAGCAATTGCTAATACTATATAAGAAATGGTTTAAATTGTATGAAACATATTTAACTAAAAATGCTAAAACTTAATTAGCAGATTAAGTCTAGTATGCAAGAATAAATAAAGAAAGCTCTAATAAAAAACATTATTTATGAATATGATTAACTGATAGAGTAAGAGTTGCTTAAGCTTATTAAATTATCGCTAAATAAGCATGAACTTCTTCTTTTAATTAAGAAATATAAAGTTGCCAAGCAATTAAGATATTAATTTTAAATAAAAAATATTAAATATATCAGGCTATAGATTATATGGTTACTGTGCCCCGATTTTTTTCCAATGATATTATATATTTTTTAAACATTATATATAGTTATATCATATAGGATATTCATTTAAACTTTTTAGCAATTCATAAAACTATTAATTTTACAAAGCAGGATAATTAGAGTATTGTAATGATATTCCATATAACTCTAAAATTAATAGATATTATACTTATATATTTAATATTTTCATTATAGGATACCTTTATCATTATATCTACTATTCAGTTTATAAATTGGATATTCATGCTTACTATAAATTTTTAAACCTAATTTCTAAACCACTTTCAGTTCATTTAATTCTCTAACCTCATGAATAGCCTTAGTAAATTCTTTTAATTTAGATTTTATAAGTTTTAGTCTTTTTTCGTCTGATTTTTGTAATAAAGAATTATTTTTAATTTAAGAGCTAAATAAATACTCAAGGTACTCAAAAGAATCAGAAGTTAGAAGAAATCACAACAAAATACTATTCTTTATTTGAGGAACTGAAAAATGAAAGGAAAGCCCTAATTTTTTATCCTTTATTCCTGCTTAGAAGAATACTGCTACCTATCATCTTAATAGGTCTATAGAAATATTCAGTGACTTAGATAGTTCTTTGCTTATTTACAAGTTTATCTTAACTTGTTTACATTCTCAAATTTAGACCTTTTAAGTACAAATCCCTCAACATGATTCACTCCTTTTAAGAAATTTGACTTTCCATTTTATACTCTTTTAATTTCTATTTCTAGCAACTTAGCAAAACATAATAAAATAGAAGTTTCTGCTAACTCAGATTAGTCATATAATTTAGGAAAAGTCATAGTTTTAATTTCAAGCTTTATAACAGCTATTGGAATATTATTTTGCATAATAGTAATGATAAAGGATACCATCACTTAAATAAAAGAGAAGAAAAAGTAAAAAGAACTAAATAAATAAAATAGTTAAGCTTAGTTATAAACATAGAACTAACTAATTAGCTGCTAAGGTTAACAAAACAGAAATACAAGTTTTGTAGATAATAACGATACTTTCATTGCTGAATAGCCTGTCTTAGATGACTCTATTATTCTTTAAATATTGACTTAAAGACAATTAGTTTACTAGGTAAAAGAGTAGAACTAAAATGAAGTTTTATAATTTTAAAAGGAAAATGCTTTAATTAATATTTAGGGGGAAGAGAAGCAAGAAATTAAAATAATAAAGTTAAAAGAGAAAAGTAAGAAAACAAAGAAAACAAGGAAAACTCAAAGTACTCTAAAGATTAAAAATCTAGATAATAATCGGCTAAAATTTTAATTAACACAAACTAATTAGGAATTTTTAAGAAATACAACACATTAAACATAACATTCTGATATGAATAACTTATCTTAAGTTTATAAGACAAAGCAAAGGCAAAAAAAAGTGGAAGTGGGCACTAAAAAAAGAAAATAATCAAAAATTACAGGAAGAGATAAAAATTGAAGAAGTATGATAATCAAATTTTAAACTTACTTACATTAAATATTATGATCTTTATAATTATTCTTCACCTTCTTAAATTATGCTCATTAAAGATAAATATTCTTGCTAATATTCTAAAAAATTACAAAAAAAATGGAAATAAATTCAATGAAACTAGAAAAAAGATTAAATTTCAAATTTTTGATATAACAGGAGTGCTTATAAATTTATGAAAGACTTAGAGAAAAAAGGATTTATCTCATGTTTCTAGTCTCTCCTTAGTTTCCAAATTTTGTTTTAAATTTCCAAAGAATAAAATTAAAAATAATTAGCTATATAAAAATAAGTTTATTCAACTAACTATAAATTTTAAGGGGAAAAGTATCTCAATTAAAAGACCAAGATAAATATCAAATATTTTCATGTAATTTAGGATCGCTTTTATAAAGATATTAATATAAAAGAGATATTTTATTTTAGCAAATTAGACTAATTTAAAAAGATCGTAGGAATAAAAGTTAACAAAGAGACTAGTTCTTGAATATAAAATTCCTTCTAACTAAAAATAATGAAACCTATTATTCCTACTTTTTATTTAAGGAGATCGATCAATCTTATTTATTAAAGAACATTAAGTTATACAATTTTTTTATAAATCTCTTTTAGAGTCTTATAAAATTTAAAAATAGCCAGTCTATTCATATTTTTTCTAGAATTATTATATTTTGTTCTCAATTGTATCCATATACATCTTTTATTACTCCTTATTAAGCCAGCTAATACTTAACGATCTTATAATAAATTTGGAAATGAAGATGAATATATTTACCTCTTCTAAGCTTGATTATATTTGAAGATTGACTATTTAAAATTATATATTAAGATGGTTATTCTTCAGTTATATTCATTATTTAACCTCGACTACTTAACTATGACTATTAATAAATAATAGAATGGTTGCTTAGCTTTTACTTCTTTAATATTAACTAAACTTAATAGCACTTTTAGTTTCTATTCTGTTAGTTACTTTAACTATTTGTTTTTAATTTAATTTCCAGTTAATTATATTCAATAATATGATGCTTCTGTTGATTCATTGTAATGAGTATTAGTCTTAGAGCGACTATTTAAAAAAGAAATATAATAATAAATAAATGGGTTCAGTTTATCTATTTAACTTAATATAATAGCCCCTATTAATAATATCCTATGGTTATGATTATCTTATTATCTAGTTAGGATTAATAAATATCTCTTTATCTAATCCATAAATAAATAGAAACCCATTAATGCTAACGCTAGACAATCTTCTATTGATTTAAATGATTCAGATAGCTTTAGATAAGAAGGCAGCATTACGTATATTTAATTTTAGTAGAAGTTTAATCTGCTTTAAGCAAAGAATTTGTAAACTTAATAAAGAAATAATAAACTCTAAGTATAGTCAGAAGTATATTAAATAGCGCTATTTAAGTTATATTGCTACTAGACTATACGGCTATATCCTTACATTTGCTATTTATCTATTCCTTAAATTAATTTTCTTTTCAGAATAACGTTTATTTAAATAGATTGAGGCCTAGTTTATCATTACTTCCCACTAGAGGGGTAAATAAAGAAAAGCATTGTATAAAAATTAGAAAATCTGAATTACAACTATAGTCAACTTTAATATAAAAATCCCTTAGACTAAAACAATTTTATATTAAGATAACTTATTTATACTTGGATGATTTAAGAAATCATAAGATGGATTATATAGAATTAAGAGAGATTTTATTTAATCACTTTAGCAAAATAATCTGATTTAATCTTTTCTATCCACTGTAAGTTCACAAGTTTAATTTTTATATTGCTGGAGGTATTAATAATAACCGGAGCTTTAGTTTAATGTAAAAATCTAGTGGAATCATATAAAAATATCTAAAGGAACCAAATAACTTAGCCTTGCTTTTATTTATTAATATGCTTAAAGATATTAATTTAGTAGCAATTGATAAAATTCCTAATTTACATAAGTTCTCTTTTATATATCATGTAAGCTTCTTAGCAATATCTTAGTAAATAAGCTTTTAGATAACTATTAAATTAATATAAGGGTAAACTAGATATAAATGCTAGTTGTTTAAAGATTCACTCCTAACTTTTATTTTTATTTCTCTTATTAATAATCTTAATCTCTTCTTCTCTAAATGTCGTTTTCAATCGCTTTAAATTCCATCTTCAAAATATTAGAGTTTTAGACGGTATTCCTCTGGTTATAATCACTTTACCCTTCATAAAGATCATAAATATCTCCTTTATCTTTAGGTCACTTTGCTTAATAAGTTAATTTATTGGTTTAAACTTTATTCTTTAGATCTTGAAGTTAGATCTAAATTATTTCTTAGTTTTCTTAATATAAGATGATTGGTCTTTTTTCTTAGTTCTTTTGCTTTTAATTGATTTTTCAATTTTTAATAATCAGTTATATCTTCAATTATTAGCTTAATTTCCTGTTTTGAAGCAATGGAGCATTTCCAAAGTTTTTATTTAAGCTTACTCGTTTTATTGATTTCTCCATTTTTCATTATTTAATAGCTTCTTAAGAGAGTGATCGTACTTCTTGCAAATTTATTCAGTTGGATTAAATATTAGACCGCTGAAATTTCAGTATTCTATTTAATTGCGATAACAATTATAAAGCAACCTGCTAATACAGCTCCTTCAAGCTAGTTCCATATAAGAGATTTAATTCCATTTCTTTGATTATCTAATGGTGTCTTACTACTAGAATATTAATTTCAGTTTCTTACTAAGTTGACCTCTTAATTTAAATCCTAAACTTCCAAATCTTCATCTTAAGTTTTAGCTTTTTTGCTATTAACTAAAACTCTTTTAGTCTTTTACTTAAGTTTTGATAAAGTTCCTACTTCTTTATTATCATTTCTTTCATCTTTCTTTTCATATTTAGTAACTATTTCATTCAACTATATACTTTCTTAGACTTACACAATCGAAAGTAAAATTTCATTAAATTGGTAAATATCTAAAATCAATATTCTGTGAAGATATAATGAAGCCATACTACTAAGAAATTCCTTTGAAAAATATGGAAATTGATATTCCAAGGTAGTTCATTTCTAAACTATTAAGCTTTCTTTTAGTATAAAACTGATTTCTATCTAAAGGTATATGCAGGTAAACCTTACTAAGATTAGATACCAAACTGGAATATAATGGTAGATTTTTATAGGAATATAAATATTAAGGGTATTATAAACTTCTAGTTCACCTTTATAAAGTCTCAGAAATAAAACTTTCTTTATACCCTATTGCTAGGAAGCTAAAATAAGATCTTATTAAAGGCAAATTTATTAAATTTCTATTTTTTTGTAAAGGTATAAAATGACTATAAAAGGAACAAGGTTACCATATAGTATAAAGCCTGGTAGAGTTTATAACTGAACAAATTCAGATGAAGAACTTTTCAACATTCTAATTCTGTATAAGCATTTAGCACTGTTAGATTGGAGGAAATTTAATAGCAACTAAATGGGCTAAAAAATAACCATTATTATTAGAGTTAATTTAGAAGAAGGTACCACTCATTATTACGATGAAGATAGATTTGATGAAGTGTTTTCTTCTGATTTTGGAATAAAGCAAAATGGAACTGAATGGTATTGCTAATATTACAATTGAAAATCTGTTATTACTCACTACTTTTTAGTAGTATTGATTTATTTTACTAGTACATACAATCCAGTTTGAAAGCAGATGCTGTAGCTTTCAGTATTATTGACTTATCTAAAAAATTTCGCTGAAGATATTAGACCATTAAAATAAGAAATTTGGTATTAGATTAGAGAATTACATGTAATTGGAGAATAATTTGAAATAGGTTGCGTAGTAAGATTCCTATCCATATGCTGACTTTAAAGTAAATGCTACTATATATATTATAAAAATGCTGAACACTAATATCACTATTAAAGTTATAAAAAATCATTTTAAAAAACTGAGTTTTAAGCTTAATAAAACTACCAGTTCATGAAAATAACAGATAACTATTAAGTAAAGACAGAACCTTAAGAATTTAATCAAAGAACCTAAAACAAACTAAATAAATATAAGAATGAACAGTAAGAATAATTCTAACTTTTACCATTAAATTGCAGTATAAATAATGATTAGGAGACTCCTTCAGGTAAAAAGTAAAAATCCCAGAGAAAAAATTAAGGTTTACTCTTCCAATGAATTGAATAGACTTTAACAGAACTTTGATAAGAATCAAAATGGAGACTATATATGCAAATAATGCTAAAAGATATATACTCAAATCATCTGTCAATTCTGAAGAGCAAGCAAGTTTTGCATAATCATTTTTATGATAAGCACACCTTGAAATTTAAATATAATTAATGCAATTTAACTTTTGAGAGGCTTAAAATACTCAATAAGTATTATTGAAATTCTCACTCTTAGAAAAGAATAATGCTTTTAACTAATTGTAATTCCTATTTTAATAGCACTTTCTATTTATTTATTTTCCTTATTGTTTCATTCTTTCCTCCTTTCTGCTGATTGACAAGAAAATTAAATTTTCCATATCAGTCCATAATTTAAAGCTATTCAAATCAATTTAATTTTGTATATTATATAATGTTTTCTATTTAATGTAAGCATTATCCTATAGATAAATATAAGATTGATGAAATTTGAAAGTGATGCAAGTATCAAGAATCATATTTTTGGATCTAGAATTTTATGCCTTTCACTAAAAATATTCAGTATTCTTAAATACTTAAGGTAGCAGGAAGAAAGTTATTCACATGATATAAATAGCATGACTGATTTAATTATCCTATATTGATATATATCTAATAGTTCCTTCTTAATAAATATGATGCAAATATCTTTGCTTTATAATTAAGAAAGATTTAATATAACTCTAGAAATACATAATAAGCTAACTATTCTATTTTCTTTAACTAAACCTTGAAAAGCAAAGCATTGTTAGGTAGTATGAGTAGGTATTTTTTTAGACTATTATCATTTATTTATTTGGCTTTATTTTCTTATGCTTGAGTATTTAATTACAAAGAAGTTAATTGATAATCTTCTTTATTTTTGTCTTAAATTAATGGGTCATAGAAGCTACTTTTTCTAATTTAAAACTAATATTTTCAGAATATATCTATAAATAAATGAGATTATAGAGCGTATATCCCCTCGATGGTGCGTAGCTCTATAATAAAGATTTTTAAAGTTAAAAAATTCCTTGTTGATGTCTTCCACAGTGCTAGCATTCCCTTGTGAATTTGTCTCTATAGGGCCACGATCGGAATGCTACCCTAAGAGACCTTAGTATCAGGCATCTTTCGTCATTAATGCTACTTGATGCCTCTTCGATCTTGTCTTCTCTTCTCTTCTCTTTTGCTGGTTCTTCACCTATGGGATACTTCCTGGTACCAGAGTTTAAGTCAGTTTCATTTGGAGGATTACTCCTCCCTATTTATTTATAATAATATTTTTCTAACTCAGAATTTAAGCCTTTTAAATAAGGTATTAAAAATGAATTAAAGGAAGAATAAAAAGAATCAGAGTAGATATAAGTAGCTGTATAGCAATCATCTTATATATGTAAACTTCTTTATATTATAGTTAAAAGATTTGAAAAAGAAATTAGGATTATAGTTATATTAAGGTAACTGTAATAAATTAATTAAATACTTGTGATGGAGATTAATAAATAATTAGCCTCTTTAGAAGCTAACTATGATATAGATTTTAATTTGTTTATACTCATCAAGTAATTCCATTTATTTCTTTAAAATTTAAAAAGTTTAAATTAAGAAAAATCTCACTTGGCCTTGTTTATTAAAAACTAGATATTTCCACCTGTAGAACTTTAAATAGGTTTTATTGATTTTACTAAATGCTTAGATTTTATATAACTAACTTACAAAAAAGAAGTATATAAGAGAGATCTCAATCAAATAGGAATTCCTTAAATTAAAGAAAATAAATACTCTCATAATATCCTCGTCTTTCGATATCCAATTTTCTTTTATAACTATTAAGATTTTATTTTGAATGTGGTACATAATGGATGAAGATATATAGTTATTAACTTAACCAGATTATATAAATAAAAAGTATTAAAGCTAAGTATCCATTATTTAAAATTAACATTTTAGTATTAATAACTAGATATCTCAAGTAATCACTACTTTATAGTAGCAATAAAATTAAATAGCTTTAGCTTCATATTATTAGATAGATAGTCTATGGTTATATATATAGCAAAACATAATTTATTAACGTGGCGTCATCTTTATTTGGTTTACCACTAATCAAAAAGTTAAAAGTTTAAAGTTGGTTTAAGTATTATTCCATTTCCAATCTTCTTCTGAGTTGTCTTCCTAGAATACATATCTTACAGTACTCTGTTCACTCTTTTTAATACAAGGTATCTTGCTTCAATAGATATCGATTTCAAACATATTAAATTTCTTCTTTTTTGAGCAAATTCAATACCCTTCAAGAGTTCATTTCTTATGTACTTCTTTTTTCTGTATAAAGTTAAAAAGCTTTATTAAAGCCTTAGCAGTCTGCCATCTGACTTATTTTATCAGTATGTCTCCATTGGTTTGTCATGAATTCCTACTAGGCCTAGTTAGGCGGTTTAGTACTTCATTATTGCGTCATCCTTTAATATTCTAAATAGTTTTCATCTTGAATGTAGCGTTCCTAATTATTTCTCCAAGGATTAAGATTTGAATTAAAGAATTTTTTCTATAAATTTTTATGATTTATTTTGAAATATCCTAAATAGCCATTTAAAAATATCTTTTTTATTCTTTCTTTAAATTTCGCTTAGTTAATAACAGTATTTTCATTGGTGTTATTTATTGCACACGTAACATTTTATTCTTCTTTTAGACTATTATTCCTGTAAAACTTATTTAATTTAAATTTACTAGTTATTTTAAATTAATGTTTACTGTTTATTTTATTTTGAAGCTTCATTTTCTATTTCCATAGGATCTTATTGATTTTGTTAAAACGAAAATGGTGTTACCTGAGTTTATTATTAAATTTAAAGAATTCTTTGTTCGAGTTTGTTTTCTACTTCTTACGGTGATTAATATTGTTTCTCAAGCAAAAACGTTATTAATTTTTCTACTTTATCAGTGAGGTATCTATTTTTGAACATAAACTCTTTTAATAACTTAGATAATATTTCTATTTGAGTTTGTATCGGAAGTTTTTTTAATTCTGGATTTCCGAGTGGTTAATGTTCGTCATATCAATCATACTTCTCACTTTCACTCATTGTAATTATTTCGCTTTTTTATTTTTTAGAGATTTCTGTTTAAGTGTTTTGTTCAAAGTTTTGTTATTTCTTAGAAGCAATTTTATTTATATATAATAAACCTTCTAGAGTGCAGTATAGATTACTTATGGATTTTCATATCTAAAAGCTTTCAATTTTTTATTTTATTAGAATTTACAGCAATATCGTAAAATATAACCTCATTTACTGCAATATTAGCATTACTTTCTATTCTTTACTATCGAAATTTTTCTGTTCGAGGATACGACTCCACATCCTAGTGTCAATTGTTGTTGTATTTTTTATAAATAAGCTTTCATTCAATCCGCTAATTGATTGAATTTGAATTCTATTTGTTCAATTCTCAGATTGACTGGTTGTGATTTTTCATTTTTTCTTTCTTTATGTATTAGACATTAGATATACGATTTTCCTTCAAGCTCTTATACGTTTCTTAAAAGTTTAAAATTCTCATATTGCAAAGCTTTAAGTTCTTAGATTATGTTTGCTAATTATTTTTGATTGAGATTGATCCTGTTTAGAAGAGACTTTTTCAAGAAGTTTTCCATTTTTATATATATAATCATAATAAAATGGATCTTAGAAACAATTAACCTAAAATCAATTTTCTTATAAATAACAATATGATACATTGAAAGAGATTTTGCTATAATCAGAAAACGGGAATTGTAGGATGTAGTGTATCAATTAGGTTAGCAAATAAATTACCTAAATATAAGCATCGACTAACTCAAAAAGATAATAAAATACTGACTCAGAATTGAGCATAAAAGCCTCAACACATCTATTTAATCAAGAAATTAAAGAAATAGAAGAAAAATATAAGAAATTCAAAATATCAATTAAATAAACTATGAGCAAGTTATGATTAAAGCTATACACGATCCAATGGAAATTGAATCATCAAATTAAAATATTATTCAAACATAAAAATAAAGAGAATTAATCAAGAAACAAAAAGAAGACCGATTATGTGCTGATTCTATAGAAAAATAGGGCTTATAAAAAAACTATTGGAGGTACCATTAATTTCAGAAGTACGAAACTAAAAATTTTGATGAAACCTAACCAAGGTTTATTGTACATCTAAAGGTGAGTTATATAGAAGAAAAATGATTGGTGGAGAAAAATTAATTGAATAAATAGTAGATACTTAAAGAAGAAGAACCTAGCAAATGTATAGCAATGACTAAGATTGGAACAAGATACCAACCGTAAAAAAGGCCAGATTAGCAGCCTTAGATATGTTATACAAGAATACGAACCTGGATAAAAAATGGACAATTTCAATAAGTCTTATGATGATTTTTGAAACTTTTTTTAAACTAAATTGTGACAAGCCAAATCACAATAATAATTATATTATGTTAAATATATTAGTTTAAAATAAGCGTTATACCTGTATGTATCCTTATGGACTAAGCAAACGATATTTTTTTAATCGATTGGTGGGATTTTAAGCCATTTATAGAAATGCTTACTAACATGGATTCTATATAATAATATAATATATTGTTAAGGGTTCTTATACTATCAGAACACCACAAATCTACAAATAGTTATAAATAAATAAATTGGATTATATAGCGCGTAGCACTATCTTTGGTGCGCAACTCTTTAAATTAATTTTATTTAATGTCAAAAAATAAAATTTGATGGGTCTCTCTATCCTTATTTTCTCTTCTTGCAGTACGTCCTGTAATTTTTCCTTCCAAAGCATAGGATGCAATATGCGATTACGGGTACATCTTTCCCCAACCTATGATGAAGAAGGTTTTCTCCTAGCATTCAGAGTTCTCCAACTTTTCGAATCTTCCTTCTCTTATTATTGTTTTCTCTTTCTCCGATTTATCCTCTGTCCGCTTTCATTTTTTAGTTGCCTTGCTGGACCTCCAAGCATAATCCGAAGGAAAGTACTTTCCACCCTATTTAAAAATATAATAACATTTAAATGTAAAATAAAAATGATTTAAGAAAATTAAGATACTACTAGAGCTTTATGCTACTATTAAGAAATTATAGTTATTAATCCCCTTTATAGTTTTCTATTATTTATAAGGAGTATTCACTTTATTGGATTATTTTCCTAAATATGAATAACTATACAAACTAAATAAACTTTAAATTTTAAATACTCTTCATTTAATGTTTAAACAGAATCAAATACTAATGATAATTTCAAACCTCTCATAACTAATAATGATTCATATTGTTATAGTGCATTTAATTATTAATTATTAGAAAAGAAAGGTATGTTACTTCTATGAATGTATCTTATATAAAGACTAACTATTTTCTGTTATAATGATAATTATAAAGAACTAAGTTTAATTATAGTAATTCTAATTGCTTTTATATACACTTTTTGAAATAAATAGTTTAAGTCCATAAGATCTAAATCATCTTTACAATATTTACATTTCTATAATTAGCTAATATGATATAGAATATTAACTAAACTGATAAAAAGGAAAATTAAAGTTTTAATTATTGTATAAGTATCAAACTATAATTAAAATAGTGAATAAAGGTATAAGCATAAATAAGCAGTCTAGAAGCTTAAAGAAGCTAGATAATTATCTCTAAGGAAGTAATAGTTATAGACATTGTAAGCAAACTAAATCATTAGATAAAATAAAATCTATTTGAGATGTACAAGAAGATAAGTATAGCTCCTACAAGTTTACAGTATATACTTATAAATAGTAGCATCTTCAATTTGCTTAAATTAAAATTACCAAAAGATGCTTGCTAAGGATATTGCAAGCTGTGAATTATATTTACTCTATCTAATTTTCTATATCATTGTATAATTTCATTTAACTTCATAAATTTTAGAAATAGAAAAAGCTAATAAAAAAAAGGATTATTTAAGAAAAAAAATCAGAACTGATCTTTTCATCTAATACCTCTATATTCAAGTTTAATATCAGCATTAGTTATTCAAATAAAAAATATAAAAAATGATTTAAATAAATAACTACTAACACTCTAAAAAATACTTTGAAAGAAATAATAATTTCTATCTACAAAATCTAGCTTTTACATAATTATGCCTATTATTTTAATAGTAGACAGCTCCATGAGCAAAGTTTTTAAACTTAAAAAGTTATAAGCAATTTAAAAAACTAAAGGGAACAATAATAAACCAAGCATCTATAAATATCTATAGTTGATAGTCTTATGTAATTGTCAATAAATTTGCTTTAAAATTTATTTACATTTTGTAATAAATTAATAACTTTAAAATTAAATATGATATTTGAGTTATAGCTACATTGAGATATATGTTAAAGGAAATTATATTCTTAATCAAAAGGTATAAAAATCATAAAAAAATAGTCAGACTTTTGCAAAATCTTTTTGATAAATTAGAAAAAAAATAAATAAGTGAATTAAAAAAAAACGAACATTGGTAGGAGAAATTATTTCTTAGATTATCTAAATAGCAAATACACTGCTTGAATTGTCTTTTATTCAAACTTAAAAATAGCAATAAAATAACTAAAATATCTTAATTTAATTTGAAAGATAGTTATACTAAATAAATGAGCAATTTAAAAAACAATAAGTATTAATTTCTAATAATTTGAAAACTAAAATCTGGATAAAATCCTATCTAATTAATTTATTCTATCTTAGAAGAAATTTATTTTGCTTCGTAAGTTTCTAAATGGAGGTAACAATTTCAAATAAATGTTTAAAGTACATTATAGATATATTTTATACATATCGAAGCTTTAAAATAGGCTATCTTTAAACAATTTTTACTTATGAATTCTTGGATTTTTATATCATAATTTAGTGCTAAATTCATTAAAAATGATTCTTTATAGCACATCTTTATCTAATTAATTTTTAAACTTAAAGGAAAATTAACTTTAAAATTCTTATGCTTAGATGAACTTAGCGAAAATATTATTTAGCTATTTTTGAGCTTAAATTCAAAACTTTCAATTGACTCTTGAAAGAATATTATTTTAATTATTTATAAGACCAAAAATATATCTGATTTATAGATACACTTAGATCAACAAAGTGCTTGCTATATTTCTAAGAAATCCTTTTTAATAAGAAAAAGTAGATAACTTTCATAATATTAATGAAGAAGCATATCGAAAGGCAAAGAGAGATAGTAACCTTTATTTCATAAAGTGCATTAGCAACATTTCCGTCTCTTTGGTTTTAAAGTTTTTATTTTTAAGTCTGAAGAATTGATGAAAGCTTATCTCAATGAATTTTATTTAATAGGTGACTAGAGATTTTGATAGAAGTAGCATTTAGTTTAATTAAAAAGAGTTTACTATTAGCCTAGATTATTTAGCCTTTTTCTCTATTTATACCCTAAAGGATATCTAATCTTATTATTCCTCTTAAAATAAGACTAAAAGTTAAGTTTACTTTTATTATACTAATAGAGTTTAAACTAGCTTTATTAATAGTTAAAAAGGAGAATAATTTAGAGATATATAAGCTTGATTTTGATAAACTTAAATATAACATGGTTAAGAGATCTTATCATTTATTAAATGATAAATGAATGAGCTTTATGGTTACTTTCTTTCAAGCCAAAAATAGGCAAGAAAGAAGTTTATGTACTATACTTATAATAAATATTATCTTCTCCCATCCTTCGCTTTTACATGATGTTATCTTGTATAGAGTGTCTCTAAATTAGTTCCAAAGAGGGGTTATTTCTTTTAATAAACTAGGGTTCAAAACAGACCTTTATTTAATTTCTTTTGGAGTTTTATTTTCTACTATAATATTTTATTATTCAGAATCTTTACTTTATTTTGTATTTAAAGAACTTGAAAGTTGATTTGCTTTTTGTAGATCGCCTTCTTGGGACTAAAAAGCTTGCTTTTGCTGGCTATTTTATTTATCATCTTTTTCATTTTTACCTTCTAAGCTTGTTTTGATAATAGCTTTCAGGTTTCTTTTATTTTAAAGGGCGGTTTCTTTTTTCCTTTTCTATAGAAGTGAAGATTAGGCTTTATCAAACTTTACTCCTTCAGTACTTTTAATAGGTCTGCAGTTAAAATTCTTAAGTTGCTTCATTTTAAGAATTTCTTGACTCTTTATTTGACTTTCTAGTGATAGTCATTATCCAGATATAGAAGTAATTGCAAACTAACTAAAACTTTTTGGGTTTTTGAAAACACAGCAAGACGGTGGTGAAACTGTTTAGGAGTTGGAAGAGATTTCCGAGCTAGTGCTTAAAAGATTAATCTTTCTCTTTTAATCTTTCCTTAAATCACCAAATTTAGGTTATTCAGCATCTTTTACGCAGATAGGATTTTAATGCTTTTGCATTTATTACCAACGAACCAAAATTCTACTAACCTTGAAATGCTTCAAAACGTTATTGCTCTTACTTTGAGTATTCTATATACTTTCAAAATTATCTATAACATCTTTACCGCTCATTTAATTTTGCTGTCTCGACTATCTTCAGCTATTATCACTAGAGTTTTCTTTTCTTTCAGTAATAGAAAACTCAAGTTAAGACTTTTTTACTACCTAATAAAGTTTTGAAGTAGACCTTTTAATACTTTACTGATTTATTGTTCTTGTGATACTATCTTTCCACATTTTTTATAATAATTTACGTTTTTATCGAATAAATAGATGAAGACATATTTGTTATTAATTAAACTTGGTTTACATTTAACTAATAAACATCTCAATACACTAGATCCTTTTATTTAGTATTATAACTAAAGCTTCTTTGCATTAGTTAGTTTTATTGCTAATGCTAAGTCTCATTATTTCTCTCTTAATTTAACTTTTACACTTTTTCTTATATGGCTGCTTCTTTATTTTTATCTCTTAGTTTGCTAGTTAAGCAATTCCTTTTAGCTTAGATTTATAATCATATAGCTCGTAAAAAATAGGGTAGTATCTTTACTTTTGAGTGTATTATTATTAAATCTAATAAAACTAATAAGACTAGCGTAGTTAAATTAATAGTCATACAAAGCTTTTGTTAATTTGATATTTTGTTTCGTGCTAGTGGATATCAAAATAAAAAAACAGCCTAATCTTACAATAAAAAATGAAAATAGCTATTAAATTAAGCAAAAGGAGATAATGAATACTAAGAAAAAGGTAAAAGCATGTCTAATTGTTTATCAGTAGATTTAAATACAACTAGCTAAGTTTAAATAGCAACTCTCTTTATGATAAAAACACTTAGTTTCCTAAACCCTAGATAGCAAATAAGTAAAGAGTATATATACAACTAGAATAAAAAGTATGCTTGTAATAACTTATGATTATATATTCAGTTAAAGAGAATACTTATTTAAGGATATTAAATTAAAGCTTTTTAATTAGAGAGAGAACGATACTTTTGTATAAATACACTAGCTTAAAATAATCTAATAACTTAATTTTTAAGTTATATCATGACTTTTAATAAAACTGTCATTTAATAACCTATTTAAATAGTCTTGTAAAATGATTTATACTCTAAGTGCTTGTGAGACAAATTAGCTTTAATTATTTATAAACTAATAAGTACTTAGAGATTTGCTTTCAAAGAAAATAAAGGGTTTGTATTTAAAGATTGATATCAAAGATGAGAAAAATAAAATAGCTATATAACCATTAAATGAAATCAAATGATTCTAAATTTAATTATTTTTATCTTTATAACCTCGTAAATTTAATAAGCTGATAGCTTTAGAAATAATTATAAGATTATTAAGCTAAACTGTATAAGTTAATTATTGCTCATATGCTTTTAAATAATATTAATAACAAAAATAGAAAAAATCTAATTTAAACTTTTAAAGTTTAAGAGTAATATAATGATGTAAAATCAAATAAGGATTGCTTTATTTTAGATTTTCATCCAGTTAATAAAATAAATAAGAATTAAGATACTATAATATTAATATCTAGAGTTTTAAGATTTTTATTATATATACTCTTATTCATAATTAATTCCACTATATCATTAAATAAACTAAAATAGTTAAAAAAGATTAAGGATAATAAATAAAAAATTTAATTTATTCAAAGTTAAATCTAATATAGACTAATTAAAGATAATATCTATTATAAATATATTTAGTAGATTGGCTTAGAATGATTTGTAGCTATCCTAACAAATTTAAAGAATGCTATTAATTTTAAAATTATATTTAAATTAAGAAATGTTGATTGCTATTTAGTCCCATAGTTTTATTTATTTTGAAGAATCATTTTCTAATTTTTTAAATGTTTGGTATATATGAAATAAATATATTATATATCATAAATTTTAACGTAAAGCTATATCTAAAATGGTTTAGTCAATTTCTATTTATTTGATTATAGAGCGCGTAGCATTCTCGTTGGTGCGCGGCTCTTTAAAAAAACATGTTTCATACTGACAAGAATGTTTGTTACTGATAAAATTATCAGATACTGATAAGCCTTGTTCAATACTGGTATAATTATTCAGTACTGATAAAAATTTTCAATACTGATATAATTTAAGAATACTCGTAATCTTCAATACTTGCTGGAGGTCCAAGGACATGGCAGGATTGTGTCTCATTGCATCACCAAAGCAGAGGATGACATGTGTCAATTATGGGTACTTAGCTTCCCCACCTCTGATGAAGCTCGCAATATTATTTCTTTTTCGTTCCAGAATTAAGTCCAAATTAAGCCAGTGCCGAAGGTCTAAGAATCTTATGTCTCGAGGCCAAACCAAAGCAGAGGAAGACATAAGTCGATTATGGGTACTTAACTTCCCCAACCTCTGATGAAGATGACCTTGTTAATCACCTTCGAACAACTATGGCGGTTTTAAAAAAATATATATATAATAATAAAAGGCTTTCATATCTTGGAAAAAGGCAAAAAAAAAACTTTAAAATTTAGTATAAAAAAGTTGGAGTAGAAAGAAAATCTTCATCATCATATGAAATTAAAATGGATTGAGATAACACTTCTTTAATCTAAAAGAAATTAAATCTGTAAATGATTAATGTGACTAAACGAAGAAAGTTTTCAACAAGCAGGATCAGCTAATCTACAATATTTCAAAGAGAAAAAGAGAATTCACGATGCATATTGAGCAACTGAATTTAGAAGTGAAATGTCTAGGAAATAACTTATTCAGAAAAATCTTAAAAGAAGAACATTAATCTAAGTCAACTAAATTGAGGAAGTTTCAATGACTATTGAAGTAATCAAGACTGATATCTTGACTAATTATATTAAAGATAAAATAAAAATTAAGAGAAGTAAAATAATAAATTATTTGAAAATTTAAGAATTTTTTCTTATAAATATAAATAAAAGAAAGAGATGCTGATTTTGTAATAATTATTAGCATCATATAAGATAACTTAGTTTCAAAAAACTTAAAAGGTAATAGGATCACAGAACTTGAAGAGAATTTACAAGACTTTAAGTAAATAACAATAGAGCCTAAAAGGAATTTTCTAGATTGAAGAGATCTTTGTAAAATACAAAAAGAGTGATATTAATTCACAATAAAAAAAGAAGGCCAGAATGGATAGGAATTTGAGAAAATGCAAAATGTTTAATTTTTTGATTGATAGTAAAAAATTACTATTATAATATTAAATGAAAAAGTAAAGAAAAATTTGATTTAATTTTAAATTTTGCATTTAAAATATTTTTAAACTAAGAAATTAGTAAAATAATTATAAGATTCTTTAACTTCTATTTTATATTAATTAAGAAAAAAAAATTACAAAGTTGACTTTAAGAGTAAAGCGAATAAAATAAAAATAATTAATTTATAAAATACCAACAAAAAGCATATTTATAAACAGTCTTAATTTCATATATTATTTATCATACTAATGAAAATTATTATTCTCGAATAACGAAAAATTGTGTTTAGATTATTATTTAAATTTTTACTTTTTAACTTATCTGATAAATAAAAAAAATAAAATATTGAATTAAATTTTTCAGCAACATCTGAAAATTAATAATCTAATCTCTAGAAAAAACAGAAAGCGACTTTTATTTATGAAATATCAGAACAAATTTTCCACATTTAAGAAAAATTGCGATTCTTATTTTTTATTATTTAAGTTAATATTGTACTTTAATAAGTAATTTTCCAAAGCTATTTTTGGCTATTATTATGAAGTTCTCTTCTAAGACTATAAACTTAATTTTACCTTTACCATTTTTATATGAAATATCTAACCTTTTAATTAAATTTTAGGTATAAAAGAAAAAAGAATCCTTAATAAAATAATAATAAAGATTGCAGCAAGATAGTAGAGCTGCTTAATATCAGTCCATTTTTATTCAAGTTAGGATATTCATACATTGCTTAAAAAGATTGTTAATTCAAAGTTTATATCATTCTAGTTACTATAAATATCATAATTGCTAAAATTGTATGAAATTAAGTTAGATAACTATTAAGAAATTAATTAATATATAAATCATTTTCAAAAACTTTAAATTTAATATTAAAAGTGTCTGTGGTGTCTAACCGATAATCACTTAATAAAAGTTTTGGAGTTTATATCTAGTTTTTTACGAGCCTGGTACTCATGAATCTTGTATTTCTAATTCTCTTTCTCCTTCCATTGCTAATTCAAATTAAGTCTTCTGGTTCTACTTATTCAGAGGTCTTTTTAAATCTGTAAACTGACTCTTTTTCGTTGCGCCAGATTAGTATTTCTTTTTTCTTTATTATTATTATAGTTATTTATCCAAGATTTCTTCTTGATTTTTCTAAATTCGTTGCATTTCTTACAAAGGTGGCATTTGCTTTTACAGTAGAAGCATAATTTCTAAATTTGAGTTTTGGTTCAATTATTTTCGCTTGCTGAGGATTCTTCTCAATCTCCATCTTATCGAAATTTACCTACTCTAATGGGATCTGCTAGCTTCTCTGACTTTGCAAGATGCTTTCAATTTACTAACTCTAATATTGTATCCTTTGCAATAAGGAGTTAATCTGGTTAAACTTCTCCTGCCAAAGGACATCAATCTACCTTTCCTAGTTAGCCATTCTGAAGTCTAAATTATCTTGTAATCTATGCTGGATCTGTTGTGATAACTGCTCGTTCTCCTTCCTGAGCATCCTGACCTCTTCCTAAAGGTTTAGGGCCATTTTGATGAGATGCTCCATGCTCATCTAGCTAGAAGGATTGACATCAGAAACTTCCTGGTGAAAGGCAAACTTCATCTGCTTCCTTGGATACTCCTCCTACGTTGGTGTTTCAGTGTGTGTCGCTTTCTTAGACAATTTCCTTTCTTATTATTATATTCCAAATTATTAAATAAAAAAAAGTTAGGGCTAGGTGTAAGAAGACTGATGAGAAGTGACCTCTAGATTTCTCTTCTTCTCGCGGAGGTGGTATAAAATCCCTTTCTGAAACCTTCAGTCATTTTATTTATTTCAAAAACATTTCAATTAAAAGCTTAAAAAAAGATTGATAGTGTAAGGAAAAAAAATTTTAATAGCTTATGAAATAAAATGCTTAAAATAGAACTTAGTAAAATGCATAAAAGTAGATAAGAATAGCTTTTAAAATATTGCATTTAATTATACTCTTAGAATCCCAAAAATTATTGAAAAACTAAATATAAATGTTTTGTCTATTTAATAAAATAATTATCCTCAAATTAGCTTTAAGACTTACACCAATTATACTCTATTTTTTAATTTAATTATAAAAAAGAAAATGTTTGGTAGTAAGGTTATTCAATAAAAGATTGAAATAAATGAAAAAAATAAATGCTAAATAAGTTAATTTATTAATAAAGATTTATTCATTTTATTCTTAATTTTTTATCTTTTTCATTAATAAAATATTAATAAAAAGTATTATAAATCTAGAAATCATTTTTAAAGAAACTACAGTCAGAGTAATAACTTTATAATGTTCTAAAAATAAAATAGTATAGTTATATATTCGTAGGCAAATATTTTCAAGAGTGAATAAAAAATATTTAAATTAAACTTAAGTTTTATAAACCTGAAAATTGTGAGCTAACTTCAGTTAAATAGCTTGTTAATTATCAAATTTAAGTGTTGAATAACTTAAGTCAAAATAAATTTTGACTTTAATTTAAAATATGGTAAATTAGTAAAAAGTTTGTTATATGTTTATTCGAATTTTTTTTTCAACTCTTAGTGTTATTATACTAAGAATATTGCTAACTCTCAAGAATTTAATTCCTGGACTAAGCCTAAGCCTAACTATTATCTCCCATTGGCATCTAATTGAATGTCTGGAGTTATACTTATGGAAAATTAGTATTAATAGGTTATACTTCTTAATTTTAAAAGTCTAGTTACATCTAAGGATAAGTAACAGGTTATTATTAAGGATTTTACATATTTGCTTAAGATATTTATTACTAGACTGGTATTCCCTGTTAAATCTAAATCACTTAATCATTATTTACAATATTATAACCTGTCTACATAGTAGGCTATAACATTACAGTAAAAGCTTTAATGTTACATGCACTTATTATATTGCAACAGCATACACAACAAGTCAAAGAATGACCCACTAAAGAGATTCAAAATCCTGCTTGTAAATTATAAGCATCGTCTTCAGAAAGTCTGCATTCTATATAGTCTCCCTTATTATTTTTACAATGCAAATCATCAGAATCATCGTAATAGCATTTTTCAGTATCTTCATAGCAAATATTGTAGTAGGAAGTGAATATAATGCATAAAGCGATCGTAATTATGACTATTACTATTGAGTAAATAATCTGAAATATCACTAAGATTATCAAGCAAACTTTTTAGCTTGAGTAAATCGAGTAAACACCGAACTAGCATCCGGTGTAAACTAAAGAAATAATACAAATTAATCCAAAGGCTGAAGAAGTAGAGGCACAAATGATGATCAAAGCTATCAACGAAATGACAGTTATTATAAATGAAAGAATAAAAGAAACTTAGACGTAAGTCCTGATAGATTCTTGAATCTTAATACATCCATAAATCTTAGTCGCATTCAGAATATCCATTTTTATGAAAATCCTAAAATTGATTTAAATTGAAACTACAAAGCATTAAAAATTAGTAGTTGCTCAGTATTTGATTTAAGTGAAGTGCTTTGCAAGAAAAAACTTAAAAAGCTAATGATTTTCATTAATCACTTATAAATACAGATTAGATTTAACTAGATTAAAATATAATAATAAAAGTTCTTTTAACTTAATCTTTTTTAGTGTGTCTCTAGTTTATTTTTAAGATAAAATACCTAACTAAATATTTAAGAAGAATAGTAGGGTACATAAAGGATAATTGAAGTATTATAAACAGTATCATTTAGAAAAATTTGAAAAAGCTATATATCAAATTTATAAATGTAAGATTTTAGGTATGTTTAGCAAATCTTTTTGCTATATACCAATATTTTAACCTGGCTATTTTTTATTCATCAAAATCTATCTTAATAAATTATTCACTTTTAATTTGTGCTAGACTGTTTATAACAATCAATTCGAAAAAATAAAATCTATTAACGATATCTCTACTTTTAATGAATTAAGAGGTATTTAAATTATTGGAACCGAAATCATATATTTAAGTAAGAACCTTAGAATTGTCTTAAAAAGCGTTTAAAATTTTTTAGAATAAAATAAAATAGTTCTTAGTACAAAAAATTTGGTTATAGTTGTAATTAAATTTAAATGTTTATTTAAGCATTCATTTTCAAATTAAGCTGCTTAATACTGATATAAATTTCTCTATGAAATCATTTAATAGTATTTTAATATTCAGATCTCGTTGCTTTGAAATAATCTATTTTTTGTATTTGGATCAATTGAAAGCTATAATCTTAAAGAGCTTAAAAATATTGCAAATTTAAGAAAACTAAGGTCCTTCAGGTAAAATTTTAATTTATGCTCTTTTATTTCTATTTATTAATATGAGTAAATTAATATAATGCATGCGTTTATTTTTGATTATATCTTCTTAATAAAACATTAGAATCTTGCAACTAAAGCAAAGTATGAACTTACAATATTTTTTATAGTAAAAATTTGAATAATTTATACAAAGGGAAATTGATACAAGTTGCTATATATTTTTAGTTTAATTTGATTTAATATAGAAAGTTTAGATATCCTTACATATCAACTATAACTTAAAAAGATGCTATATATAGTAAACATTTCTTTATTGCTAGATATGTTTATTATTTTTAAAAATATTTTATTTTATTAAAAATCATATAAGGAACTAAATCGAAAATTAGATTGTTCCATAGCTTATTTTCTGCTTTCACTTCCTTCTTATTGTTTATCTTTAGTTTTTTATCTAAATCATTAATCTAGATTTTTTAGAATTTCTAGTCTTATAATATTTTTAATTTTTGACTTTATTCATATCTTCAGCTGAGTAGATTAAATGTAATATACCATTTCAATAAATTTTATATTTTATCTAACTTAAACAAATCTATTTTTGCTAGATTTATCTTATTTTTAAAAGGTATATTTTTTAGTATTTTTTGTCTAGACTTAATATGCATAAAGGTTGAATACCATATATCCAATAATTTTTTCATCTTTTTCTGTTTTATATCTCCATTAATGGGATGATAACTTACCCACTTATAAATCTTATTTCTTTTAATAAACTATTTACTTTATTCTTATTTCAAATAAGCATGCGTTTCACAAGACTGCATTGCTATTTAATTTCTGACTATTTTAGAATAAATGGAATCTAGATATTTTCATGCACCATCTGTTTAGCTAAGAATATAATTTTATTTATTTTGTATCTTGATGGCAAAATAGCTTAAATAAAAAGAATCTTAGGCTTGAAGCAATTAAACATGAAATGCATTTTTCCTTTAAGTTAGTTTATTACATTCTCATCGAATAAAAATTTGCTAATAAGATTTATTTTGTTTTATGGATATAAAAATCAGAGCAAAAAACAATCAGATGCTGTAAATTAAAAAAAGCAAGGAAATAATTTAACTCATTTACTGTATAAAAAATTATGTTTAGGAAACCTAAAGATACTTAAATAATAATCCTCTTTATACATTTCCTAAATGACTAATTATTTGTGAGATATAAAGCAACTCATCTCAAAAGAGATTAAATTTAAAATTATAAAGAAGTTTCATGGTAGTTTTGAGATAATCTTATAAGGAATATCTTCATAAATTTTGGAAATGGAAAATATAATACTGAGAAAAAAGATGTAGATTTCTATAAAAATGAACAATTAATGTTTGATATGTCTACTAATTTAATAAATATTAGAGCATACAAATAAAGGAAACTTTAAGCACCAGCTAATAATAGTAATTTTTTAAGGTTTTAGAAATAATAATTTTAATGAACGGGAATTTTAAGTGAGGATGACTAGATTTATATAAGATTAAAAAGGGCAATAGAAAGACCTTTAAAATGAATTATGAAATAGTTATCTTTAAGAAATCCTTCCTTTTACAGAAAATGAAATTAAGATACTATTTAAGGGATTCTTAAATAAAGAATTATAATACCTCTATTAACTTTAACCTTTAAGTACAATATCTGTTTATTATATGATTTTAGTTAAAACTACAAATTAAAAAGAGACATAAAGCAAAATTTTTAGACAAAACCTTTATTATATCTTAACGTATTAAGTTTCTTAATCTCTTTATTTTAATTTAAAACGATCAAGTAAAATAGAAATTAATTAAAAGCTTATTGCTATTTTTAAATATGAGACGTATATTTTTAGGAAGTCCAATTAAAAGATTTAATTTATTATTATATGAAGTGAAACAGAGCACTAAGTTTATTAACTCTAAAGCTTAAATTTATTCCTTTTAAAGAAGTTAAGCAATTATAAAGAAACCTAGCGAATTGCAAGCTATCTTAGATATTGTAGATTGGATTAAATTTATATCATATGTAAGTATAGAATTTCAATTTCTGCTTTATAGAATTTTGGAAAATATAGAGATAAAACATTTCTTCATAAATCAATTAATAAGAAACACTCAAAGAGTTTTGAAAGAAGATAAGCAAAAAGTACTTTAAAGAGATATTCTTAATTATTAGAAGATAATAAGCTAAATACTCAAAGGATATATTAATGAACAATGCTTTGTGCTTAGAATAAGTAATTATTTATTTGCATAGAAGATGTGAGAGGATGTAAATTACATGCAAACTCTTTGAGTAGAAAATAAAATTGACACTATTCAAAGAAAATTACAAAACGAAAATATGCGAAGTGAAAAACTATTTCTTGTCCTGCATATACTTGTCCAAAAATATAATATTGATATTGAATTAATTTAAAATAAAAAATTTATTATGTCAGGATTCAAGTTAGGATTTTTCGAGATTCCAAAAAGGCAGGAGTTAACCATCATAGAGGCTAGGACCAGGACCAGGACCAGGAAAAGGGAATTAAAAAGGTCATCTATCTAATAAAATCTCTCACTTCTGAAAAAAAAGCACAAGAAATAGGCTAAAAGTATTATACGTTCAGAAGTCTCCAATCTTAACACATAGTAGAAATAAGTTATGATTAGCTGATAAAAGTGATCTAGATCTCCAAGAAGAGGTCAAAAAACTGAAGAGAGATAACAAGAGACACTTGGAAAAACTTGAAATTGCAGAGGAAATAAAATTTAGACTCATGATCTAAGAAAGAGACCTTAATGCCTATTGAAAGATTTCAAAAGAACAGAACGATTAATTATAACACTAACAATGGAATCAGAAATAACTAGTCTATAAAATAGAAAAAACCGAAGAAAACCAGCGAAAATTGCAGCGTTAAATGGACTTACAAGACTAAGGAAATGACCCAATGATAATCGATGGAGAAAAACTAAAGATTTAAACCTAAAAGAGAATCAAAAAGATGCTATAATTGCAGTTCTCGAAAGCATCTATGGAAAAGGTGCTAGAAATTTCAAAAATTTAAATAAGAATATAGAAATTACTTGAAGAAGTTGGAGAGTAAAAAGAAGATACAAAAGCAACTAAAACAAAAAGAGAAAGAGAAATAAAAAAATTAGATTGCAACAAATTTGGAAAAATATACAAGATCAAAGATGCAAATCAATATCTAGGCGAAAGGATACATAAGTGACAGTATATATAGTAAGGGAAGAGTTGTAGAGACACTTAAACTTTAATATTTAGTCTATAGAACAATCTAGAGGCTGGCGGTAAAGAAGTTAAAATACCTCCAATAACGCCAAAAATTTAATTTTGTATTTGCATTTAAAATTCACTCTTAAAAGCTTAAATTATTAATTAATTTTTACAAGGAAGTTCTCAAAGAACTTGAAATTGTTATATATGATTTTATTGTAAAAATTCTATTAAATTTATTGAAAAGGTTGGATTAAAGGTTTTTAAAGTTTCTTTGTCAGCAAAGTCTGATAGTTGATTTATTTTTATATCTAATAAAAATGATATGAACATATTAAACAAATCAATATAAAAAATAATCTAATTTCTTAATCATTTACTTTATAGGAAAAATGTGACTAGAAAGCTTTATATATAAAATCAAAATTTAATTTTTCAATTTTAAAATTGAATAATAAAGATTGCAATATACCAAAAAAATAATTAATTTAATGCTATTTTTATCAATCACAAAATCATAAAGCTCTTAATTAGAAGTTTAAATTAAAAGAAATGCTCGAAGTGAAAAGCAAAAATGCTTTTAAAATGTAAAGTTTATCTCATATAGTTTAAATATTATCCCAAAGCTTTATGATTCTAAAAATAATATATGGATAGTTTTATAGATTATAGTGATTCCACCTTTATAAGGTTCCTCACTGTATAAAGGTTTAATTGTTTTGAGATCTTGATCTTCATTCTTCGCCTTAATCGCTTTCCTTAAAAATATATCTATTTGTGCTGAATAACCTTTTTTATATTGGGATCTTGTTTCACTAAAGCTAATTGTTTAGCATTTATTCGTTCTTTCTTTGATGGAAAATATTATGCCACTCAAAATTTTATTCCTTTCATGTATTTTCTTTCTGTATTATAGTCAATTTGGAGTACAATATAAATTACAAAATGATTACATTCTCTTTAAATTTTTTTGTCGATATTTCGTTTAACATATCTGCGATATCTAACAATATGGTTAAATCTTCCATAATATCATAATTTCTTTTTTATCTTATATAAGAACTTTTTTCTGGAAGATCTTTAGGTTCTACATCCAAAGGATCATTCATCGACATATTTAAAGAAATATATTTTCCGTCAATTCTGCGATAAATTGAATTTTGTTTCTAACTGTTTGATTTTTATATATGCTAAATATCCATTTTCATTTATTTATTTTTAAGTTCTAAAAATCAGGTATTTAATCTTTTCTTCGCGCTCTTGTAAATGTCTTAAAAACTTTTTATTTTCCTCTTGTACATTTTTCAATTCTTTAAGTATAACTTGCTAATTGTATTCAAGCTGAGATAAATTCTTATTTTACGAGACTTTTTACAAGAAACTTTCCATTTATAATAATCTTTTTATTTTTTATGTGCTACTCTTAGCGATAAAACAATAAATATGTTAAGCTACTTTTTGAGAGAAACAGAGAATTTGTATTTTAAAATTATTATTTTACATTTACCAAATTAGTGTACATTATTGATTTTTTTACTTTTTTTGCTATTGCATTATTGAGAAATACGATAAAATGAATCTAACATTTTTATAAAAAACACAAAAAGCAGGATTAAAAAATTGTATTCATTTCGATAAAGTTAAGTATGTTTACTCAAGTTATGTTAATACTAATTAAATAATCCTCAGATTTTAAATATATTAGTAATAGAAATATCTTCTCAAAGAAGTAAGATTCTATAAAGAAAAAATTTTGGAATAATGGAAAGAATGAATATGAAGAAGACTGTGCTCCATTACTTTGGTGATTTTTTTAATAATGAGAGAAATTCTTTGTGTATAATTTAAAAAATTTAATAAAACAAACAAAAAAGAGAAACCTCTCAATTGAAAATTTAGAAATAAATAATAGGCTTTACAATATAATTTATAGTGAGGGGTCTATATAGCACACATTTTAATGTATTGAATTATCAAGAATTTTCTTAGAATTATAATGAAAATTCTTAAATTTATTTAATTTTAATTAATAATTTCAAATTTCAAAAATTAAGATTCAACAAACATTTAGCATAAATAAATTATTCATCCATGTTTCCTTAGTTCGAAAGGAACCAAAGTAGATTGGATTTATTATAATAATAATTAAATAAATGAGATTGTAGAGCGCGTAGCACCTCAATGGTGCGCAGCTCTTTAATAAAGATTTTTATTTTTAAAAAATTCTTGCCGAAGTCTTCCACAGTGCTAGAATTCCCTTGTAAATTTGTCTTCTATAGAGCCGTGATCGGAATGTTACCGATTTTAGTATCTGGCATCTTTCATCATTAATGCTACTTGATGCCTCTTGATCTTGATCTTGTCTTCTCTTCTTTTGGCTGTTTCTTCCCCTATGGGGTACTTCCTGCTACCAGAGTTTAAGCAGTTTCAGTTGGAGGATTACTCCTCTCTATTTATTTATATAATAATTACTAAAAGTTGCTACGAAGTTAAAATGAGAACTTTAAAATAAAGTTATAAATAAATAATATTATTCTTAAGTCGAATTTAAACAAAATAAAAAACGAAAGAAATTGAAATAGTTAATAATGTAAACAAGACCATTAGCAACATTTTTTCAAAATAAAATATTAATTTCAGTAGAATTTTATAGCCAAAAAAATTTTTAATTTTTAAATTCCTATATTTTCTATCTTTATTTACTCTTACCTTTTTTAATCTAAAAAAAAACTAATAAATTTTAATAAAAATAGCAACTTATTTTTCGTTTTACATTTTGTTTTTTATTATTTTTCTAATTTCATTTTTGTAATTTACTATATAATCTAGCTGTTTAACCATTTATATATTTTTTTAAGTTTATAGGATTATAATTTACATAATTATATCTAATTTTTTATTTCTAAACAATTGTAAAATTGATTTAAATCATTAAGAAGTTTAAAGAATACTTAATTAAT
Organism: Loxodes magnus; assembly: GCA_946699065.1. NCBI lineage: Eukaryota > Ciliophora > Karyorelictea > Loxodida > Loxodidae > Loxodes > Loxodes magnus. Next base: position 146,855 of record CAMPDV010000712.1, read on the forward strand.
TTTTACTGTTTCAAATATTTAATATTTAAACTTTTATATTTTAAAGTATCAGCTTCAATATATACTTAATTTATTTCCTTTTTAGTAATATTTAGCAAATTTTATTTTAAATTAGGAATTATAAAATTTTTAAAAATTAGTCAAATTTAAAAATATTTAAAATTAAAATAGCTAAGTTTTCATTATCTTTTTTTAACCCACGTCTACAAACTTTTTTATTATTTGACATTTTTATTCTATAAAAATAATTAAAAAGAATTAAAATAATTTTTAAAGATAAAGTAATAAAAAAGAAAGTGTTATATCTGAAATTAGATAAATTAGTAATTTTAAAATAAAGTTAAAGTTAAAAAAAGTCAAAAATTTTATTAAAGCCTTAGTAGTCAGCCATCTTAATTATTCTATCAGCTTGTCTCTATTAATTTGTCATGAATTCCTACTAGACTTAGTAGGTGGTATACTCTTCATTAGTGCGTGATCCTTTAATATTCTGAATAGTTCTTATCTTGCATGTAGCGTTTCTAATTATTTCTCCAAGGAATAAGATTTGAATTAAATAATTTTTTCTATAAATTTTTATGCTTTATGTTGGATATATCTAAATAGCCCTTTAAAAATATCTTTTTATTCTTTCTTTAAATTTCGCTTAGTTAATAGAAGTATTTTCATTGGCGTTATTTACTGCACACGTAACATTTTATTCTTCTTTTAGACTATTATTCCTGTAAAACTTATTTAATTTAAATTTACTAGTTATTTTAAATTAATGTTTACTGTTTATTTTATTTTGTAGCTTCATTTTCTATTTCCATAGGATCTTATTGATTCTGTTAAAACGAAAATGGCGTTACCTGAGTTTATTATTAAATTTTAAGAATTCTTTGTTCGAGTTTGTTTTCTATTTCTTATGATGATTAATATTGTTTCTGAAGCAAAGACGTTATTAATTTTTCTAAGTTTTCTACTTTATCAGTGATCTATATATTTTTGAACATAAACTCTTATAATAACTTAGATAATATTTCTTTTTGAGTTTGTGTTAGAAGTATTTTCAGTTCTGGATTTCAAAGTGGTTAATGTTCGTCATTTCAATCATATTTCTCACTTTTACTCATTGCACTTATTATGCTTTTTTATTTTTTAGAGAAATTACCTGTTTAAATGATTTGTTCAAAGTTTTGTTATTTATTAGAAGCCATTTTATAATGTTCTTAGAAGCCATTTTATAATGTTCTTAGAAGCCATTTTATAATGTTTCTTAGAAGCCATTTTATAATGTTTCTAAGAAGCCATTTTATAATGTTTCTTAGAAGCCATTTTATAATGTTCTTAGAAGCCATTTTATAATGTTCTTAGAAGCCATTTTATAATGTTCTTAGAAGCCATTTTATAATGTTCTTAGAAGCCATTTTATAATGTTTCTTAGAAACCATTTTATAATGTTCTTAGAAGCCATTTTATAATGTTTCTTAGAAGCCATTTTATAATGTTCTTAGAAGCCATTTTATAATGTTTCTTAGAAGCCATTTTATAATGTTCTTAGAAGCCATTTTATAATGTTCTTAGAAGCCATTTTATAATGTTCTTAGAAGCCATTTTATAATGTTTCTTAGAAGCCATTTTATAATGTTCTTAGAAGCCATTTTATAATGTTCTTAGAAGCCATTTTATAATGTTCTTAGAAGCCATTTTATAATGTTTCTTAGAAGCCATTTTATAATGTTTCTTAGAAGCCATTTTATAATGTTTCTTAGAAGCCATTTTATTATGTTTCTTAGAAGCCATTTTATAATGTTTCTTAGAAGACATTTTATTATGTTTCTTAGAAGCCATTTTATAATGTTTCTTAGAAGCCATTTTATAATGTTTCTTAGAAGCCATTTTATTATGTTTCTTAGAAGCCATTTTATAATGTTCTTAGAAGCCATTTTATAATGTTTCTTAGAAGCCATTTTATAATGTTTCTTAGAAGCCATTTTATTATGTTTCTTAGAAGCCATTTTATAATGTTTCTTAGAAGCCATTTTATAATGTTTCTTAGAAGCCATTTTATAATGTTTCTTAGAAGCCATTTTATAATGTTCTTAGAAGCCATTTTATAATGTTCTTAGAAGCCATTTTATAATGTTTCTTAGAAGCCATTTTATAATGTTCTTAGAAGCCATTTTATAATGTTTCTTAGAAGCCATTTTATAATGTTTCTTAGAAGCCATTTTATAATGTTTCTTAGAAGCCATTTTATTATGTTTCTTAGAAGCCATTTTATTATGTTTCTTAGAAGCCATTTTATAATGTTTCTTAGAAGCCATTTTATAATGTTTCTTAGAAGCCATTTTATAATGTTTCTTAGAAGCCATTTTATAATGTTTCTTAGAAGCCATTTTATAATGTTCTTAGAAGCCATTTTATAATGTTTCTTAGAAGCCATTTTATAATGTTTCTTAGAAGCCATTTTATTATGTTTCTTAGAAGCCATTTTATAATGTTTCTTAGAAGCCATTTTATAATGTTTCTTAGAAGCCATTTTATTATGTTTCTTAGAAGCCATTTTATTATGTTTCTTAGAAGCCATTTTATTATGTTTCTTAGAAGCCATTTTATTATGTTTCTTAGAAGCCATTTTATAATGTTTCTTAGAAGCCATTTTATAATGTTTCTTAGAAGCCATTTTATAATGTTTCTTAGAAGCCATTTTATTATGTTTCTTAGAAGCCATTTTATTATGTTTCTTAGAAGCCATTTTATTATGTTTCTTAGAAGCCATTTTATTATGTTTCTTAGAAGCCATTTTATTATGTTTCTTAGAAGCCATTTTATTATGTTTCTTAGAAGCCATTTTATTATGTTTCTTAGAAGACATTTTATTATGTTTCTTAGAAGCCATTTTATTATGTTTCTTAGAAGACATTTTATTATGTTTCTTAGAAGCCATTTTATTATGTTTCTTAGAAGCCATTTTATTATGTTTCTTAGAAGCCATTTTATTATGTTTCTTAGAAGACATTTTATTATGTTTCTTAGAAGCCATTTTATTATGTTTCTTAGAAGCCATTTTATTATGTTTCTTAGAAGACATTTTATTATGTTTCTTAGAAGCCATTTTATTATGTTTCTTAGAAGCCATTTTATTATGTTTCTTAGAAGCCATTTTATTATGTTTCTTAGAAGCCATTTTATTATGTTTCTTAGAAGCCATTTTATTATGTTTCTTAGAAGCCATTTTATTATGTTTCTTAGAAGCCATTTTATTATGTTTCTTAGAAGCCATTTTATTATGTTTCTTAGAAGACATTTTATTATGTTTCTTAGAAGCCATTTTATTATGTTTCTTAGAAGACATTTTATTATGTTTCTTAGAAGCCATTTTATTATGTTTCTTAGAAGACATTTTATAATGTTTCTTAGAAGCCATTTTATTATGTTTCTTAGAAGCCATTTTATTATGTTTCTTAGAAGCCATTTTATTATGTTTCTTAGAAGCCATTTTATTATGTTTCTTAGAAGACATTTTATTATGTTTCTTAGAAGCCATTTTATTATGTTTCTTAGAAGCCATTTTATTATGTTTCTTAGAAGACATTTTATTATGTTTCTTAGAAGCCATTTTATTATGTTTCTTAGAAGACATTTTATTATGTTTCTTAGAAGCCATTTTATTATGTTTCTTAGAAGCCATTTTATTATGTTTCTTAGAAGCCATTTTATTATGTTTCTTAGAAGACATTTTATTATGTTTCTTAGAAGCCATTTTATTATGTTTCTTAGAAGACATTTTATTATGTTTCTTAGAAGCCATTTTATTATGTTTCTTAGAAGACATTTTATTATGTTTCTTAGAAGACATTTTATTATGTTTCTTAGAAGCCATTTTATTATGTTTCTTAGAAGACATTTTATTATGTTTCTTAGAAGACATTTTATTATGTTTCTTAGAAGCCATTTTATTATGTTTCTTAGAAGACATTATATTATGTTTCTTAGAAGCCATTTTATTATGTTCTTAGAAGCCATTTTATTATGTTTCTTAGAAGCCATTTTATTATGTTTCTTAGAAGCCATTTTATTATGTTTCTTAGAAGCCATTTTATTATGTTTCTTAGAAGCCATTTTATTATGTTTCTTAGAAGCCATTTTATTATGTTTCTTAGAAGCCATTTTATTATGTTTCTTAGAAGCCATTTTATTATGTTTCTTAGAAGACATTTTATTATGTTTCTTAGAAGACATTTTATTATGTTTCTTAGAAGACATTTTATTATGTTTCTTAGAAGACATTTTATTATGTTTCTTAGAAGCCATTTTATTATGTTTCTTAGAAGCCATTTTATTATGTTTCTTAGAAGCCATTTTATTATGTTTCTTAGAAGCCATTTTATTATGTTTCTTAGAAGCCATTTTATTATGTTTCTTAGAAGCCATTTTATTATGTTTCTTAGAAGCCATTTTATTATGTTTCTTAGAAGCCATTTTATAATGTTTCTTAGAAGCCATTTTATTATGTTTCTTAGAAGCCATTTTATTATGTTTCTTAGAAGCCATTTTATTATGTTTCTTAGAAGCCATTTTATTATGTTTCTTAGAAGACATTTTATTATGTTTCTTAGAAGCCATTTTATTATGTTTCTTAGAAGCCATTTTATTATGTTTCTTAGAAGCCATTTTATTATGTTTCTTAGAAGCCATTTTATTATGTTTCTTAGAAGACATTTTATAATTCTTAGAAGCCATTTTATAATTTCTTAGAAGCCATTTTATTATGTTTCTTAGAAGCCATTTTATTATGTTTCTTAGAAGCCATTTTATTATGTTTCTTAGAAGCCATTTTATTATGTTTCTTAGAAGCCATTTTATAATGTTTCTTAGAAGCCATTTTATAATGTTTCTTAGAAGCCATTTTATTATGTTTCTTAGAAGCCATTTTATAATGTTCTTAGAAGCCATTTTATAATGTTCTTAGAAGACATTTTATTATGTTTCTTAGAAGCCATTTTATTATGTTTCTTAGAAGCCATTTTATTATGTTTCTTAGAAGCCATTTTATTATGTTTCTTAGAAGCCATTTTATTATGTTTCTTAGAAGCCATTTTATTATGTTTCTTAGAAGCCATTTTATTATGTTTCTTAGAAGCCATTTTATAATGTTCTTAGAAGCCATTTTATAATGTTTCTTAGAAGCCATTTTATAATGTTTCTTAGAAGCCATTTTATAATGTTTCTTAGAAGCCATTTTATTATGTTTCTTAGAAGCCATTTTATTATGTTTCTTAGAAGACATTTTATAATGTTTCTTAGAAGCCATTTTATAATGTTTCTTAGAAGCCATTTTATTATGTTTCTTAGAAGCCATTTTATTATGTTTCTTAGAAGCCATTTTATTATGTTTCTTAGAAGCCATTTTATAATGTTTCTTAGAAGCCATTTTATTATGTTTCTTAGAAGCCATTTTATTATGTTTCTTAGAAGCCATTTTATTATGTTTCTTAGAAGCCATTTTATAATGTTTCTTAGAAGCCATTTTATTATGTTTCTTAGAAGCCATTTTATTATGTTTCTTAGAAGCCATTTTATTATGTTTCTTAGAAGCCATTTTATTATGTTTCTTAGAAGCCATTTTATTATGTTTCTTAGAAGACATTTTATTATGTTTCTTAGAAGCCATTTTATTATGTTTCTTAGAAGCCATTTTATTATGTTTCTTAGAAGCCATTTTATAATGTTCTTAGAAGCCATTTTATAATGTTTCTTAGAAGCCATTTTATTATGTTTCTTAGAAGCCATTTTATTATGTTTCTTAGAAGCCATTTTATTATGTTTCTTAGAAGCCATTTTATTATGTTTCTTAGAAGCCATTTTATTATGTTTCTTAGAAGCCATTTTATAATGTTTCTTAGAAGCCATTTTATAATGTTTCTTAGAAGCCATTTTATAATGTTTCTTAGAAGCCATTTTATAATGTTTCTTAGAAGCCATTTTATTATGTTTCTTAGAAGCCATTTTATAATGTTTCTTAGAAGCCATTTTATTATGTTTCTTAGAAGCCATTTTATTATGTTTCTTAGAAGCCATTTTATTATGTTTCTTAGAAGCCATTTTATTATGTTTCTTAGAAGCCATTTTATTATGTTTCTTAGAAGCCATTTTTAATGTTTCTTAGAAGCCATTTTTATGTTTCTTAGAAGCCATTTTATTATGTTTCTTAGAAGCCATTTTATAATGTTTCTTAGAAGCCATTTTATTATGTTTCTTAGAAGCCATTTTATTATGTTTCTTAGAAGCCATTTTATAATTCTTATTTTTATGTTTCTTAGAAGCCATTTTATAATGTTTCTTAGAAGCCATTTTATTATGTTTCTTAGAAGCCATTTTATTATGTTTCTTAGAAGCCATTAATGTTCTTAGAAGCCATTATGTTTCTTAGAAGCCATTTTATTATGTTTCTTAGAAGCCATTTTATTATGTTTCTTAGAAGCCATTCTTAGAAGCCATATATGTTTCTTAGAAGCCATTTTTAATGTTTCTTAGAAGCCATTTTTAATGTTTCTTAGAAGCCATTTTATTATGTTTCTTAGAAGCCATTTTATTATGTTTCTTAGAAGCCATTTTATAATGTTTCTTAGCCATTTTATAATGTTCTTAGAAGCCATTTTATAATGTTTCTTAGAAGCCATTCTTAGAAGCCATTATGTTTCTTAGAAGCCATTTTATAATGTTTCTTAGAAGCCATTTTATTATGTTTCTTAGAAGCCATTTTATTTTTATGTTTCTTAGAAGCCATTTTATTATGTTTCTTAGAAGCCATTTTATTATGTTTCTTAGAAGCCATTTTATTATGTTTCTTAGAAGCCATTTTATTATGTTTCTTAGAAGCCATTTTATAATGTTTCTTAGAAGCCATTTTATTATGTTTCTTAGAAGAGCCATTTTATAATGTTTCTTAGAAGCCATTTTATAATGTTTCTTAGAAGCCATTTTATTAATGTTTCTTAGAAGAGCCATTTTATAATGTTTCTTAGAAGCCATTTTATTAATGTTTCTTAGAAGCCATTTTATAATGTTTCTTAGAAGCCATTTTATAATGTTTCTTAGAAGCCATTTTATAATGTTTCTTAGCCATTTTATAATGTTCTTAGAAGCCATTTTATAATGTTTCTTAGAAGCCATTTTATAATGTTCTTAGAAGCCATTTTATAATGTTTCTTAGAAGCCATTTTATAATGTTCTTAGAAGCCATTTTATAATGTTCTTAGAAGCCATTTTATAATGTTTCTTAGAAGCCATTTTATAATGTTTCTTAGAAGCCATTTTATAATGTTTCTTAGAAGCCATTTTATAATGTTTCTTAGAAGCCATTTTATAATGTTTCTTAGAAGCCATTTTATAATGTTTCTTAGAAGCCATTTTATAATGTTTCTTAGAAGCCATTTTATAATGTTTCTTAGAAGCCATTTTATAATGTTTCTTAGAAGCCATTTTATAATGTTTCTTAGAAGCCATTTTATAATGTTTCTTAGAAGCCATTTTATAATGTTTCTTAGAAGCCATTTTATAATGTTTCTTAGAAGCCATTTTATAATGTTTCTTAGAAGCCATTTTATAATGTTTCTTAGAAGCCATTTTATAATGTTTCTTAGAAGCCATTTTATAATGTTTCTTAGAAGCCATTTTATAATGTTTCTTAGAAGCCATTTTATAATGTTTCTTAGAAGCCATTTTATAATGTTTCTTAGAAGCCATTTTATAATGTTTCTTAGAAGCCATTTTATAATGTTTCTTAGAAGCCATTTTATAATGTTTCTTAGAAGCCATTTTACATTTTATTAATGTTTCTTAGAAGCCATTTTATAATGTTTCTTAGAAGAAGCCATTTTATTATGTTTCTTAGAAGCCATTTTATTATGTTTCTTAGAAGAAGCCATTTTATTAATGTTTCTTAGAAGCCATTTTATTAATGTTTCTTAGCCATTTTATAATGTTCTTAGAAGCCATTTTATTAATGTTTCTTAGAAGCCATTTTATTAATGTTTCTTAGAAGCCATTTTATTATGTTTCTTAGAAGCCATTTTATTAATGTTTCTTAGAAGAGCCATTTTATTAATGTTTCTATAGTTTCTTAGAAGCCATTTTATAATGTTTCTTAGAAGCCATTTTATAATGTTTCTTAGAAGTTTCTTAGAAGCCATTCTTAGAAGCCATTTTATAATGTTCTTAGAAGCCATTTTATAATGTTTCTTAGAAGCCATTTTATAATGTTCTTAGAAGCCATTTTATAATTTCTTAGAAGCCATTTTATAATGTTTCTTAGAAGCCATTTTATAATGTTTCTTAGAAGCCATTTTATAATTCTTAGAAGCCATTTTATAATGTTTCTTAGAAGCCATTTTATAATGTTTCTTAGAAGCCATTTTATAATGTTTCTTAGAAGCCATTTTATAATGTTTCTTAGAAGCCATTTTATAATTTCTTAGAAGCCATTTTATAATTCTTAGAAGCCATTTTATAATGTTTCTTAGAAGCCATTTTATAATGTTTCTTAGAAGCCATTTTATAATTCTTAGAAGCCATTTTATAATGTTTCTTAGAAGAAGCCATTTTATAATGTTTCTTAGAAGCCATTTTATAATGTTTCTTAGAAGCCATTTTATAATGTTTCTTAGAAGCCATTTTATAATGTTTCTTAGCCATTTTAATGTTTCCATTTTATAATGTTTCTTAGAAGCCATTTTATAATGTTTCTTAGAAGCCATTTTATAATGTTTCTTAGAAGCCATTTTATAATGTTTCTTAGAAGCCATTTTATAATGTTTCTTAGAAGCCATTTTATAATGTTTCTTAGAAGCCATTTTATAATGTTTCTTAGAAGCCATTTTATAATGTTTCTTAGAAGCCATTTTATAATGTTTCTTAGAAGCCATTTTATAATGTTTCTTAGAAGCCATTTTATAATGTTTCTTAGAAGCCATTTTATAATGTTTCTTAGAAGCCATTTTATAATGTTTCTTAGAAGCCATTTTATAATGTTTCTTAGAAGCCATTTTATAATGTTTCTTAGAAGCCATTTTATTATGTTTCTTAGAAGCCATTTTATAATGTTTCTTAGAAGCCATTTTATTATGTTTCTTAGAAGCCATGTTTCTTAGAAGACATTTTATTATGTTCTTAGAAGCTTAGAAGCCATTATATTATGTTTCTTAGAAGACATTTTATTATGTTTCTTAGAAGCCATTTTATAATGTTTCTTAGAAGCCATTTTATAATGTTTCTTAGAAGCCATTTTATAATGTTCTTAGAAGCCATTTTATTTTTTATAATAAATGTATCTAAAAATTAGATTTATTTAAGTATGTTAAATTTCTTTTAACTAATTTTATTTCAATAATTAAATTTACTGATAAATAATAAAAATTGATTAAGACTTGTATTAATTTAAAGCAAAAAGTTTATCTCTTTTGCTACGTATTTTTAGTTAAAATTTAGGAAAATAAAAATAAAATAAAATATAAACTTTATTTTGCTTACTAATTAATAGTAATTTTAAATAAATAAATCTATAGCAAATTAGCGAATTATAAATAATAAAAATGATAAAAAATAATTAAAAAAGTGATATGCTTAAACTACTATATAATAATAAAAATAAGTTAGGATATTTAAATTTTTATTAAATATTAATAGAAGAAAGTAAATTCATATTTATTCAAAATTAAAAAATAACTTAATATATAAAATTTTAGTAAAATGGATAAGATTAGAAGAAATTAAAATGGATCTAAAATATAAAATTTAAGATATATATTTAATTCGAGTTTGTTGAAAATTAAATAGATTGATAGATATATTTTTAGAAAAAAATCAAAGAATTTTAAGTTGAGCAATTATCATAAAACTTCTGACTATTTCAAATTCTTTACGTGAAAGAAAATAAATAAATAAAAATGATTATAGAGCGCGTAGCACCTCGTTGACGCGTAGCTCTTTCAATATTAATATTTAATATTAAGAAAATATTCTCATGTTTCTTGTTAAAATTATAGAGGTCCGATGAGTGATGTCAGCTTCTCCAAATTGGGAATCTTCTTATTAAAAATTATTCTAAAATCTTGAGTCATATGCTTCAGTCTTCTTGGATAAGGTCCAAATAAGAAATAGTTATTAAGTCGGTAATTAGAAGGCCAGTTAGTCAAGCTTTCATACAGCTAGAGAGAACCCTCGGGGTAAATTAGGTATGTCTTAACGGAGCTTATCCACTCTTACCAGTGTTGGCATCTAGTGCAAGATTACTCACAATGCAGTATACACTGCACCAGATTACCTACTAGCTTGGCTGACGCGGCCGACATCCATTTTATATATAGTAATTAACAGAATTATCAATCATATAATGGATCTTGACTGGAAGCCTGGAGATATTAATTTTTTTATTTAATTCTTGTTCAATGTCGTAGAAACACTAGCAGAAAATTTAAAAACTAAAATGCGAATAAAAAAGCTTTTACATGGTTCTATCTTTGCTTCACCTAATGAATAAACAGGTGAAGAGGGATAGCGTTTGTTAGAAAAACAATAAGAATGTTTAAATTCATATCAAGTTCCTTGTTGATACCTAAGCACATTCTTATGATTGCTAATAGTTTATAAATAAGTATGATAAAGGTGAAGATTTTTTAAGCAGTTATTCTTTATCTAAAATTATAAAAGTTGATAAATTAGTTGGATGCAGCGGAATTATAAAATTTAAACCGAGTAAAAATTTTAGAAATTACAAGAAATTAGAATTTAATAAAGATGTTTATGACTAGTAATGGAATTTATAGGTCATTCCTTTTCTACAATATTTCAGACTTGCTCTATGGTATAAATTAAACTTGATGATTAAACAAAGTGGAATGATAATGCAACAGAAACTCCGACAGCTGTCTTTCCTCTTTATGATAGCTAATGTAATTTTAATATAAGAAGAGTTTTTGATTTTGATAAGGGATATACTTTTCTCTAAGTTATTTCAAGTATAATTATTTCTATTAACTTTGTAGCTTTACTAAATGGATCTAAAATTTGGAATTAAACAAATTTATAGTTCTTAAGTTAAGACGCATGACTTTCAAATGAGGACTAAATTTTTATTTTAGTTCTGCTAATTTAATTTATCTAGTATTTAGCGATTGGTCCTGATTTTATTCTTTATTTCCAAGAATTGCTTAAAGCTCTATTAAAAGCTTTATTTTGGACTTAAAAGATTTTAGTTTAAATCATTCAACTTTATGAGCTATATTTTTCTCTTGCTAAGGTGTAGCAGTGCTGATCATTGTTCTATTAGTTTAAATTTGAAGTGCTTTTTGTAAAGAAATATAAGGCTTTAAGATTGATTGGAGTCTTTTCTTATAATGTTTTCGTTCCATTTTATTGAATTAACTTTCATTCCTATTATGTTTGTCCAATAAGAACTTTTTCGTGTTTGGAAGGGCTAGATAAAAACTTAAATTCTTAAATAAACTGAAAAGAAAGCTTTCTAATCTTTCATTGCTCATATGATTGCTTTACCACATATCATATTTAGCTTTTAGCTTTTACAAGTATTATATTAGTAATTTATTTGTCCCTGGTTTTACTGTCGAACCCTCATTGACAATATCTTTATGATCATCTGCATATTAAGCAGACTCCACGATTTATTCTACTCGAAACATTTCTGATTTCTCTAATTATAGCTTTAAATAAACTATTTAAGGATAAATATGCTTTTTTTATGGTTTAGTCTATTTTTTAGTAATGCTCGTTATCACTGTATTGATCTATAAACAAAGACCATATCGCTTTCTAAAATTAAATGCTTTTTAGTTCCTTTTATTATCACTAATAAGTTTCATAAGCTTTATAAAATGAATTGCTTTGATTACTCTGATTTAAGATTTATTTTATCCCTTCTTTCTTTTGGCTTGATGTTTATTGTATTTATAGGGATGTTATATTAAAGGAAATTTCCTAATTACTTAAAATGATTAAAGCCAGATTTAGAAAATCCTTTCAGATTTGCTTTTAAGTTATAGGTAAATATAAAAATACTAAAAATCATGTTGAAGATAGCTAAAGAAGAATAGTCATTATGAGATAAGAGCTTTATAGTTAAGAACTGTCTAATCACTGTAATTGAAATAATTATTGCAAAACCCAGATTTAAATACACTTATTAGTATTAAACAAATCGGCAAGGATAACTAAAGCATTATTGAAGAAGAACAACCTTCAGTTAAAAAGCAATAAGAGATAGATATGAATGAGCTAGAAGTTTAGAAAGAAGGCAAAGTATCTGAAAATTCTTTTAAAGACGAAGAATCTATTCAAAAAGAATCTAATATTATTATTTAAGACGAAACTTAAGACTTAGTAGATAAATAATTCTTAGCTTCTTTAAACAAAATTGCAGTAAAAAATTAGCAGCCTTTGGAAGATTTGTAAACAAAGGATCTAAATATTTAAAACTTTTACTAATATTATTATCATATAATAAGTACAAAAAGCAATCCTTTATAAAATCCGCTAAACCAGGTTTAAAAAGCATAAGATCCACAAAGCTTGGAAAATAAAAATGAAATATGAGAAAGACTTAAATGAAAAACTAAAGATAACTCTTTAAATTAAATTTGATTTAAAATAATTCTTAAGTATGTAATAATCTCTTCATATTTAACTCAGCAAACTTTTACTATTTATTTTTTCCATTGCACACATAATCGATAATTAGCTTTATAGATTAAAACTATTTCTTCTTAAATCAAAAAAGTTTATTTACTTAATTATTTAAACGATTCTTCTCTCTTTTATTTTTTAATTCCATTTCATTCCTTTACTTTTATATCTCAAATAAGAAAAAAAATTCTTTCATTTAAGATAAAGATCATTAAATTTTGGTTTACCTTATTTTCCTAAGCGTTATAGGAGTAGTTAAGTAGGTTTAAAAAAGGAGTAATGATAAATTATTAAGATAAACTAAATTGCTTTAATGCATAGATAAAATTGATCATTCATTCCCTTTCTTCTTATTAATAAATATTACATCATTAGTTTATTTATTCGATCACAGATTTTTTTCTAGTAGCTTATTAAAGAAGTGATATGGATATTTATTATTTAATATATGGATCTAAAACCACAAGCTTTTTTAATGCTTTTTTACAAAAAAATCTTAAAGCAAAGAATTTCAAGTTTTATGCATTTAAGTCAAATTCCATTCTTTCTTAAGCATTAAAATCAAAATTTAGATGATTCCTAGCATTTGTCTCGTTAGATGTAGTTATTTATTATTTGCTTGATATAAAGTTAATAATTACAGGATGATACACTTTAAATCTTGTTTATTTATTTGCAAATAGAGATAAACAGGAATCATGAAATAAACCATTTATCGGATATCAATGCATATCTAATAATAAAATGGAAAAATGTACTTAAGTTATGTTCAAACCTTAAGAAGAAGAAAATAGTTTGTAAAATGAAATAAATTAAATATAGATATTGCTTTTATCTTGCTTTTTCAATTTTCTTCAAATAGGCTAATTATCTCTTTATAGATAGATAATAATTATTTAAAGGAAAAATGTTTCTACTAATAATAAGGCTGCTTAGCATAGTGGTAGTGCGTTTGATTTGTAATCAAAAGGTCGAGGGTTCGATCCCCTCAGTAGCCTGTTTTTTATAATCTTAGATTTAAAATATAAAAAGATCCACTAAATAAGTTAAGCATTTTCAAGCTTTGACAGTTAGAACCACATAGAAAATAAAAAAATCCTTATATCCATCAAACTTAATCCTTTATAAAAATCCTGGTAATCCTATTATTGATAGTAGCCTATATAATTTAACTAACTATCTGAATACAAATAGAAACAAGTTTATAGTGATTTAATTATTACTATTAACCTTTAATTCTGTTAGTTATAGAATAAGTTTGCTACTACGATAAATAATCCCTAAATTATTATATTTATCTCCATCTCATTCATTTCTTTATAAAAAATGGTAATTTAACTAAAGCTTTTAAGGAAAAAAGGAAAGGTAAGAGCAAAATAATTAACCATTTTGATGAACATTATTTATTTCCTTAGTCATAGCTTTATAGAATTTTTTATTTTGTTGAACATAATCAGATTATAAAAAAGCTTAAATAATAAGCCTTTTTTTAGAAATAATAAATACTTAGTTATGCTAAGATAAAAAGACTCAACTAGTTCTTTATAAAATAGAAAATAAAAATACTAGCTCTTATTTATAGATTAGCTAGTTTCATATTTTAATTCATAGATAGCAATTTAACTAAATCCATTTGAGTATTAAAAAAGACTGGTTAAATTATAAAGCATGCTTTATGGTATTTGTATTAAATATGATTTAGAAATTATATTGTAAGATATTAGAAATAACTAGATAGGATAGATCTTATATCTATAAATTCAATATGAAAGCAATCTTTCTAAAAAATCTAGCGACTGACTATTAAATATCTAGCTATTGATTAATACTTACTATTTCTCTCATTTCAAATATATAGCATCTTGTTGTCTTCCTCATCTATAAATGAAAGATAAGAGTATATTTTTATATCCCTTATCCATAGAAACTTACCTGTGAGTTCTACGCTTCAGATCTATTCTACACCATACAAATAAAATGCTTAAATATCTATAATAGATTTCACTATTCTATTTAAATATTGCTTGATCCTTCAATAAATAGATGTAGAATCTTAGAGAAATAATGATTTAAATTAAAGAATGCATAAATAAGCATTAAGCAAATATAATAGTTAAAAGGAATTAAATACAGATAGAAAAACTATAAATGAAGCTATTAAATAACCCTAAGATATGCTGATATATTGGTATTTAGTTATTTAGGGAAATTGATTCAGATAAATTATATTAATTTAAGCATTTATTTGTCTTATATAAGTAAGCATATGAATAAAAGAATTAAAATTGATATGGAAATCAATAAAATTAAAGATTAGTTGTTCTGAAGGAAGTTATTGAAATTAGAAGTTTGATCAAAGGTTCTATTAAGAAGAAAGAGAATAGTTTTAGATTAATATTTCTTAGCTCTTAATATTTTTCTTCTAAGATTATAAGCAATTTCATTTAGAATAGTTTATTCAGCTATTTTGAAAAGTAAAGACTGTGACTTTTTAAGGAAGGAAAAATAATTCTAATTGAAATAAAAAATAAAATTAGTATGTAGGATATACTAATTAGAATTTAAAGCTATAGTAGAATAATTAAAATGCTTATTTTACTATTTACCCTTTAAGTTAAAGCACTAATAATAACCTAAAATAATGTAATGATAAACAGTTCTAGATCAAGGAGCTTTTTCGAAGCTAAATATAAGCTTGAAATGTTTAAATACTTGGAATTGTAATAAAGGTATGAATCCTAAATATTTAATGGAGAACTGATATTTATTATATACCTCAAATGATTCAATTTCTGGAAACACCTTTACTTTTTTATTTAGCTAAAATATTGAACAAGTATTAAAGCATATCTTAAGATGAAAATGGAAAAGAATGAATAAAGCTAAAATAAAAGCATTCTAATGCTATAGAGGTAAGATTAAAGTAGAAATTTAAAGCAAACTTTAAAAGCAAGTTAACTGAAAAATTATGTCTCCAATCTGAACTATTTCTTAATAGAAATGATTACCATATCTCAATACATTTATTAAAGTAAACTAGATTTGACAACAAAGAAGATCTTTAATTAATAAATTATAATTAGATGGATTTTTTTCTTTAATCTTTCTTCTTTCAACATATTGAAGATTAAAGGCAGAGTATAAAAGTATAATTCAATACTGTATCCTAAAAAAAATCTTATTATAAAATAACGCTAGCAGTTATACCTAAAATAGCTGTCAAAAAAAATTGGATATTTTTACTTTTATGTTAGGTAAATTAAAAATTCCATAATAGTTTATGAGGCATAAGTTATAAAGTTTAATTAAAATAGTTAAAAAATCTTTAGAGTAGATAAGAAATATTTTTAACAGATATTAAATTGCTTCAAAAGTTTAATAAATTAGAAAACTAATAGAGAAATTATAAGAAATTTAGATTAAAGAAATAATAATAATATTTTACTTAAAGGTTTAAAAAAGGAAATTGCTTTCTCAGGGATTTTCAACCTGTTTAAAGTGTCCAGATTTTTTGGCATAGTTGGTTACCATAGTCTTTTAGGTAAGGAAGTCTATCCGGAAACTTATTTTATTATGAGATTCATTAAAAAGTTTTCTTTTATATACTCCTGAATTTTAAGATAAATTCTTATGGTTCTTTTAATATTTTTGCTTCTATCTATTTTTGTTGTTTATTTAATTATTACAGTTTTTAATTAAATAGCACATTTTAATTTACAATATCAGCATTTCTTCCTGCTAATTATTCTTTGTGTTTATCCTATTTTTTTAATATCTTCTAATCTTTTAATAAATGAACCTTAATCTTTATTACTCTTTTAATAATCTTGATATTGAGAAACTATTAAAAATGATAATTAATTTTGGCTAATTTCTATTTCCACTTTTATATATTAAGATGTGGAAGTTAAGCTGAGATCAGATTTATTCTCGCGTAATATAATTTTTTATATTGATGAATCTTTAAGTTAATCAATTTCAATACTAAGTTGATTGTAGTTTACCAAAATTACTCATATCTATTGGAAAGATTAAGACTGTTTCCTCTTATTTAACTATGATCTATTTAAGGTTTTCAATTTTTCCTTTTCTAGATCAACGGGCTCAGGATTAGTCATATGCTTGTCTTAAGAAGGAGATAAAGAGTTTGATTAATTGATAGCCTAAAGTTTTTATTTTTAGATCTTAAGGGTTTTTCTTCTAGCCTTCTTGATAGCTCTTTTGGTATGATTTTATCCAATATTAACTTACATTTTAATTGGATGTTTTTTATCTATAATCTCTTTAATAATTCTATAAAGCATATAAACGTATTTTTTGAGATATAGGTTTAATATATCAAATTTAGAAGGGAATATTAAATATATATCTATTGATTCAAATGATTTAAGAATATAAAAAATAGGTAACTAAGGAGATCGAACCCTCGACCTTTTGATTACAAATCAAACGCACTACCACTTTGCTAAGCAGCCGTATTTATAATATTTCATCTCTCACATAAATAGATCCGCTTCTAACTGGATAATAATAAGTTAAACGCAAAAATTAGATAATCTATAAAGACTAGAAAGTTGATTTAGGGTAATTACTTTGCTGACTAAACAAACACATTAAAAAAAGTGCATAATAGTAGTAGCATAATTACATTATCATTCAACATTATATTTATATGAATTAATAATTATCTAATTCTATGGTTATACATAAGCTTTAAATTTATACTTAAGTCATTATTATAGTAAGCTATTAAGCAATCCATTTCCTTACATTTTTAACCTTTTTTATTAAAGATTTTATTTAAAATGGTTTGTTTCTTTACTTGTAAAATATTAGCTAAGGTGTTTAACTCCTGTGCTAGTTATTTTTTCTTTGTTTCTATCTAGTTTAATTTAACTATAATTATAACAAGCTTTGAATTGAAATATGTATAATGATATCAGATGTAAATAAAAATGCATTTATCTTAATTAAGTATAACTCTGTATAACTTAGAAATAGAGTTCTAGTATTCAGCTAATCCTTAAATTAGTTAGATAATCTTATTAATTTGTTATATACCCTTCCTATACACATCCATAACTCATCATTAATTTTAAATATTTCATATAAATAAATTGAACTATAGAGCGCGTAGCACTCTCGTTGGTACGCAGCTCTTTAAATTAATTTTATTTAATGTTGAAAAAAAATTTTGTGAGCCTCTCTATCCTTGTTTTCTCTTCCTGCAGTACGTCCCTGTAATTTTTCCTTCCAAAGCATAGGATGCAATATGCGATTACGGTTTCATTTTCCCGACCTATGATGAAGAAAGTTTCCTCCTGGCATTCAGAGTTCTCATGTTTGTCGCATCTTCCTTCTCTTGTTATTTATTTCAAATCCTCCGATTTATCCTCGTCCGCGCTAATTTTTTTGTTACCTTGCTGGGCCTCCAAGCAACATCCGAAGGAAAAGGGCTTTGCACCCTATTTAAAAATATATAATATTAGCCATCTTTAATCTTTATTTACTATTTCATTAATATATATAATATTAATAAATTGAGTATTAAGTAATTGATTATTATAATAGAAGAGTATTATTTAACTTGCTTCAAAGTATTGCTTATTTTAGCTAAGTATTATTTTCTTTGGAAGTATATATATATAATATCATAAGGTTATTTAACCTTCTAGCTTTTTAACTACTTTATATATCTTTTAAAAAAATAGCTTTTTTAATTATCGATTCTATTACTCTTTTACTATTCTGCTCCTATTACTTATGTTTTCCATTTTCTTGAAAAAGAGGGATTGATAATGATAGTACATGACCTTTCTATTTAGATTGAATATCACGATTGACTAAATTTTTGCATTCAACTATAAATAAGTTAAAAACCTCATCAACAGTAGAATATACACTTATGCATATTTTAAAATAAGTATTTAAACTATTCGGATATAACTTCATACATTCCATATACTTAGTATCCAAACATTTATATATTACTATAAGCTAATAACTAGAAATCATTTGCTAGATATCTAAATTTTTATAGACATTCTACTAGTTAATCAAAAGGCATAATTTTCAGTCAAACTATTTTACTTATTTGATTATTAAAATTGCTACTAAAAAGTTAAAATTAAATTAGATGAAATATTCTGTTCATGGAGTATTCAAATTTAAGGATAAACAGTAACTTAAATTATTACTTTAATTTTGTATTCCTAAGCTCTCTACTTCTATATAGGTTTCATATTACTACAAATAATAGAAATTAGATAAAGTGTAGGAATGATAAAAATTTACCTAGTTGAACTTTATTAGAACCATCATTCTTAAAATTGTTTGGAACAGTACAATGGTTATAAGCAAATTATCTACATTTAGATTTTTTATTTAAAAATTATTTTAGTTTAAGCAATTATTCGCTTCTTAAATCCTTAGAATTTGAGAGTCTAAAAGGGTGAATAATAAAATTCCTAAGTTAGATTTTAGATATTAGTATGTTATTAAAATTAGAGAATACCTTTGATTTTACTATTCCTATCTAGAGGTAGAGTGAAGATAAAATTCTCAAATTGATTGAGTATATATAAGCTACACGGTACTTTTGTTTAAAAATATTAAAATTAAATTAATGTCTTCAATTTTAATCATTTCTTTAAATTAATTCTCTCTGGTTTTATGTACACAAAAATTCCTCGTTTTACTAGAGCAATTTTTCTATCTCTGCTATTTATTCGATATTCCACTTTTGACTTATAAACTGCAAAATTTTTTATTAGTCTAATGATTCTTAATTTTAGAAATTTATTTATCCGATTGATAGTCAATAATTTTATATTCTTGTTTATTTTATTAAAATTATAGCAAGCTAGTAAGAAATCTTCGTACTATATAAATCCTCTATTTTTCGCATCCAAAACTTAGAATGTTCTTCAAATTAATATTTTGACTCTTTTATCCTAAAAGAATCTTCCTACTATCTTTTTTAAAACTTAAGCAGATATTTTTCCATCTTTGTCTTCATCAATTTCCTCAAAACTTTTTGATGTTCTCATTTTTATTTGAGCTACTATGTTACGATATTCAAAGCTGGAATAGTAATTGTTTTAGTGGATTTTCTATTTAGAATTCTAAAAATATCCTCAATTATTTTTCTATTTTGAATTCTTTAATTAATGTATTCTAAAATCATCTATGCTTAAATATTTTTCAGTGCCAAATCTCGTTTTAGGATTAAAAGACAACATTTAGATTAGTGAGCTTTAAACTTCTTCTGACATTCATTTACTTAGATTTCCCTTTACTTAAAATACTTTTTCAGTATCTATTTATTCTTTATTTCTTTGCCTTCCCATATAACTGGCTATTTATTTAAATTTGAAAGGAATAGTACCTATTAAAAGAGTGAACATTAATATTCTACAACTTCATACATCACTCTTGTATGAATAATAGACTTGGCAAGATTCAGGTGATAAATAAACTATCGCACAACTAATTCATTACTTTATTTTTTGTTTTCCTCTATAGAATGGCCAAAATCAATTATCTTAACTAATAGATTCTTTTAAGTCTCAAATACTTGCACATTATGTATTCCAGTTTAATATCTCCGTGTATAATTCCATTTTTATGACAGAAGGATAGTCCCTATAAAAATTTACTTCATTATAATTATTTCTTTAGTCTCTTCTATTCTTTTTAAGTAGTTATGATTTCAGCTAAATTTTCACCTTAAATATACTCTAGTATCAACTTAAACTAGTCTTTTTTTCTATGCACATCATATAACTTAATTAAATTATTATGATTCTTTATACTAGCTAATACTCTTAATATCTGATGCTATTCTAAATATTCCTCTTATCTTATTACTTTAACAACCAGCTTTTTATTTTCTTTATCCTAAGCTAAGTAAATTTTACTGAAACTTCCTTCTCTTTTTCAAGATTAAACTCTATAATCATCTTCAAACTTACTTTATTTCATTGAGGTGAACTGAGATTTATTAATTAAAAGCTTTGGAGTTTGAATGGAATTATTTTTATCTGCCTAATCTAAAATAGAAAGAAAGCTTTAAGTTTCTTTTTTTTATTAATGAAATTCTTATTGTCAACGTGGTGTAGCCGAGTTACTCCATTAACTTAAGATTAGTTTAAGACTTAATAGTTAGAATCATCTTCTCTCTTCTCATCTTGCTATTATATTTCTTTAAATGTTCTAAACCAACTTTTCTTATTGTTATTACAGCTACAAATATTCCTAATCAGATTACCCGTTAACACATCTTACAATATAAGATCTCAGAGATTCTTTGCAATTTCCTAAATTTGAATAAAGAGCAAGAACGCCTTTTAAAATAGCTTTTAGCCCTATAAAAGAAATGTATACGGAAATAGCGATAAAATTCTATTCTAATAGCTTCATATAGCAATTCTTTGATAAACGGTTGATTATTCATAAATCAGGTTCTTAAACATTTCTTTAAGAATCTACATTAGTTCACTACTCTATTTTAAAGCTATCATATTCATAGAACTATCTAGAATAATAAAAGTTTAGCTAGCAGCATTTTTATAAAATTATGTACGAACGTTATTTTCTCTCATTTGAGATAAGTAGATTCTTAACTCTTGATTAAATGTATAAAGGATATAATGCTAAGTTTTGAAATTAGGTTAAACTACTTTTGCTTTTAAAATGATAAATAGAAATTAGATTTGGCTAAGATAACTTTAATTTGCATTGAAAGCAAGGAGAAAGCTAGATTGATAGTAAGGGAAGATTAGAATGATATTTAAAGGGAAATTTTTTGCTTTATTTTAAAGAAACCAAATCAGAAGATTAAGAGTATCAATATATCTATAACTAAAAGAAATTAACCCTTTTGAAACTATAAAGGAAAGAGTTGTGAAAATCATAAATATGTATCAATAAGTGGGAAACACTAATCTTTCATATGTTTTAATTTCATTTAATTATTAAAAAACTCTTTTGGTATTACAATATTTTTCCTTTGTTTGCCAATAAGAATAAATAGAAGTAGATAATTTCTAACTTAAGTCTTATGCATGTAAATAAATTGTATTTCATATAACTAAAAAGAAATATATTTCTTTAAGCTTTTGATAGCAAGATAGTATAAAACTATTAGCTGCTCATATCTTAATCATAGAACTAATATTTATCAATATTAAAACTATAAAATTAATCAAGAGTTAGATTTGCTATTTATAAAGGACTATAATATAAATAATCAGTTTCTTAAAGTTATTCCTTATTTACAGTAAAGGGTAAACTTACAATTCTGAATTAAAGATAATTAACTTATATGAAGTATAGATATATCTAAATGTTGTTACTAGAAATGAGATATAAACTCAATAAATACTAATAATGGCTTTTCTTTCTTTTATACTTAGTTAAAAATCTTAGAATTTATTCAAAATTATGCAATCAAGCAAATTAAATAAGCACTAATAAGCTTTTTTACGATTAAAGTATAACTATCTAGTAATACCTAAAATGTATTAGATCATATAAAATTGATACATCTAATAAAAGTTAATAGATCTAAATATCTAAATCAGAAAACTGAATAGAGAATCTAGAATTGCAACTTGTTAGAAAAATAAGAAACCTGGCAAACACTCTTATTTAAATTTAACATATACATCTTTATACCAAATTGTAAACTATACCCTTTTACTAGATAATCACTAAGCACTATTATCTAATATTTATGTTTGATAACTTTTATATTTACTCAAGCAATTGTAAATAAGTTAGTTTCTTAGTTATCTTTATGAGTTGATGGGTTTATTAAATATTTAATATACCTAAATTTATAAAATAAAAAAAAATATGGAACTTAAAAATTTAAATCCTATTACCGCGCTCAAGTTAGTCTCAGGACAGCAAGAGATTGTGGTTAAGGGTTTGGATAAGGTTCACTCCTTATAACAACTAATATAACTATAAAACTAAAATAACCTAAATCAACTCATTGTTTTAACTTAATAATACTTTGAAACTTTTGATTTATAGCAGTCATAAATGTATTAGATCTACAAGAATATATTTGACTAAATTAGCAAAAATTACTTTCCGAAGAAAAATAACAAAGCAGAACTTATATGTGGAATGAGATTAAACTTTAAGAAAGATATTATTATTTATTTCTTAAATGAAAAAGACCTTAAAAAATTTATTAATGATCATAAGAATATAGAAATATTAGATAGCCAATCTGGACTTAAACTCCTCTTTTAAATCTAAGAAAAAATCTATTTGAAAAACCTTAACTTAGATAAATATAAGATTACCATTTTACCAACTTAGCCAATTAGCCTCCAGGATATTCTTATGATTTTTGATTAAATCCTAAATATCTAAATAGTTGAAATACAACTAGATAATGAAAAGCAGCAAGAATAAGATATAACAAAAATTAGAACTTTTACATTACTTGTTAAATTGGCATAAGAATAAATAAATAAACTTCCAAACATCATACAATACTTAGATATAAAACTAAAATTAAGACATAAAAAATAAATATGTTGTTTATTCTGTAATGAAGAAGGTCATCATTTTAAATACTGTAGCAAAATTATAGGATAAAAAATTTAAACATTAAAAAAATAAAGGAAAGGTAAAAACAAAACCTAGATTTTGGATATAAATATAAAAATTTAAGGCTTGGAATAATAACTAAAGATTAATATAGAAAATGAAACTAAAAACTAAAGCAATTAAGCTCAACAAACTGAAATAAATAAGTAGATATATGCCTCTTATAACTAAAATAATATTTAAATTGACGACATTTTAGAACCCAATTAAGCATAGTAAGATTTTCAATCTTAACTTAATCTTAAGAATCTGGAACTGCAGCTCAACTAAGAATCTTTTTATGCAGAAAGTTAAAATACCATAAATCTAAGTAGATAATAGGAAAAGACTA
The DNA here is from genome assembly GCA_946699065.1 of Loxodes magnus. Lineage (NCBI taxonomy): Eukaryota > Ciliophora > Karyorelictea > Loxodida > Loxodidae > Loxodes > Loxodes magnus. The sequence continues at coordinate 170,499 of CAMPDV010000712.1, forward strand.
AAAATTTTGGGTAAAAAGAGGATTAATAGTTTATTATTTTGAATAATAACTCTTAAGAACCATAGAATATAGAAAGAAATAAAGCAAGTAGTATTTATAGCTGGGACTTAGAAACAAAATAAGCAAATAACCAAGAACAAAAATTCAATCTTGGAGTAGCAAATCACCAAGAATAAATCTGAACTATTCTAAACTTTAATTATTATTATAAGAATAATTATATTAGTTATGCAATAAATAAGATTAATATCGTTATCAAGAGAAATTAAATGAATAAATTTCTAATCAAATTAATATAGTTAAAAAATTAATTAGTGGAAAATTAATTCCAAATTGACAACTTAGAATATATAGAAACAAAACAAAACAAAAAATATATTAGCTATGGAAGAAAAAATTTAACAATTATTATAAATCCAAGATAACTATAAACTAAATAATGAATATCTAATTGAGGATCTAGATAATTAAAATGGACTAAATGAACAATTAGAATAAGAGATTGAAAATTTAAATCTTAATTATGAAATAGAAATAGAACAGTATTTGAACAAAATAGTAAAAATAAAATAATAAAAAAGTTAAATAAAATAGGAATTAAATGACAAAAATTTAGTAATAAAAAATGTTGAAAATAAACTAATATCAATACAATAAGAAAACCAAGCTTTAAAAATCTAAAAGTTAGACTTATATGAAAACTATTAAATTAAGATGAATCAGAATGAGGAAGAAACTTAATTTGCTATAAGAGCAAATGCAGAAAAAGATCATTAAATTAAAAGAAAAGAAATATTTATAGAATAATAAAAATAGAAGATAAACTATTTAGAAAATATCAACATTAACCTAAGGTAAAACCACTAGTAAAAACAAAAAATAAAATTTGATTTTAAGAATACCAAATAACAAAAACAAAAAATTAGCACTTTATTCTGTTATCTCTTGAACGAACAATAACAAACCAAAATATAGTAATTAGAAAATAGATCTTAATTACTTTAACAAAAATTTAATATTAAATAGCAAAATGATATAGAAATAGAGAAATACGATAAATACTAAAATAAAATAAAATAAAAATAGATCTAAACCTACAAAAAAATTAAAATTGGAAACATTAAATCTCTTAAAGTCAATAATTAAACTTAAAAATTTGATGAAAAAACTGAAAATAATCAATAAGAAAAAAAGCATAATAAAAATTGATAATTGAAAAATACTAAAAAATTGGAAAAAAAAATTAAGAAATTTTAAAGAATAAGCTTAAACATGCCTTAAATAAATTACTAATAATAATGGTTAAAGATACATATAAATGATTAATTAAAAGCCTATGTGGAAGATACAAAAAAGAAAAAGCGATATATAGAAACATATATCGATTATAAGCTAGAAAAAATAATTCCATAAAAACAAGCATAATTTCATTTCTTGATGAAGTTAATAAAACAAAATAAAAAATTTCTAAGTATTTAAACAATTAATGATAAAATGACACTGTGTCTTTGTGCTGGCAAATTAAATGGTGGTATGTAATCATAAAATTATTCATATATTAGTCAATAAAATTTAAGAACACAATATAACTAACAAAATAATCCTTAATGAATAATGAATTAAAATTAAGATTACTAAAAATATATTCACTTAAGAAACAATCTTACTAAATTCGAAAAAATATAATACAACTACCTAGATGAATATTATTAACTTTTTCCCAATTTTGAATAATTTAATTAATTTAATTATAAACTAGATAATCCAAACATGTTCAGAGAAAATTTAAAAATGATTTAAAGAAAAGAAAAAATTTTAAAAATAGGATCGTTTAATATAGGTGGAGGATATTTCGACAAAAAAGAAATAATATTTTAATTAATTAAGAAACATAATCTCAACAATATTCTATTATAAGAAACTTTTATTAAAAAAGAACCAAAAACCCTACATAAATCTTTTAATTAATTCTTCTTGCCAGGTCTTACTTAAAAAGCAGGTTTAATTTCTTTCTTTAAAAAGGACCTAGACGTTCAAGAAATATTACTTGGGGAAAATTTTAATAGGATCTAAGCATTTATTTTGGATGAAATTATAATAATAAATGTTTATCTTCCCACTAGTAATTATACTCAACAGTTCATAAATGATTGTTACTTAAACATAGGAAAAATAATATAATAAAATTAGAATAAACATTTCATTATTGCTGGAGACTTTAATGCGCACCTATATAATTATGATAATTAAACAGATACAGATCTCTAATTATTTAATTTTACATAAGCTAATGAACTCATAGATACAAATTAAAAATAAATTCCCACACATTAAATAAAATAAAACAAAAGACAATAAATCATTGACTATATCTTCTTAGACTAGGACTTAGAGTAATCAACAAAATACATATTCACAGTAGATAAAGAAACAGGAGTTAATACTTACCATTATCTCTTAGTACTGAATATAATGCTAAAATAAATGACGGTTAATTTAAATGCAGAAAATTAGTAAATAAGAATGATATATAATCTAAATAAACTGTAAGACTAAGAAAAACTATAATTATATAAAAACTAATTCCTTGGTGCTTATGATTTTTTTGAAAATAATATATAAAATTTGAATTTATCGTTATAATACAGATTTATTAAAAATTTAATCCACATTGCAGCTCTTGAGATACTTGATCAAAGACAGTAAAATCAGCCAAAACTGCCTTCATCTGTAGTGATATAAATGAATAAAGCCAGAAATGCAAGAATATAATATATAAATAAATTAAACTAATTTAACCGTATGAATGATGAAGTCATCTAAATGAAATTAGAGGCAAAAAGGTAAAAGAAAAAATTCGTAAAAATGAAGAATGCCATGTGAAAAAATATAAATGGATAAAAATAAATAAATTTGAACGGTAATAACCAGGAAATGGCTAAGCAAGCAAATAAAATTTTCAATCCTAAAAAAGCTCTAAATATGAATCTCAATTCAAATTAGACAGAATAATTTATTAAAAATTGAGAAAATGTATTAAACTAATATAAAGATACTAATCAATAAGAAATACTTAAAGAAGTAATAAAAATAGATGAAATCTACAAACAAAATAAAATTCTTTAATAAAAAATAGCATAATCATGGAGTAAAATAATATACTAAGAAGTTGCTGATATAATAAGATACCTCCCAAATAATAAAGCTGCAGGTTTTGATTAAATACCAAATGAATTAATTAAATATGCAGGACATGAACTTTGAAAAATTCTAACAAAATTCTATCAAAACTGCTAACGCGATTAATTAATCCCTGCCGAACTAAATAAAATTAAAACAATAATGATCCATAAAAAAGATTCCAAATATGATTGAAAAAATTATAGACCAATAGCAATTATAAATACAATCTAAAAAATATTCGACAAGATAATATCAAACCATATATATAAAGATGTAATTGAGTAAAACCAAATTAATAAAGACTAAAAAGGATTCATAAAGAAAATGCAAACTACAATAAACATATGACAAATATAATAGATAATGAATCATTATTAAGAAAGTAAGAAAAAAAAGGAAGAAAATGAATCGTTGATTTTTACCTTGATTGATATTGAGAAAATGTTTGATTCTATAAATCACTATTTACTTTTTAAATAACTAGAAAGATTTAAAATAGCCGATAACTTAATAAAAACATTGAAAAACATATATTCTCAAGTACAAATACACTTTTAACTAGAAGACTAAATCACTAGAAAAATAGACTACAGAAATGGTATACTTTAAGGAAGCTCATCAGGACCTATACTAGCCATAATTTATTATGATATTGCTATGTAATACTTAGAATAATATAATAAATTAGGATACAAGATAGGAAATACATAATACTCAAAATTAGCATGAGCTGACGATTTATTATTAGTCTCCAACAACGCTTAAAGAATGTAATAATTAATAGATCAAACTTAAAGAATATTCAATATAATAAAATTAAAAATAAACTTAATAAAAACCGAATGCATTAATATTAGTAAAGAGAAATAAGAGAACTAAAAAAAATTAGATTTGAAAATATAAGGGAAGCTAATTTAATAAAAGAAAACTGTTGAATATTTAGGATTCCCAATTGATTAGAATAATTAATTAATTACACATATACAAAAAGTATAAAATAAATATTAGTAGGCCAAGTACTTATTTTAATAGAAATTTTACAGCAGATTTAATAAGACGATCCCAATTAATTTCAAAAATTTATTCAGATTATTTATTCTACCTAAATTAGAATATGGTGCTGAAATAATTCCATATAGTATACAAACTGGAATAACAAAGGTGAAAAATTAAATACATGTAAGTTAACGATAAATTATAAGATAATATATGAAAATGCCATAAGCATCCTGAAATGAGTTACAACACATAGATTTTAACTGACTTGGATTTGAATAAATAACTGCAAAAAGATATTTTAAATTTTATAGAAAACTAAATGACTTATATAATCAATAGTAATAATCTAAGAATAAAGATGAAAAGTTTATCCAATTATTCTAAATAAGTTAAAAAAATAAGACTTAATAACAGAAATAAATTAAAAAAATGTAAAAGAAATTTAAAATAGATTTAAAAGCTTTATAAAATCTAAATATGATGTAATTCGATAAAAAAATTGATGTAAAAATTAAAGAACAATTTTTTAATTAAACAATTTAGAGAATAACAAAAACAACAAAAAAAAGAAAAAAAGAAATGATCACAGCAAAAATTATAACAAAGTAATTCAAAAATGTAGAAAAATTCCCAATTATAACCTACTTTTTATTGAACAAAGAGAAAATGCAACCATCAAAATTAATATTCAGACTGAGAACCTAACTACTTTTTTTTAGAAGTGATCTTCAAGAAAGACATATTCCTTAAGAATATGATTAATGCTTATGTCAAGAAAAAGAGACATTCTAACACATATTCAAATGTAAATACTACCAAACAACTATAGATAATATTAAAACCTAAATAGATAAAATTATTAAAAGCAAAAATAAAGCGTAAAATAATATAAACTAAGCAAATATTTATGAAAATATAGAACAAGAGCTCTTAGAATATAATTAAAACATAATAAATTAAATATTTTTCAAAAAAGACTATATGAATTAAATTGATAGAATAATAAAATCTACATGAAGCAGAATAAAATAAACATGAAAACAAATATATTCTTTCTAAAACTTAATGAAAATAAGACAAGTAAATCTAATCTTAATGAGACAAGAAGAAATACTACAACATTTTCAAGAGTACTTAAAAGTAGAAGTGTATTGAGTTTAGACTTAAAACTTCAAAGCTATTAAGCAAACTATATTATTTTTAATTTAATTTAATTTAAAAAAAAACCTAAATTTATAATTCTTTTAACTACTATTACACGAAATATTCATTCCTAGCTTTTTTAAAGTTAAATAAGGCTAAGTTTACTTAAAGCATTATGCTGAAAATTTTGATAAAATTCATAATATAATTATTATATATATTAGATAGGGAAGAGTAAGGCTCTGACTGAGATTAACTTAACGCATAGTACCAGGAAGTACTTCAGGAGAGACAAACTGAGCAAGAATCTAGGCAGGAGCCAAAAGAAAGGAACTGGAGGCATTGAATAACGGTTGTTGAAAGATGTCATTTGATTAGGTCTCTTGGGATATCACTCTGACCATACCCTACTAGAAGACAGAATTTCCAAAAGAAATGAAGAACTGGAGGAAACTTCCAACGAGAAATTTAATTAAATTAAAAAAAAATTAATTTAAAAAGCTACGCTCCATCAAGAGTGCTACGCTTTTTAAAATCGAATTTATTTAGCTTAATTTCTCACACCGTTAAGAAATTATATAAATAGCGAAATCAAAGTCAAACCAAAATAATTTAACATCCTTTCATCAAAAATCTCTCCATCTTTTAATATTCTATTTAACAAAATAAATTTGAACCTCTATTTATAATTATCTCAAAACAAACATAATCTCATTAATACATTAATTCCTTTATAAATCATTAAAAGTACAAATTTTCATTTTTAAAAATTATAGATTATTTCCATTAATATTAATTAGAAAAAAACTATAATATTTTCTTATTTTAGTCTGAAAATAATTAGAACTATCTTTTTAAAAATAATAGAGTAATATGATAAAATTAGAATTAATTTAATATACTTTTAAAACATAATAACTAATTAGATTATATAATCTCTAAATCTTTTTTTTTTAAATTATTTAAAGTTAAAAAGATAACGAAAAAGAAACATCAGTTACTTGTCAGTTTCTAGTTGGATTATCTTCTTATTTTATTTTAATTAAATAAAGAGAAATACATAAATTAATGGAATATAAATAAATTTTACTATCATATAAGTAAAAATACAATTATAAGATAAGATATTTTAATTAATTAATTTAGGTCTATAAATATGCCTTTAGTTAATACCTTTTTACATTTAAAAATTAAATAGATATATCTGTTTTAAATTAGTCATTTTTGCTTTTATTTCATAAAAACTAAACTAAAATAATTGATTAGAGAGTCTATTTACCCCTAATTTTTTTTATTTTATTCATTATTATTTACTTGCTTATAGTCTGTTTTATTCAGTCTTATCTTAAATACCTATTTTGATAATATTTAACCAATTTAAAGTTTTGAATTACTATATTATTGGTATTTTTTATATTTATCCAATTTTAAATATTTTATGAGACTTATTTATAAGCAGCAGCTTTCTCTGAACTTTTCTTTTCTTTTATAAAATAAAAATAAATATCTCTGGAACTAATCTTTTTCAGTTATCATCCTTTTATAATACTTAATTTGTTTTATTTATAGATATTATATTTATTTATAATTAAAGGAAAAAAGCATTTCTAAATGAACCTATTTTATATATAATTTGACTGTATGTTTTATTAAGCTATTATTTATTAAGTTTAGGCTTTGATTTTGGTATTAGCTTTAATTTTAAAATAACTTAAAAATACTTTTCAGTACAAGTTAATAATCTCTTGATTACTCGAGAGCCTCCAAGATTCAAACAACCTCATTTAAACTTCTGCCAAAGTATTCACTTTAATATCATACGTTTGTGAGATTTAATTTTGTCAAGCAGATAAATAAATCTTTATAACTATCTTGAATTAAATTGTTTCAACTAATGAACAGAATTATCAAAACGCTTCTTAAAACTTCTCACTCCTATCTACTTATATAGTTTCATTTTCAATGTAATAGGTTGGATTAAAGTTTTATCGATTGACTAGTTATAATTCTTTAAGCTTCTTATGCAGGTATGATTTAAAAATTCGAGACTATAAAGTAACTAATTCTCTTTCGAATTTCATAGCCTTTTGTAGATTTCTTTCTGTTATTTCAGATTTGTTAGACATGATCCGAATAATTTTGTCAACTGAATTCAATTTTCCTGCTCAATATTTTTAAGCTCATTTTATTCGCTTCGATAAGCCAAAATTAAATAGAAAACAAATAGTTTGATAGCTAAATTTTACATTTCTTTATCAAAAACTCACAGGCTTGTAAATAATATTTATTAGTTGAATCTGCATAGTTTTAGTTTAAAAGGATTGGAGTATGAACTAAATAACTCATAAATGAGATCTGATTTAGGAGTATTTCTTGGAAGCTAATGATGCCTTATGTATTGAGAACAGAAAAAGTTCCTAATCTAAGCTATTTATAAAAATAATATGTCCTACTTAAAAAAATGTTTCTCCCTGTTCCAAAAAAGAAACAATCCGGAATACAGCAAAGCTATGAGGAGTAGAAATAGTTACTAAAGACAACACATACGAAAACACCTACGTCAAGGAGAAATCACGGAAACAGCTGAAGTCTGCCCTACACAGGAGATTTCCGAGTTAACCCCTTCTGACCAGATAATCATCGAGCAGCAAGACAAAAAGGTCTAAAACATCCAGGAAGAGGATAAGAAACTCCATAACGAGAATGAGAGTCTAGCGGAACAATCTATCATGGGTTACAAGAGACTTTAAACCTCAGGATGGCAAACCAAGAGAGAGAACTAGACGCTTTTTGGAAATGCTAAAGATAATAATTTAGTTAAACGAACTCCAAAGTTAAGAAAATTCAAGAGTAAAATTAACAGGTTGAAAGCACTATGTAAACTAGAAGAACTCCTAAAGTCAGCAAAATTAACCTGATTAAATGATAATTATTGACAAAATGGAAATAGAAAATCCCTTTAGCAATAAATAAAACATGAAAAACACAGATAGAAAAGAATATGTACTACTATTGCAAGAGTCAATGATATTTATGGAAGATTGATATGAGTTTAGAAAGGTCAAAGAACAGTCTTGGAGAAAACAAATTTAATAACAAATAAGAAAAAGAAAGAACCAGATATGATGTAGGGAAAATGGAACAGTTTACAGACTGAAAAGGGATCTAGAACTGGAAGAACATTTAGATACAAAAAGAGTAAACTATGATAAGAGAAGAAGGGCTCGATGGGCAAGATACTCGAGTTCTAGAGTTTACTAAAAACTAGACTCTCAAAATTTTAAACTTTTACTTAAACAATAGTCCGATTGACACTGCAAATACTTTTATTCAATCAATCAATTTAAGCCACTTAAAAGCTTCCACTTTTTAGCGTTCCAGAAACAGATCAGAATGTAAAATTTGTTTTTCTTAAAATATATATTCTTAATTTATATCTACAACTTTACATAAAAATATAATATATTATTATTTTCTTTATATTTTTAAGATATAATCTAGCTATAAATTAAAAACTTAAATTTTTATTCATTTTTTCCGAATTTTTTTAGTTATAGATAAACCCTAATTTTACGAGAAAAATATTTAGATAAAACCGTTTTCTTATTTAAAAAAATAAAACTATAAACTATAAATTCTATCTTAAATATTATAAATTAAAATACTATTATATATTATTATAAAACTATCCATCTATTTTTATAATTTTAATTTAATTAAAAAAAAGAAAAAAGAAAGAAAGAAAAATTAAGTTTATAATCTTAGAGAAGAACTCCACAGTTAACTTCTATTTGTTCCTGCTCTCTCCTAAGCTAAAGGGTTGCAGGACTTCATTAATCCGACTTCCTTGTCTCCCCCTCAAAAAATAATTTTCCGTTTAGTTTCTTCTCCAGTTGTTATTCTCCTCGTTGAATCTTGAGTTATAGAATTTCTTTCTGTAAATTTGTCCTTTCCTTGTTGATCAGAAGCAGAAGAGTTCTTCTAATATTTGTTTCTTATAAATTCTTTCAATTTCTGCCTTCTTTCAGCATTTTCTTCATTAGTGATTCTTCTAGCATATGTATCACCGGATCTTTCTACGATATGAATATATCTTATTTGTCTCTAATTATTAAGATTCCGTTTCGATTTCCATTGGAATACTTGATTATACTTTTTATTATTCTTATTTTTCCTAAAGTTATTTTATTTCGTATTCAAGTTTAGAAAATTGTAATTAAAACATTTGAGGAATTTCATTAAATTTTTTATCAATTTATTCCAATTTAATTTCTATTTACGATTCGAATTTATCGATTGCTTCTTCCAATAATGGGAATTAATGATCTAGTGATTAAATCAATTCTTCATACATTTTTTCTAGTTTTTCTATCCTTTTTCTTTGTTATTTTAATTCGAAATATATACTAATAATTCTTTGTTACACAGATTATGCAAAAGTTTCCTTAGATTCTATTTCTTAATATTATTGAGGCTCTTATTCAATTATGTTAGATTATTATTCTTGCTTTTTTACGAAAGAGCCAAGAGAGGATTATTTCTTAGGTTCCATTTTATATATATATATATATAATAAACTTAAAATTTGGTTTCTTTCATATTCAATTATCCTTCATATTATAGCCTAGATTTTTTATTTGTTTCGTATGTATAAAAGCATCTTAAATATTGCTATAATTATGAGATGTTATCTTTATTTAACTTGGCATTTACAATTTTATTTTTAAGCTGATAATTAGGAGTTTATTTCATTAATGGTTTGTATCTATTTGTAGTAGAACTTCTCAAGGACTCATCTAAAACTGAATTTGAGAATTAAAGCAGTAAAAGTAAAGGCGAGAAAGATAATAGATGAAGAACTAAAATAATTAAAGCATATTAGAGTTTATTCTAACTGGAAGTTATAATCTCTTAATTCCAATTTATTTATATTGCTAATAAAAATTATGATATATCAGAAGATATAATTGAAGAGATGGTGGGAGCTGAGAATGGCCTTCGTGACAACACTTTCTGGTTTTATGGCTAGGAACAAGTTCCTTTCCTGTCGCTGAGAAAGTCCCTGGTCAGAGTCATTTTCTGAAGGGAACACTGTCTTTGAGAAAATCCGCTCTTGGTAGGAGCTTGAAGCCTGGCTGCTCATAGCGATGGAGCTCCCTAGCAGCTGTGCCTGGAGCACAACAGGATATCCCCGTTATTCCATATAAAGAGAGCGTCGGGGTCGTGTAATCGGAAAGAAGTTTCCGGTCCAAAAACTTTTTTAGCTGAAATTAATAAAGAGAGATGGAGAAATGTATTTCTAAGATTAAATAGAAGAATCATACATGAATATGATAGATATGATATGAAATACATTAATTTAATTTTGAATAAATAAACTACAGTTCATTCTAAAACAAAATAAACAAATAAAAAAATAAGTTCATTTCTACCAAATATAGTATTTATATTTATTTCCTTTTATTAGTCTATTTAATAATAACAATTTACAAGCTTTTTCTAAAATTGTATTAATTATAAAAATAAATAGAATGAGAATCGATTTACTATTTAAATAAGTTATTATTAGGAAATGGATGTCGGCCGCATCAGCCAAACTAGTAGGTAATCTGGTGCAGTTATACTGCATTGCGAGTAATCTTGGACTAGATGCCACCACGGGGAAGGGTGGATAAGCTCTGTTGAGACATACCTAACTTACCCCGAGGGTTCTCTCTAGCAGTATGAAAGTTTGACTGATGGGCCTTCTAATTAACGACTTAATAACTATCTCTTATTTGGATCTTATTCAAGAAGACTGAAGCAATTGACTCGAGATTTTAGAATAATTTTGAAAAAAAGATTCCCCATTTGGAGAAGCTGACATTACTCATCGGACATCTAGAATTTTAACAAGAAACATGAGAACATTTTTCTTAATATTAAATATTAATATTGAAAGAGCTTCGCGCCAATGAGGTGCTACGTGCTCTATAATCATTTTTATTTATTTATTTAGAAAAGTTAAATTTAATCATTATTAATAATTATTTTTTGTCTTGATATTCTATTCAAAGCCTATATTAGTGAAAATAGATAAAAATGTATCTTTTAATTAAAATTTTATCTCTAAATTTGATTTTTTTTATTTAAAGATTTTATTTTAATTTCAATAAAAAAGCAAACATTTCTTAAAGTATTTATTTAGATTGCTATTTAAAAATAGCAATCTAAAAATAATTTTTAGCGAAAAACAAACTTAACCATGAAAGAAAAATTAAGAAAGAGTATTTTAACAAACAAACAATTTTGATAGCTTTCAGACAAAAAGAATTAGAAGAAGAGTATTTTTTAATTAGACTAAAAGGCTAAAAAGTTTGATGATATAAATTTATACAATGATTGAATAATTTCTTATACCTATTTAATTTTAGATTATAAATGAGATATAACAACTATGCTGGTTATTTTATTAACTTTTATTTGTATAATCATATTTATAAATCATCAGAACAATTAACCTTTCGTTTGTTTGGAAGTTTTAAATTATATAATTTACAAATCAAATAGCCAAAGATATTAAAATTAGTCCTTTAAGGAAAATATATAAACAAAATTAATATTCAAGTATCTAAGATTTCCTTAGATAACTTTATTAACAGCAAAAGAGAAAAATACTTTTCGTGCTTTTTATCCAAAAAATTTAAATTCGCATTCACAAAGCAAAATAAAAGCTTACTATTAAAAGGCATACAATTGCTATAAAGCAAGAATGAAATACAACTAACTTAAAAGAAACACTCGTTTAAGTTTAATTCTTTAAGGCATTTTTTAATATTTCGCTATAAAAGCAACTAAAATAAACCAAATTAGATTTTAAATAAAGAATTCCATTTTAGAAAAATTTAATTTCCCTTTATTCTAAAAAAGCAGAATAGAAGTTTATAAGCAAATGTATTTAGGTTATATCAAAGTATATAGCCAATTAGAAGAATCAAACTCTTAATTGAATAAACTCTCATTTTGCTTTATGAAATATAAAACAGAATCAATTTAAGATTTATTGATTTAGTGGTATTCCTGCTTATAAAATTTAAGCCAAACTTTCATTAAAAAATAATGATGTCTGCGACTTAAAGTGAGACGAAAGATAAATGAAAAACACAAGATAAACCCAGCAAAAATAAATAGTTGTAAATAAACTGAAAAATGTAATTAAATTGATATGCTAAGCTTACTCATCTAGAAAATGGAATAAATAAATATAAAATATTACAAAGATTAAAAACAAAAGCACATTAAGTATATGAATGAAAACTAAGATAAAATAATGAAAACAAGAATGAAGTGAAAGAAAGCAAACTATGCTTTAATGTGTATTGGATATAGTTTCTTATTTGATTTTTACTAAATAAATCTATGATATATAAAATAAAGCAATAAAGCTTCAGTTTAATAAATATAGCATATATTAAATATATAAGAATATTTGTTTTCCTAAACTTAATAAAAAGTATATAGCTTTTAAGTTTGCTCTTAATAAAACTTTAAATAAAAATTTGAATTCACTTTACTAGAAATAGTGTAGATTTGCATTTTTCTTTTCAGATATTTGATATTTTATTAAGAAGATAAATATTAAAATGTCATGTATTTATTTACTCAGACTTATAAATACTAAATTAACCTAATAAACCTTAAATTTTTGCTTTTATTTCTAATATTCTTATAATCCCTTCGAGAGTCAATTATAATTATAGTTTAAAGAGAAAAAGAACGAAAGAATGAAAGATATAAAGAGGAATTCTAGTTTTATGGCTTTTAATTGAAATATAAATAAATGGATAAACTAGCTTATCTAAGTTATATATCTGAAGAATTAAAAATTGCCAAAGAAAATTATTTCTAAGTATTGTTATCTTATACAAAATGCCTTAGAGGAATGTAATAATGAATATTATTTAATTAGAAAACTAATGTTTAGCAAACTTTTTTACTAAGGGTATTTTAAGGCACCTAATCAAATGTAAAAGAGTATTTTTGTCTAACAAGTTTAAATTTATCTTATTAAATGAGTTTATAGGTTTCAAAGAGATATCGTCAATAGATTTTTAAAGTTGTTTATTATTTAAAGACTAGCACAAATTAGCAAGCTAATAACTTTATTTATGATTTTAATATTTGATAAATAGCCTGGTTAAAATTATAGTACTTAGCTAATATAATCACAATCTCATTCTTGTAATAGTTAAAATTAATTTCTATCTAAGATGAAATTTATCAAAATAGGATGAAGATAAAGGCTTTTTCTTTTTAATTAAAGCAGTTTAATACTTCAATTTCAGAAATTTAATTTCATATTATTAAACTAGCTAAGATTTATCTTTATTTAACAGTATCTAATAGAAAACGTTTGTCTACAGTTGTGTTCTTATAAAACGTTTCACTTAAGGTAATAGCTATTATACTCTTTAAAATTTAACAATTCTTGTAGCTTTAATTTAAATCAACTTTAGGATTTTCATAAAAATGGATATTCTGAATGCAACTAAGATTTATGGATGTATTAAGATCCAAGAATCCATCAGAACTTACGTCTAAGTTTCTTTTATTCTTTCGTTTATAATAACTGTCATTTCGTTGATAGCTTTGATCATCATTTGTGCCTCTACTTCTTCAGCATTTGGATTAATATGTATATTTTCGTTATTTTATACCGGATGCTAGTTTGGTGTTTACTCGATTTACTCAAGCTAAAAAGTTTGCTTGATAATCTTAGTGATATTTCAGATTATTTACTCAATAGCAATAATCATAATTACGATCTTTTTTTGCATTGTATTCACTGCCTACTACAATGTTTGCTATGAAGATATGGAAGAATGCTATTACGATGATTCTGATGATTTACATTGTAAAAACAATGAAGGAGACTTTATAGAGTGCAGTCTTTCTGAAGACGATGCTTATAATTTACAAGTTGGATTTTGAATCTCTTTAGTGGGACATTCTTTGACTTGTTGTGTATGCGTTTGCAATATAATAAGTGCATGCAACATCAGAAGAGTTATTGTGATGTTATAGCCTAATGTATAGACAGGATAGGAATCGGTAAATAATGATTAAATTCTATAGATTTAGCAGGGATTAGTCTAGTAATAATAATTATCTTCAGCAAATATGTAGACTCCTTAATAATAGCCTGCTGCTTTCCCTCAGATGTAACTAGGCTTTACAAATAAAATAAGCCAAGAAGCATAACCCATTAATAATTATCCATAGATATAACTCCAGAAATTCAATTAGATGCCAATACAAAATAGTGTTTAATCAAATAAACTTGAAAGTTATTAGTATTCTTAGGTGAACAACACTAAAAGTTAAAAAGATTCTTGAATGAACTCTTAAACCTTTACTAATTTACCCTACCTTAAGTCTAAAATTATTTAAAATTAAGTTATTTTTCATTTAAATTTTATATTTATAAATATAACTAAAGTCGAGAAATATCTTTCATCACTACTTGATTTTTATATTTTTATCTTTAACTTATCAAATCTAAGCATAGTTACTAATGAATTTTTAATTTAGATATTTCAACTTAAAAAAACCAAATTTATAGTTTTAGCTTTAGTTTCGCTTAACTTTTTATTATTAAACTTTTAGTATTAAAAAAGACCAAAACTAAGGAAAAAATGCACACTTTTAGATAAATCATAAAGTCTTCTAGCCTTTACTTTTTTCTAAGTTTTTTAATTTCTACCTTTTTATAAATGTATTGACAGTATAAAACATCCTTTCTTTTTATTAGTATAAGTCTAAAATAAAAGCTTCTTAGTTGTAAAAGTTTATTTTTAAATTGATCATTATATCTAGAATAACTACTTAGTTTGTTTAAAAATATATGCCTTTTAGATTTTTCATTGAATGCGATAATTTAAAATTCATATATACTTAAATGATTTCTCTATATTTAATATTCATTTAATATAATTTACTAAAAACTATTATTTTCCTTACATTACAACCTTTTTGATGATTTCATTTTATTCATTCTTTTACTTATAAGATTTCTATTTAGGATGCTAGTATATTAATTATTTTTCTATTTTTCCAGCTTTTTTGGATTAAAATTTTAACAAGCTATGATTCTACTAGAATGATATCAACTTTAAAATACCAATTTTTGAAATCGTGAATGAATAGCTTTGTATAAAAGTGTACTATTATTCATTTTTTTTACAACGAAATAGCAGTTTTTATAATTACTTTATCAGGAATCCTTTTTATCACATCTATTTCTTCACTTAGAATGGTAGATATTCCATATAATAATAGACTAAATTAGGTTAGACTTGTCACTTAATTAATGTATAATATTAATTTAAATAAGTACAAATGTTTTGATTTCTAATTAATAAGCTATTATCTATCTTCCTTTAAAAAGATGCGAATACTAGCAAAATGTTTATTTTATTTTTACTAGCATACTGATATATCATTTGGCTATTTTGCTTTAACTCTTTTGACTAAGTTATCTTAAGCTCTCTTATAAAGCAATTCTTTATTTTAAACTTATATAATAATCAAGAATGTTCTTTCCTTGATAAAAAAGAGGTTGAAGATGGCTTAACTCCCTTATTTATTTGTATTAGCAAGATGATAAACTAAACTCATATAAATGAGATTTAAATAAGTTATAAATTCCAGTGATAGCAAAATTCAAATTTAGGGGTATAAATGTTTAAATTCAAAAGCTTTATTTTAATTAAAGCAATTTGATATTAGCTATTTCTAGTTCTAAGAATTAAAGGCAATTTACTTTAAAGCATTCAAACTTGATAAAGAATTGGTCAAAGATATAAAATAATGATTTGACAAGATTTTAAGGGATTATGTTTGAAATTTTAAAGCAGGCTGTAACAAAAAAGGCATATTCTACTGATTTTTATTTGCAGAACTTAGTTTTTGGAGATAAATAAAATAAATCAAGTTTTGCTTAATATATCAGTAGAAAATTTAAATTTTATGGCTGTAATGACTATTAAAATAAATTAAATTAACGTGTTTTATCCATTATCTATCACCAAAAAAATGATTAGGATAAATTAGGCTTAATTAAATATCTACAAATAAAAAAAATGGTTGAAGGTTTCAAAAAAGGGAGTCTATATCAACTACGCGATGAAGAAGAGAAATCTAGAAACAACTTCTCATCAATCTTCTTACACTTAACTCAAACTTTTTTCTATTTAATAACCTGGAATATAACAAGAAGAACTTAAACAGTCTAAGAAAGCGACATAAACTGAAAAACGAATGTTAGAGGAAGAGCCAAGGAAGCAGGTGAAGTTTACCCTTCACCAAGAGGTCTCTGATACCAATCCTTCTGGCTGATGAGTATGGAAAATCTCAATAAAGTGGTCTTAAACCTCTAAGAAGAAATCAGGAAGTTCAAGAAGGAGAACGAGAAGCTATCACAACAGATCAAGTATGGTTTATAAGATACTTTAGACCTATGAGTAGTTAATGCAGAATGGGAGATTGATGAACTATGGAGTATCAGCAGGAGAAGTTAAGCCAGACTATCTTTAAAATGCAAAGGATACAAGATTAGAGACAGCAGAATGAAAGCATATAGCAAAATCAGAGAAGCAAGCAGATCCAATTAGAGTAGGTAAATTCGAAAAATGGAGATTGAAAGAATCCTCAGAAAGCAAAAAAATTGAAATCATGATCAAGAATTAGAAATTATGCATTAAGATTAAAAGCAAAATTATTTTTTGGAAGTATTTAATACGAATTAAGAGAATTCAAGAAAAAATCTTGCATAAATAACTATAATAATAATAAAGAAAAAAGAAAAATTAGATCTGGTACAACGAAAAAGATTCAGTTTACAGATTTAAGAAGACCTCTGAATAAAAAGAACCAGAAAAATTAATTGAAATTAATAGCGGGAGGAGAAAGAGAGTTAAGAATGCAAGACTCACGAGTACTAGGGCTCGTAAAATCTAGATTTAAACTCCAAAACTTTTATTAAGTGCTGATCGGTTAGACACTACAGACAATTTTAATGTTAAATATTAAATTAATAACTGAAAGATAATTAAATTTTAAACATATTAGATAAAAATAAAACTAATATAATAATATCAATTTTTTAGCATGGATTCTTAAGCTATAAAAACGCTTAAAATTAAAAAAAAAGTTATATTAAATTTAAGAAACTTTATATTACAAGTTTATTAATTATAAACCTACATATAATTGAAAAGATGGTGGGAGCTGAGAATGACCTTCGTGACAACACTTTCTGGTTTTATGGCCAGGAAAAAGTTCCTTTCCTGTCGCTGAGAAAGTCCCTGGTCAGAGTCATTTTCTGAAGGGAACACTGTCTTTGAGAAAATCCGCTCTTGGTAGGAGCTTGAAGCCTGGCTGCCCATAGCGATGGAGCTCCCTAGCAGCTGTGCCTGGAGCACAACAGGATATCCCCGTTATTCCATATAAAGAGAGCGTCGGGTCGTGTAATCGGAAAGAAGTTTCCGGTCCAAAAACTTTTTTAGTTGAAATTAATTAATTAATTATAAACCTATTATATTTTTTAAATTATATATATTTTAAAAAGGGAGGAGTAATCCTCCAACTTGATTAACTTAACACTTAGTACAGGGTATTACTTCAGGAGCGACAAACTGAGCAAGAGTCTTGGCAGGAGCCAAAAGGAAGAAACTGGAGGCATTGAGTAACGGTTGTTGAAAGATACAAAACAATTAGGTCTCTTGCGGCATCACTCTGATCGTGCTCTATTAGAAGACAGAGATCCCAAAAGGAATGAAGCACTGAAGGAAATTTCCAATGAGAAATTTAGTTAACTTTAAATAAAGTTAATTTAAAGAGCTTCGCACCATCAAGAGTAAACGCGCTCTATAATCGAGTTTATTTATTTTAGATATATAATTAAAATTTCTCAAACTTCAAATTTTATAGTTATTCCAGATAACAATATTAATATAGAAAAACTTTATCTAGGATTTCAATATTTATAGATATATTTACTCGTTTTAATTTACTAAAAAAACTCGAAATTATAATTAATAATTTTAAATTATATTTACCATTTTTAGTTAACTTATCTGAATAATAAAAATATAGTAAATTAATGAATAGTAAAGTTTCAGGAAAAAGTCAAATTATAGCTATTTAAATTAATTTAACGTGGTAAAATCAATATTTGAATAACCACGATAAAAAAAGCCTAATTTTATCGTTTGTGTTATACTAGAAATATTTTTAGTTACACTTGGGTACTTGAATGAACTTGCGTCTTCTCTACGTTTTTTTAATAAAAATGATTATTAACATTAACTTCAATGCTGAAATATTTATGAATGAGAATTGGAAAGAAAGTAAAGAAAATTAAAATCTTGTGTTAAAAGTCAAATCCAAGCAAATTTTTTCTAAATAATAAATTTTGATTTAACTCAATCATTTCTTAGGAATCTTTATGGCTCCTGTGAATTATGAGACATGAGAAGAACGGATAAAAACAAAGACTTCTACTTAGGTCCCAATCTAAATCAACAATTAAAGTGAAATGAAATAAGCATCAAAGAAAGCAAAAAAATCTTTGAAATAAAAAAACGCTAAAAAAATATTTTAATCTGAAATGAAACTCTAAAAAAAAACTTATTTGGATTGTTTACTGAAATTAAAAAAACGCGAATGGAATTGGTGAAAAGAAAAATTTATAAAAAAATGATAATTAACAAGCCATAAAAATATTCAAATAAAACAGTAAATCAAAAAAAAAACACTTCTAAAAGAAAATAAAATCGTTCTGTAGAGAAAAAAACTGGAATCAGACAGCAAAGAAAACAAATCGTAATTAATTAAATGTTAATAACAGTAAAAAAAATCTTAACTTAAAAAATAATAAAAAAAAGATTTGAAATTTCTTTACATAGAAAAATTTAAGTAAAAAACTGAAATATGTTAAATCCTACACTCAAAGTAAATTATAAAATCTATGAATGAGAAGAAAAAAAGTAAAAGACAGGTACCTGTAAGACCATGAGTGGACACACTAGTATTGTAAATGCTGTGGCTATATCCAGTGATTCAGAGTTCATCGTATCGGGAAGGTTAAACATTACTTTAACTATCTGTTTATATTTGTACTTTTTTTCAGTTGTAATTTCTTCGATTTATTGTGGTTTTTTATTATTTTTTATGTTTTAAGTTTATTCTCTGATATTAAAGTTTAGAATATTTAAGAAACATTTCATGTTTTTTTTCTGGTTCATTGGGAAGTTATTGTTAAGTTTAATAAGAATATTATTTTTTAAAAGATGACGTGGTTGTAAATTTTTTTTTCATATTTATTCTTATAATATATGAGTTTTATAAAAGATATTTTTGATTTTATCCAACATTTTTTGCTTAAGTTATATATTTATTTTTTAAATATTTTTCATCGAATATATGTACAAATTTTTTTTTCATATTTTAATTGACTTGTAATATGCTTTTGTTGATAGTTATAATTTGTAAAATTTCCATAATCATCTTTATATTAAAAAAAATGGATGGCGGCAGTTTTCATGAGAACCATTGAACATTTAGTGTAGTGTATACTACATAACAAGTAATCTTTCACAATAAATGATACCACATACCACAGGAAAGGGTGGACAAGTTAGAAAGAGATAACCCTAACTTTCTTAAGAATTCTCACAAGATGTAAAAACGTTTTACTTACGGTCATACTGACGACTTAATAATTATTTTTTTCCAAATTTTTTTATTTAAGAAGACAAGTACATCTAAGTTAAGAGTCGAGAATAATCTTTATTAAGAATATTTCCCATTTATTGAAAGTGACATATCTCATTGGATTAATAAAATTATAACAAGAAACATTTAAACATTTTTCTTAATTTTAAATATTAATTACGAAAGTGCTGAGTGATAAAGAAGTGATTCGCAATATATAATAATTTTATTTATTTTTCTTTCTTTTTTTATCTCTTTGTACTTAAATTAAATTAAAAATTTTATGGATAATGGAATGTTTCCTTAATAGATCCATAACTTCCTGCATTACCTTTTACAGGGTCTCGGACTCGCTGGTGTCTCCACCCAAGTCCACTTACGAACTTTCCGAATGGTCTTGGAGTTATCTTTTTTCTTCAAAGCTAACCATCCGAGGAAGGATAAAAATTTGTAAGTTCTTTCCAAATATTTTTTCTTATTTACCAATTCCTCCTACACTTTTTTCATAAGTGGAATAAACTGCCGCATATATAACATTTTTTCTTTTTAAAATTTTTCTGTCGTCATAGTTTATTCTTCTATTACCATTGGATCATTATTTCTTTTTAGGTCTTATTCCTCTAATTTTCCTAGATTCTTTTTTTATGTCCGTTATTTATTAAAATGCGTTTTCATACTTTAAGAAATCTGTTCCCATTTATTCATCAATTCTTACTATATCGCATTCTATTTCTTAATATCTGTTGTTAATTCCTCTTTGGTCACAAATTCATTATGAGGTCTCTCGTCCTAGACATGATCTTATAAGTCTTATTGTAAACTCATGACGTAATGTTCGAGGTTTTCTACCTTATCAATGTAATCAAAAATGATTTAAACAAGAGACTTTTTATCTTAATTCATAAATTGTTCGAAGGTGTAACTTTTTTTTGTAATCTTTGAAAGAAATTATTTTTCTTCTGAGATTTTACAATATTATTCCTTTTTTGTCTTTGTTGGAGTTTGTTAGATCTGGAATGATTGTTCTAAGGAGCTACGAGAAGCCTTTTAGTCGATAAAGCCTTTGTTCAATTCCGCCATCTTTTTTATCATCTCTTTGTACTTAAGTCATTAAAATATTATCATTATATATTGGAATTTTTTATGATGTCATTTTTTTTTCTTAATTATAATATCTTCAGAGATTCTTATTTTATTTTTAGAATGGTATTTTTAATTGATTATATTTTTAGATTTTATATATTCTTATAATTATTTTTGATTTTTAATTTTTTTATTCAAAATACGTAAATATTTTGAGTAGCATAAAAGTTTTTTAAATTCTATCTTAAATTTTTTAATTTTATTTTTTTATGTTAAATCTTTTTTTTAAATAATAAAAATAATTTATCAATTTTTATTTCAATATAATTAGTTTTTTTATACTACATTTTTTTTTAATCTTTACAAATGGATAATAATCAATGTCCAAACTGTAAAAAGCAGTTCAATTAAGACAAGCGAATATACAAATAGTTACCTTGTGGATGTAATTCATGCTTGAAGTGTCTTAATAATGTGTACTAATTTTATTAAGAAATCAAATGCAAAGTTCATCATTAAGTCTATAACATAAACCCTGAAGAGTTGCAAGGATATCAAGTTTAAGAGCAAGTTTTTTAAGAAGCACCGCAACTTTAAGAAACAATAATTGATCAAATACAGATCAATGAGTAGCTCAAGTGGTTATAGGACTAATATGATTAGAAATAAAATTAAGTTCATATGATAAAAAAGATAATATACGACAGCGATCAATTTATAAAGCATATCCAGTCGTTATCGGCTTAGTAAGTATTCAAGACTTTAATTGATTCAATTTCTCTAAGCAACAGTAAAATAAAGAATTTATTGAATCGTTTATCTACTCTTCAAGCCACAAATCAAGTGTAATAGTAATAGGTCTTAGCGACGAGTTAGTATCAATAAAAATAAGGATAAAATGGTTAATCTTAAGAATAATTTTAGTAAATATTGCTAGAGATAGAAAATCTTAAGAAAAATTTAAGTTAACAAATAGACTTGTAAATCTTAAGAAATAATATTCAGACATGTATGTTCAATCTATTTACATATTTAGGAGAGAATTCAAATGGGTAGTATTTAACATTGAATAAGGCAGACTAGTTAGTAGAAAATTATTTCAAGCAATTCAAGGTGATAAGAGGATGTTTTTAAGTATCAAAACATGTTGTTCAATAATAAGGTTAGATAAGCGCCAAAAATAATGACAATCAAATTAAATAAGAAACTTCGAATATCCAGTATCAATGATAAGATCAAACAATTGATTAACATTAAAGATAAGAATAAGTTCAGTTAAAAGATTCTTTAGTAAAGTTAGATTTATCATAAAAGGAGAGATAAATAGTATAAGCCAGAGATTTAGTCTAAGCAATGGAATAAAGTTTAGTAAATTCTTAGAATGAGTTTAAGAATGAAAGCCAAGTAAATTAAGTATGTTAAGAACAATAAAACTTACTCAAATATGTAATATCTGATTTCTCAAATCTAACATTTGACAATTTAAATAAGTTCTTAAACCAAATAAAAGATGAGAATTTCAATATAGCAACGTTGAAATACAATCCGTTAAATAAATCAGGATTAATTGATTAAGCTCAAGTATTGTTAAAGTTACCATAAATAACTGACAAATAAATAAAAGAAAAGTTAAATTAGATTTTGCAGACATGTAAATCGTAATAAGAACTATCTTAAGTAGAAGCTAATATTTAAATTATCTTAAATTGCGTTAATTACTAATTTACTCAACTAAATTTCTAAAACCTCGACTTAACTAACTCAGATCTTTCGGACACGATCTTCACCTCCTGCAATTTCTCTAACTCCAACCTAACATAATCTAACCTCCGCAACACAAAATTCATCAATTGCGACCTATCCAACGCTAATCTAACATCAATCTCTACTGAATATCCTCAAGTTTTCACTGGACACTCAGACTCAGTCACATCGGTTGCAATCTCTTCAGATGCTAACTTAATAGTTTCTGGCTCTGATGACTCTACTCTTAGACTCTACAACATAGCTGAAGGTACCTGTAAGACCATGAGTGGTCACACTAGTAATGTATCTGCTGTGGCTATATCCAGTGATTCAGAGTTCATCGTATCGGGAAGTGGAGATTAGACGGTGAGACTATGGGACGTCAAGAAAGGTACCTGTAAGACCATGAGTGGTCACACTTATTAGGTATTATCTGTGGCTATATCCATTGATTCAGAGTTCATCGTATCGGGAAGTTAAGATAAGACGGTGAGACTATGGGACGTCAAGACAGGTACCTGTAAGACCATGAGTGGTCACACAGATTCTGTATATGCTGTGGCTATATCCAGTGATTCAGAGTTCATCGTATCGGGAAGTGCAGATTATACGGTGAGACTATGGGACGTCAAGACAGGTACCTGTAAGACCATGAGTGGTCACACACATTATGTAAGATCTGTGGCTATATCCAGTGATTCCACTTACATCATATCTGGATCGCGAGACAAAACTATTCGTTTATGGAACTCAAGAACTCTGTCTTGTACAATGGTCTTATCGGGACACTCATCCTATGTCTTTTCGGTAATATTCTCGAGCAACAACAAGTATATCTTATCTGGATCTGAGGACAAGACCATAAGAATATGAAATATCAATAATGGAGAGTGTATCTGTGTACTATTGGGTCATACGGACAGTGTGGGTAGTTTATCATTATCTAGGGACAACTAATGGTTAGTATCAAGCAATGGAGACAAGTTAGCATGATTATATGATGCCTAATCAAGTGATTACAATTTCCGAAGATGGAATATAGGAAGGTTATTGAATGGAGAATAAACAACTAGCTAATAACAGGTAAGTTCAATTCTAACAACTATTATTTATTTAGACTGACTGGAACAAAGTATATGCAGACTATGGTTTATCATTTAACAATTGTGTAATGGCTATTATTACAATGAGTGTGGAGGACAGATAGAGATTTATCAAGTGATCTATTTGGAGTTAAACTAGTTAAACTATTTAAACTATTTAATTTTTTTACATTTAAGAATATTAAAATTTTCTAAGTCTTTATTCTAAT
>CAMPDV010000713.1:0-189483 GCA_946699065.1 Loxodes magnus
AAATAAAAATAATTATAGAACGCGTAGCACCTCATTGGCGCGCAGCTCTTTCAATATTAATATTTAATATTAAGAAAAATGTTCTCATGTTTCTTGTTAAAATTCTAGAGGTCCCGATGAGTCATGTCAGCTTCTCCAAATGGGGAATCTTCTTATTAAAATATATTCTTAAATCTTGAGTCAAATGCTTCAGCCTTCTTGAATAAGGTCCAAATAAAAGAAGTTATTAAGTCGGTAATAAGAAGGCCCGTCAGTCAAACTTTCATACTGCTAGAGAAAACCCTCGGGGTAAGTTAGGTATGTCTCAACGGAGCTTATTCACCCTTCCCCGTGGTGGCATAAAGTGCGAGATTACTCGTAATGCAGTATACTCTGAACCAGATTACCTACTATCTTATTTGACGCGGCCGACATCCATTTTATGAAATATCAATTAATAATTTTAAATGATAATGAGTCCAACACATTTATTCATAGAGCGAATAATTAATGCTATTGTAATACTACTTCTTGGCAACTTTAACATTTAAATTCTGATGATTTCGTTGACTATAAAATTATCCAAGATTCGAATTTGTATATTGATAATTTTCTACTAAGTATTACATTTAATTATAATTTAAAAGAAGTGAATAAGATTAACAATAACGATTACTCTTTAAAATTTCTAAATTATAGGATCTGAACACGAGAAACTATTATTAAGCTATTTTTGGGATAATTTTAATAAATTCTAGTAACTTGATTAAAAAGATGTTGAAAACCTAGTATCAATTCATCTGCAATCTTATTAGTTATGATGCTGAGATTGCGCTTAGATCTTAAAATTAAAGAAAAACTATTATCAATTGTCAAGTTACTAAAGTATGTTATTTGTTCAAGTAAAAGAGGATAATATTGCATATTAGAACGCATTAGCTTTGTATGGATGACATAATTAAGAAGTTATCAAACTTTACTAGCTTAAAAATTAATCTTATAAGCATTATCTTCACAATCTTTGGAAATGAAAAAAAATAAAAAGCTAAGGAAAAAATAAAGATCTTAACAAAATGCTTAAATAATGCTTAAACAAGTTAAGAATCTAATAAACCCAAAAATTCTTAATTAGATGAATTTTAACTTTAAATATAAACAGCAGTTTATTGAAAATCGAGAAAACCAACGTTTTTGATGAACATTCGAAAATAAGTAAGATAGATTTTTACTTCTCAAATAGAAAAATAGATGGAATATTTAGAAATAAATCTTTTATCTTAAATTAGAATTAAGTTATTTATAAAATATGCCTCTTTTTACATGATTTTAAATTAAAAAAATTATATCTTAGCTTGCAAATAATAAAGCTGCAGGTAATGAGGGTCTAAAGCTGAGCTTATTAAATATGGAGATTAAGATTTGCATTAAATTATTACAAGTTTCATTAATAACATACTTAGAACATTTAAAATACCTAATGCAATGAAAAAAATAGGCATTCTTCCGATTTTCAAAAAGGGAAACAAAAATAATTGATGCAATTGACAACCTATCGCTTTATTGAACTGTCTACTTAAAATTTATGATAAAGCGCTAGCATAACGACTTTAAAATTATATTTATGAAAGAAACATTTTACATCCAGCCTAATTTGGATTTATTCGTAAACACTCCTCTACTTAGCAAATTTGAACTATTTAGTAAATTATAGACTTGCATCGCAGATGATCTCATAAAAAGTAATTAATTGCTACTTTAATAGATGTAGAAAAAATGTTTGATAGCATATCTAGGAAATTACTTTTTGACAATCTTAGAAGACTTAGGTTACCTTTGACCTAATAAGCACTAGAATCTTTTTATGATAATGTTGATGCTAAGTTTATAATTGATGGATATCTTAAAAGAACAATTAAATATAGCAATGGATTACTATAAGGAAGTAGTTATGCACCTGTACTTGCAATTTTATACTATGATATTGTTATAAGATATTTAGAAGATAATCAGAAGAAATTAGGATTTCAAATATTATCTAAAACTTTCGTAGTACGAGCCTTTGCTGACGAATTAATCCAAATATCCTCTTTCTAGAAAAAATGCTTAAAAAATTATTACAAGCTACATCTACAGTTTTGATTGAGTAAAACTTACAATTAATGTAGATAAATGTGAAGTAATAGAATTCTTGAAAAAATAAAATGAAAAGAAAGCTAACCTTCTATTACTATAAAGCTCAATGGGATTCCAATTGCTTAAAAAGATGAAGTTAACCATTTAGGATATTAGTTAGGAATAAAATAAAATAAAATTACAAATTACATTTTACAGCAGTAGCTACCAAATACAGAATAGCTAGTTAAAAAACTACTGTAATACTTTCTAAATATGTTTTAGTATCCCCTCTCAGCTTAAAAATTCTTTATAGAACTTTTATTTTGCCTAAAGTTTAATATGGAAGTGATATTACTCCGTGAGCTACTATTTCTGGAATTAGAGGAATAAAAGGCAAGATAGCAAAATTGTAAAGGCTTATTTCAAGATAGGCGTTTAGATCTTAAGAATTTACATTCAATGATTCATGCTTTATTGATCTAAACTGGCTTCTTTTTACACATAAGGTAACTCAAAAGTTAATGCACTTTTATTAAAAATTAATATATTACAGCAAAGAAAATCCTTAATCAGACACTACTTTTTATTAGAAAAAGACACTAAATTTAATTTACCATACTAGAAACATATAAAAGAAATGTATCAATTTGTATAATTTTGACATGTCACATGTTTAGAATAATATGGATTTTTATAAACTCACGGAATAAAAAATAAAACATAAATTCTTAATGGAATGTCTCTCTATAAATACACTTATGCCAACAGCAAAAAGAATTATAGACTAAATAGAAAATAATTAAAGTGTATTTCCTGAAATTACTTACACTAAATATAATAAACACTATATTAGAGAGACTATTTCCATCTATAAACTAAGAAATTTTTCTTATAATTTTCAATAAGAACTCAGTAATCATCACATTATCGTTAGATATAGCATATTTGCTTATGTGCTAAGACTTTGATGAAACTGATCATATTTTTGAATGCTAATACTATGCAGATATTATTGAGGAATTCGAAAGTCGTAAAGCTCTTAAAGAAAAAGACAAAAGAAAACTAATTCTTTATGACTAAAACTATATAAGCAAACATCTTTCAAAAAATCAAATTCCTAAAATAGACAAATTAATCAAAAATTTTAATTCCAAATACTCAAAAAGTGTCTTAAAAATGTTTAAACTACAAGATGAGTTGTTAGAAGAGTTTCTAGAGGGAAAAAAAGAAAAATTTAAATCAAGAAAATAAATAAAAATATATGATAGTGAAAGAACAAGAAGAAGCTTGATTGACATTTGCAAACTTTTATCTTTCAACATATTTGTAATATTTATAGTCTAAGCAATATCTATTGCAACTATGTCTCAATATTCTTAAATATTGAAACTATTATATTTTAATTAATTAATTAATTGGAAATCATGCAGCTTATATCATTAAGAGCTGTAGTAGATGGACCTTTTTGAGCATAAAACGAAATCCTAGAGAATTAACCGATTTTCCTTAAACTACAAAATTACATGTGATAACGTATGATAATGTTCAGAAGAAAATTGCTCCTAAACTAAGAATCAACATTGGATGGATGAATATGTCAATTAACAAAGAGGAATAACTATATATTTGAAACATAACTCAAGTAAGGTAATGGAGGCACTACAGCTCAATGACGAAATAATAATGCAAGAAAAATGAAAAGGAATAGATGAAAAATTAATGATAAAAAGCGATAAAGTTCCGCAATGATGTAAATTCCATCACATGAATGTAGAATATAATCACCTGCAAAAAATTAGAAGTGAATTAATGGAACAATTCATACAATGAATACCAAACTTCCTAAGATTCAACAAATACAGAAAACAGGAAATATGATACTTATTTAGACTACGGGCCAAATGCAATGGAGCAGAATAAACAATGAAAAGAAAGAAAAAAAATCTAATAGAAAGTTAAGCATTTTAATTCTACAATTATAGAAAGGTAGATGAGATCCATATAATAGAAGATTGCAGATAATACAAAGAAGAAAGAGAATAGTTAATAGAAAATATCACGAACGTAATTATCAGTAATAACTAATAAAAATAAGCCTTCTTAAACTCAGGCTTGAAGAAATAGTATGAGGAAATTACAAATTCGAAAATCTGATACGAACTCTACAATTAATCAAAAAAAAGAAATAGATTCTCACATTAAAAATTTTCTGAGAGATATATAAGAGAAAAGAAAATGGGGTTATATTTAAAAAATTCTTCCTTATTAGAAAAAAATGAGTAAAAACTACAGAGCAGGATCCATCGAGCATATTTGAATTTATAATAATTTATCAAGAGGACAAAAATAAAAATATGATTTAGCAGCTTTATAGCAATTCTAAGAAAATGTGAAAAGGAACTTGCGATGCCCTCAGAAAAGACTACAAGATAGCTTAACTATCTAAAGACAAATGAAAGAGTTGTAAAAGTAATAGATAGAAATAGAATTCTACTGTTTTAAAAAGACCTAATGAGGGAGATTGAATCTAATTATTCAAATCAGGATATAATGAATCTATTGGAAGAAAATTTAGAATAAATGGAAGAAAAACTAAGCAGATTCTGGTCTGATAAGATAATTTCCAAGAATACTCTTACTTTTGATTTTCTCTTAATTTGTGGTCAAAATATCAATGATGAAACCACGTAAATTAATTGATTGGTTAAATCATTCATTCATAAACTCTTTCTTCAAAATTTATAGTTTTTTTTTGTTTTTTTTAATTTTTTTAATTTTTTAATTTTTAGATCTTAATCGGTTTTTTATTTCTAAACTAGGTTCTTTATAGATTACTTTTAAACTTCTAGTTTTTTTCTTCTTTTCATTTATAACTTTCTTATGTCGTCGATTTATATGCCTTTATCCTCTAAAACAGATTTAATTTTTTTATTTAATTTATTTCTTTTTGCTTTTAAGATTTCTGATAATTTCTTTTTCAATCATCATTGTTTCAATTTTTATTCTATTATAGCCATTTGAGTTTATAATTTTTGCTTAATTTCTTTTTTTTTGTGGTCTTATATTAATTTCTATCTGATTTATTTACATGCTTTAAGTGTTGTTAGTTTGATCTTATGAAGTACTTCAAAAAGCATTATATTTTTCTAACAAGTGTAAAGTTTTAATGCTCTTTTTTTAGTTAATAGTTCGATTTTGATTTAATTAGTCAGTTATTAGTATTTATAAATTCTTAATTTAGGTTAAACATTACTTTAACTATCTGTTCATTTTAATTCTTTTTTTTCAGTTGTAATTTCTTCAACTTTTCGTTACATTTGGTTATTTTTTATATTTTAAGCTTATTCTATATTATTAAAGTTTTGAATATTTAAGAAGCATTTCATGTTTTTTTTCTAGTTCATTAGGAAGTTATTGTTAAGTTTAATAAGAATATTATTTTTTTAAAAGATGACGTGGTTATAAATATAGTATTTTCATTCTTATTCTAATAATATATAAGTTTTAAAAATTTTTATGTGATTTTATAAAACATTTTTTGTTTAATTTATATATATATTTTTTAATCATTTCTCATCGAATATATATACAAATATTATTTTCATAGATCAATTGATTTATAATATGTTTTTTGTTGATAGTTATAATTTGTTAAATTTCCATAATCATATTTATATTTAAAAAAAAAATGGTTGTCGGCAGTTGTCAGAAAAGCCATTGAACATTTGGTGTAGTGTATACTACGTTGCAAGTAATCTCTCATAATAAATGCCACCAAAGGAAAGGGTGGATAAGTTAGGAAGAGATAAGCCTAACTTTCTTAAGAATTCTCGTTAGCAGTATTAATATTTGCATGAAGGGTCTACTGACGACTTAATAACTATTCTTTTCAAAAAGACAAGTATATTTAATTAAAAATTCGAGATTCATCTTTAATAAAAAAAGATTTCCGATTTATTGAAGGTGACGTATCTCATTATGATAATAAAATTATAACAAGAAGCACGTAAACATTTTTCTTAATATGAAAGACTAATTATAAAGGTGCTGCGCATAAAAGAAGTGCTTCACACTCTATAATAATTTTTATTTATCTTTGTTTATCGATTTGTACTAAAGTCATTAAAATATTATCATTATGTATATCATGTTTAATTTTTTTATGATATCATATTTCTTTATTTTTTTTCTTAAATTAAATATTTTCAGAGATTCTTATTTTATTTCTTATAATTGGACTTTTAATTATTTATATTTTACTTTTATTTTTTTAATTTCGAAATACTAAAGTATTTTTAATAAAATTTAAGTGTTTAAATTCTATCTTAATTTTATTTTTAAAGTTTAAATTTTATTTAAGTTAAATCTTTTTTTTAAATAATAAAAATATTTTATCAATTTTTATTTCAATATAATTAGTTTCTATATACTAATATTTTTTTTAATCTTTATAAATGGATAACATTCAGTGTCCAAACTGTTAAAAACAATTTGACTAAGACAAGCGAGTATATAAAGTGTTACCTTGTGGATGTAATTCATGCTTGAAATGTCTTAATTTCCTATTTAAACTAACTTAAGAAATCAAATGCCGAATTCATTAACAAGTTTTTAACATCAATC
This sequence comes from Loxodes magnus, assembly GCA_946699065.1. NCBI lineage: Eukaryota > Ciliophora > Karyorelictea > Loxodida > Loxodidae > Loxodes > Loxodes magnus. The sequence continues at coordinate 6,718 of CAMPDV010000713.1, forward strand.
CTGAATAGTTTCAAGGGCATGTATTTTAAGAACTAGATTAATAAAATATACAAATACAGTAAAATGAATTAATTGATTAAGTGCAAATCAACGAGTAGTTCAAGTGGTTACAGGATTAATACACTTAGAAATAGAATTACTAACTTATGGTGAGAGAAGTTATTTCGGAAAGTACATAGTTTATGAAGCATATCCAGTCGTTATCAATTCAGGAAATATTTAAATCTTTAATAGACTCGTTTTCTATTAGCAACAGTAAAATCAAAAATCTATTATAGCGTTTATCTTAGCTTAAAGACTCAAATCACGTTTAATAATTTTAAGCTTAAAGAATGGAGTAGTAATTAAAATAAAGACAAAATAGTCAAGCTCAAGAATAATTTCAGTAAATTCTAAATGAAATAGCTGAGTTTAAGAGAGATTAGAGATAGTAAATGGACATTTAAACTTTAAGATGTAATATTTAGTCATGTTAGTTCAATCTGTTCAGCTATTTAAAAGAGAATGTCAACGGAAAATACTTAACGTTGAAGAAGACAGAGTAGTTAGTTGAAAAGTTTTTCAAGCAATTCAAAGTAGCAAGAGATCTTAGTCAAGTAGCAAAGCATATAGATCACTAAAGAGGTTAGGCAAATATTTAAAAAAAGGAACAAATGGTTAATTAAGAATCTTAAAATATCCAGTACCAAAATTAAGACCAAGTAATTGATTAACAATAAAGAAACTAATAAGTTCAAGTTAAAGATTCTCTAGTTAAGTTAGATCTATCATAAAAAGAGAGATAAATAGCCGAAGCCAGAGAGTTAGTTTAAGCAATGGAATAAAGATTATTAAATCTTTAGAATGAGTTTAAGAATGAAAGCCAAGTAATTTAAGTATGTTAAGAATAACAAAACTTGATCAAGTATGCAATATAAGATTTCTCAAATTTAACTTTCGACAATTTAAATTAGTTCTTAAACCAGATAAAAGAAGAGAATTTCAATATATAAATTTTGAAAAACAATCCGTTAAACAAGCCAGGATTGATTAATTAAGGCTAAATTTTATTAAAATTAGCATAAATAACCGACAACTAAATTCGAAACAAATTAAATTAAATTCTGCAACTTTGTAAATCTCAATAGGGAGTAACATAATTAGCCTCAAACTCGCTAACAATGTTAATTTACATGAACTTCGCGTTTAACAATTAGAACTTCTCAATCACCGACCTATCTAATGCTGATCTCTCGGACACCACATTCACTTCCTGTAATTTCAATAACTCTAATTTCACATAATCTAATCTCCGTAACACTAAATTTATTAATTGTGACCTCTCAAACTCTAATTTATCATCAATCTCATCGGAGCACCCGCACATATACACTGGACACTCCGCATCCGTCACATCTGTGGCTATATCCAGTGATTCAGAGTTCATCGTATCGGGAAGTCATGATTAGACGGTGAGACTATGGGACGTCAAGACAGGTACCTGTAAGACCATGAGTGGTCACACTAATGTTGTATCATCTGTGATTATATCCAGTGATTCAGAGTTCATCGTATCTGGATCATTTGATAATACTCTAAGACTCTACAACATAACCACAGGTACCTGTAAGACCATGAGTGGTCACACAGATTAGTGTATTATCTGTGGCTATATCCAGTGATTCAGAGTTCATCGTATCGGGAAGTAGAGATGATTATACGGTGAGACTATGGGACGTCAAGACAGGTACCTGTAAGACCATGAGTGGTCACACTATTTATGTATTCTCTGTGGCTATATCCAGTGATTCAGAGTTCATCGTATCGGGAAGTGCAGATTATACGGTGAGACTATGGGACGTCAAGACAGGTAGCTGTAAGACCATGAGTGGTCACACTAGTCATGTATGATCTGTGGCTATATCTAGTGATTCCAACTTAATCATATCTGGATCGGATGACAAAACTATTCGTTTATGAAACTCAAGAACATAATAATGTATAAGGTCTTATCGGGACACACCTCTGTTGTCTTATCGGTAATATTCTCGAGCAACAACAAGTATATCTTATCAGGATCTTATGACAAGACTATAAGAATATGAAATATCAATAATGGGCAATGTGTATGTGTCTTAAATAATTCTGACTATGCAGGAAGTTTATCATTATCTAGGGACAGCAATTGGTTGGTATCGAGTACAGGTCATTGGAATTATAGAAGTTCAACGAGTAGACTACGTTATTCGAAGATGGAACTTAGGAAGGTTATTGAACGGAGTAGACACTATCAACTAATAGTAGGTAAGTTCAATTCTAACAACTATTAATTATTTAGACTGACTGGAGCAAAGTATATGGTGACTATGGTTTATCATTTTAGAATTGCGTAATGTCTAATGATATATGAGTGCTGAGGACAAATAGAGATGCATCAAGTGATTTATTTGTAGTTAAACTGATTAATTTTTTATATTTAAGAATTAAAAAAATTGTTAAGTTTTTAATTCTAAAGGAGTATTTTTTATTATAAAGTTAAAAAGATAAAAATTTTTCTATGTTTATGATTTTTTTAAAGTCTTTTTGAACTTAATATTTTTCAAACAAAAGTTTAAACTTATAAGAAAAAGTTTTTAGAGCAACTGCTATTTTTTTTCTAGTGTTAGAAAATTTTTAGAAGTACATACTAGTGTTAAAAAATTTTAAATTTTATTGTGTTAGAAAAATTTTTGAGTATGTATTAGAATTAATAAGTTTTAAATTTTATAGTACAGCATTAGAATTTTTTTGAACAACGTGTTGTTGCATTTTTTGTTAGTTATTTATAAAATCTAGTCACGTTTGTTTTAATCTTATTATTATTATTTTAAGTTGCATAATGTGTTTTTACGACAGGGAAAATTGAATGTACTAATTTGAAATTCTTTCATATAAAAATTTTCATAAGGTAGAAGCCCTGAAAATTGCGAAAAATAAAAAAGTCTTTTTTTGCTCAGCGTTTTACACTATAGGGCTGAGTTGGGACGGAACAAACTGGGGGATTTCGGGATTAGTAAAGGGTCAGAAAGGAATATTTTTTTAAGAAAATGTTTTAAGTAAAAAGGTTTTTGAAAAAAATGGGAATAAAAAAGCGAGAAATTTTTTTTTGGGTTTGGTTTTAAAAATTTTTGAATTTGGGTTTGAAAATTTTAGTCTTGGATTTGAAAATTTTGAATTGGTTTCAATTTTTTTTAGTTTTGTATTTGAAAACTTTTGATTTTGGTTTTTAATATTTTTAATTCTTGTGTTGTGCTTAAATTTTTTTGAATTGGGTTGTGATATTTTTTTTGATTTTTAGAGCTTCATGAAAAGAAAAAAAGTATGTAAAGCATTAATCTGTGAAAAATTTAATTTTGTTTTTTTGCTCAGCTTTTTACACTGCAAGACTTTTTTCGGACGGAATAAAATTAAAAATATTTTGAATAAGTAGAAATTATTTTGGATTTAAAAGAAATTTATAACATATAAAACAGAATTGAAAAAAATTAAAACAAACAACTAAAAAAAGCTTACAAAAATTAATTTATGTTAATAATAGCTTTCTAAAAAGAAAAAAAGAACAAAACAAAAAAAAAAAAAAAAAAACTTTTAAAAATTGAAAAAAATAGAAGACTTTAATAAATAAATAAATAAATAAATAAAAAGATTTACAAAGTTCTTTAAATGGAAAGCGTACAAAAAAAAGAGAAAGAAAGTTGCGATTTTCCGTATAAAATATCCAAAATCAGAAAAGTTTTAAAAAAAGTACGTTGAAAAAAATAGAGGAAAAGTAAATCTATACAATAGAATATAAAATATCATTGCAAAACAATTATTAAAATAAATACAAAAATAATTTTATATACGAAAAAAAATTAAATCAAAAAAGCACATGAAGAATAATCATGAAAAGAATTTAAAACAAAATTAAAAAAAAGATACAAAAAATAGATAGAAAAAAATTTATTTATATGAATAAGATAAGCAACATAAGTAGTTAAAAAAATTTTCAAGAGAAGTTTTAATCTTATGAACAAAAGCAATTAAAAAAGTGAATAAAAAATTTCTAGTGAAACAAATCATAAATATAATTAAAAAAAACTGAAGATAAATTTGAATCAGGTTGTCTGAAGATAAAAAAAGAAAGATAAAATTTGACGAAAGTAAGAAACAAGTAAGAAAAGAAGATAGTATTCAGTCAAAGGAAGAACAAAAATTTGAAAAATCGAAACAAAGAAGTTAAAAAAATGAAATGAAAAATAAAGTGAAGAAGTAAAGTAAGAAAAGAAGATGGGTTGCAGTTTTAAGGAGTATGCTTGGAGATGAAAGAAGTTAGTATTTTGAAAAGTGAAGAAGTAAAGTCCCTGGTCAAAGCCAACCTTTGCAAGGGAACGCCTTCCTTTTGATTATCCACTCCTGGTAGGGGCTTGAAGCCTGGCTGCTCATAGCGATGGAACTCCCTGGTAGCTGCTTTTCGAAAGCAACAGGATATCCCCGTTATCCCATGAAGGGAGTGTTAGGGTCGTTAAACTGCAAGAAGTTGCATTCCAAAAACTCTTTTAGTTTAAAATTAAATTAGTTAATTAAAAAAATAATTTAAATATAAGTATATATTTCTATTAGTAGTTATAGGAAACAAACAATTAATGTAAATTCACTTAGTGCTCTTCATAAATCTCAATTAGGATTAAAAATTAAGACGAATGAAAAAGTATATATAAGTAAATTACTTATTTCAGTAAAAGATAGCAATAATTATTTCCATGCTATAAAGTTGCAAACTCAATTTAAATCAGATAAAATGTGTTTAGTATTAATATAATCACCTATTACTATATTTAGTAACACAGCATTATTTTAAATAGTCCATGTAGATAAATAGGAAATTATAAAATTTAAAAAGTGAATTAAAATGTTCAATCTTCAATTAAAAGGTGGAGTCTTGAAACAAAAGATTGACATAAAAAAATTAAAATTTTTAAAGAATTTCATTTTGATATAGATAATTAACTAAGTTCAAATTAAAAAAAATAAACGAAAAAGATATAAATCAATATGAAAAAAAAGAGAGAATTTGAAGTTACTTAATCCAATTGCTTACTTGATATTAGTAAAAAAAATAAGATAAAAACAAAATCTAAAGGAAATAAAGAAGATCGAAGGAAAAGTTAATTTAATCTCATATAATATAAAAGAACAAACAGTGACAGAACCATTGAAGGTGTTTCCACTATAATCAATTTTTATTATTTATATATTATTTTTTAAAACCGCCATAGTTGTTCGAAGGTGAACAACAAGGTCATTTTCATCAGAGGTTGACACATGTCGTCCTCTGCTTTGGTGATGCAATGAGACACAATCCTGCCATGTCCTTGGACCTCCAGTAAGTAGAAAAGATTACGAGTATTCTAAAATTATATCAGTATTGAACATTTTTATCAGTACTGAATAATTATACCAGTATTGAACAAGGTTTATCAGTATCTGATAATTTTATCAGTAACAAACATTCTTGTCAGTATGAAACATTTTTTTAAAGAGCTGCGCACCAACGAGAGCGCTACGCGCTCTATAATCAAATTTATTTATTATTTATTTATTTTATTTCTAAAATTATTTAAGAAGTATGACAAGTATATATATATTGCTATATAATCTTTTAAGTTTTTTCAATAACACACAAATTACAAGCTATTTTTTATTTTTTTGATATATTAGAACTTTCTAATTATAGAAATTCTAAATTTTAAGCAAATAGCTTAATTTAAAGTATCTACTCACACTTCTTTCTACTAAAGAAATTTTTCTTAGTAAATTTATCCCTAAAAGCATCGCTTAAATAAAAGATCTTTAGAGAATAATGACTAATATGTTAAAAATATTAATGAGGTTTGAATGAAGAAGCTTAATTATACTTATAATTAGTTTAGTTTATTAGAATTATACTTTGATTATTTCTTAATTTAATATGATTAATATCTATTAATACTTTAATACATTCTTTATCTTAAGTCTTATTTAGCTATGTATATCTTCTATTATACTAACTTATATTAATAAAATTACTTAAGCATTCCTATTTCTTTATTAATACCTTTTAGCATTTAACCAGGTACATTTAAATACTAATTTAGAGCTAAAAATCTATTAACTAAGGCAGTTTTATTTATGGTATTAAGTAATTACATATATCAAAGCTTAATACATTTAACACACTCTTGATTATAGCATTCTAGATTTAAAGTCTAGTGGATTTATTTTAAGTCAGCTTTAATTTAAATAAAATGAGTGAAAAAGCATCTAAATAATAGTTTTTAATCCCTATATTATAATTAAGAAAACTACTAAGAGTAAATGCTAACTTCAAAGTTGCATTATTGTCTTACAAGATCCCTTTGATGGTTTATTAATATGGAATTTTACCTAATCTAGTTTACCTGAAACAAAGCTACTCAATATTCTAAAAGTAGTCTTATAGTTTAGTTACCTATAACTTCAGAGCTTAAAAGGCAGTAACTTTACTTTAATATAAGAAAAAGGTAGATGCTTAGAGTTATGTAGAGTAACTTTATGACTATAAACTTTCAATAGTAGGTGGAGAAGAAAAATTGCAACAAAAAAACAGATTTGACTTATTTAGCAAATAGTAAACAATAGAATGATAAGCTAAGTACTCTAGAAAGTATTCTAGAACTCTTTCGATAATAAGAGATTTATTTATATAATTGGAAGTGAAAAATAAATAAATAATGAAGTCTTCGATTTAAATACTTGGAAACACAGGATGGATATTGCTTATCTTTAATAGTCTATCGAAACTTTCGGTTTATCATTCAATTAAAAAGGAAATTTGTATATTTTTGGAGGTTAAAGAGCTGAAACAATCAGATAGATTTTATCCTTAAATTTAACTTGCAACCGATGAAGAAAATAACCCTAAAAACTACCTAAAACAGGTTCTTGCACCTCCGAGTATGTTAAGAGTTTGAACAATTGTTTTATATGAGGTGCAGGAAACTGGCTTAAATAAGTAGAAATATATGGTTTTGAAATTATTACAACACATTGCTTAAAAAATCTAGTAGGACAGCATTAATTCAGCAAATCAATTGAGAATTCTTAAAGATTTATATTTTCACGTTTTAAAATGAATTAGTTTGCTATGATATTAAGCTAAGACACTGGGAGAACTTAAATATATATAATTAAAGCATTTAAATAAATAAAATTATATTAAACTATTCCTTCATTCTTATATACTTTGAACAAAGCTTAAAACTGCTTCAAAAATTGTAAAAAGTCTCATATATTTTATAAAACTTTAAAAAGTCTAAAGTGTAGAGAATAATCTCAAAGCTGATTAAAAAGAATATTTACATATACGAATAAAAATATTAGTAAGTCCAAAAAGATTAGTCAAAAGTAATAGGCCTGTCTTTTAATTTAGGTAGCTAGAATATAATAAATCTAAATACTTTTAATTGATATAAGTTAGCAGAAGCATAATGATTTAACTAAAATATAGTTTTTTAATTAATTTTATAACTTAATTAAAACTTTAAATAAATATTCTATCTTTAACTTATTCAGTAATTAAACTCAAGTAATTATCAGTTACTTAAGTATGAATTATTTTCATGGATTATTATAAAACTATTTAAGAGATTGTTTATTATTTGGAAAAATGGCGCCTAAGAAATAAAAGATTTCTCTTAACTAATTTTTATAAAAAATATGAATAATTAAGAGAACCAAAGGAATAGTTTCCTTAACGAATCAACACAATAATCTCAAGAATCTTTTGCTTAATCCGTCCAGCAAAGAATAAATAATAAATAAAATGAACTAAAGGAATTAAAAAAAATAGAAAAACTGGAGGAAACTTTAGATATAATATTGCAAAGCATAGAACATTATATTCCTATGCTAGATAAGGCTATTAAAAGACCATAATAATAAATAGTATAAAGATATGAATTGGTAAAATAAATAATAGAACAAATACTGTAAATGTTTTAATTTCAATTTTCTTAGTTCTAATATCAAATAAAATAACTCTTAGTTAAGTAAGAATAATAACAAGATGTAATTTAAAAATAATAAGTTAGTAAGCAAGCATCCCAATTTAAATTAAACCTGAACAATAATAATGAGATACAAATAAGATGAAATTTTCTTGAAGAGAGATTTTACGCTTTTTATGCTAGAAGAACCATCAATGGATAAAATGCTGAAAGAAAATAGAAATTGAAAGAATAAATAAGAAATAAATAATAGAATAATTTTTATGATTTCGATCAACTAGGGCAGGGTTAATATAAAGGAAGAAGTTCAATAACTCAAGAACTAATGAATAGAATAGTAATTATAGAAGAAACTAGAGTGATAGATTTATTTCGGGGAGATAAGAATAGTTGGCTAACTAAGTCCTGCACAGTCCTTTAATTTGAGAGAGAATGGGATCAAATGGAAGATGTCTGTGAAACTATCTTCTATGACTATAAACTTAATTTTATCTTTTATTGTTTTTTAATTAATCATTAAGCACATATCATCTTATTATTATCTTAAATAATTCATATTAAAATTAAATATATTTTTTAATTCCAAATCCTTGGCTCCTTAAACTATTATTTCTAACTAACTAAGGTTTGGTACTTTACAAAATAGAGGAAAATTGGTACGTAAATTAGGTTCATTATTCTATTAATATTAAATTATCTTCCTTTCAAAATAAAGATTCAATTTTAAAGCAGTATTTTATTTCATCTCTTTTTAGTTAATATTTATACCAACCATCATAAATCTTGTTAAATCTTATATTTTTAAATTTTATATTAATTTACTAAGTTTATTCTTATGATTATTTACAATTTTTATATATTATTTAATACAATTTAAATTTTCTAAGGTTTCATTTACAGTAGAAAGTAATAATTTAAACTAATTTATTCTATAAAAAAGCATCTAAGCAATAACTTATGAAAGTAGATAATTGTAAGTTATAAGATATATTAGTACTTAAGTTTAATTAATCTTTTTTTATTTTTAGATATATTTTTGCTAGAATCTATATTTAAAATCTTCAAATATGAAAGTTAATTAATACTTTCAGTCATTTTATTATATAATATACTCTCTTATATATAAGGAATCACTTTTTTTATTAATAGATGAGAAAAAATATGAATGCTAGATATATTATTAGCTTAAATATTTATAATTAATTATTTTACTTATATACATTTTTAGAAGTTAAATGTTCCATTCTATTTTTTTTTCTAATATTAAGGAACGATCGTACACTGAATCAAGAAACTGGATATTGAAAAAATTTATAAATTTTATGACTTTTACAAAATCTACTTAAATACATTCTGTAATAAGTATAAACTAATCCTAGTTAGTTAATTTTATGCTATAATAAAAGCATTACTTTAATATATTTACTTCAGATCTTTAACAACTAATATCATTATATTAATATTAAATTAATAATTACCTATTTAAGTAATAACTAAATTAAAAAACATTATATAAAGTAAATTATACTATTTTCTTATTTAATATTTTTCTTATAAATCTTTTTATTTTTACAATACATTAATCAAATTTAAAATCTTTTAGATATTTTATAAGTATTAATTTTAATTATTTAATCACTTTTATTATTGATAAAATTAACAAAAAATATAAAATTAAGATTTAAAGTTGTGGATTTAAGTAATTAAAAAGTGACTATATTTAAATTATAACATTTTTAATTGAAATTTATTGTTTGAATATATAAATTAAAATAGCTTTTTATCACTTTTTAGATTTATTTATTTGAGTTATCTTTATAGTTTAATTTTCCTTATTCTGTATTTATATTTTTATATTATTATTCATTTTACTTATAGAGTATTATAAAATCTAGAGAAATTTAATTGATTGAAATGTTGCTATTTATTTAACTATTTTTAAGTCAATATTTCCAGTTTTTTGTTTTTATTTGTTTGATTAGATTCAAGGTATAATATAAAAATGTATAAATATGATTATAGAGAATGTAGCACCTTATTGGAACGCAGCTCTTTCAATATTAATAATTAATATTAAGAAAAATATTCCCATGTTTCTTGTTAAAATTCTAGAGTGTCCAATGAGTCATGTCATCTTCTTCAAATTGGGAATATTCTTATTAAAAATTATTCTTAAATCTTGAGTCAAATGCTTCGGTCTTCTTGAATAAGGTCCAAATAAGAATTAATTATTAAATTGGTAATTAGAAGGCCTGTCAGTCAAACTATCATATTGCTAGAGAGAATTTCGGGGTAAGTTAGGTATGTCTCAACGGAGCTTATCCACCCTTTCCCGTGGTGGCATCTAGTACGAGATTACTCGCAATGCAATATACATTGCACCAGATTACCTACTAATTTACCTGACGCGGCCGACATCCATTTTATATATAATGATAATAAATAAATAAGATTAGAGAGCACGTAGCATATCAATGGCACGCAACTCTTTAATAAAGATTTTTTAAATTAAAAAAATTATTTTCTGAAGTCTTCCACTATGCTAGCATTTCTTTGTGAGTAGTATCTTCTATAGGGCCGTTATTGGAATTCTCCCTAAGAGACCTTAGTATCAAATATCTTTATTATTAACGTTACTTGATACCTCTTCAATCTTGTCTTCTCTTGGTTCCTACCAAGATTCTTGTTCGGTTCTTCGTCATCTATGGATTTTTTCCTGGTACCATAATTTAAGTCAATTTCAGTTGGAAGATTGTTCCTTCCTATTTAAATATAATAATAGCAATTTTCTGTTTTATTTCTTCTTAACTGTAATTCATAATTTTTATAACTAAAATAATTTATAAAATTTAAGATTTTTTATATTTTATCTTATTTTTAAGCAAATTTTAGATTTATTAAGTTTGAATACTAAAAAAGTTACATAAATTTAAAAGTAAAAAGGCTTTTAATAATTAGGTAAAGAAATATATGAGAAATAATTTATATAATATTGATAAAAGAAATATTTATATTACAATTTATTTTGCTATGACTGACTGTTCAGTTTTTAAAATTTTAGAAGGTGCCAAGATCGCTTTCTTAGTTCATGAGTTCTGATTCTATTTTCTCTGCTACTTAAAATTTTTTCAATCGTTTCTTATTATCTATCTTCGGCATTTTGACCTTTTTCAGGAGGTTTAGTACCACTTTATTCAGTTAACCATAGATTATTTACTACTAGATGGTAAAATAAGAGGTTTCTGAGGGTATTATATTTTTAACTCTTTCCTAGGCTTTTCTTTAAAGGTAGTAATCTCTATTTGGTATATGATTTTCCTAGTCCTTGCTTAAAGGATATTATTAAATTATATTATTACCAATAAAATGGATCTAAGAAATAACAGAACTTTGAACAAATATTTAAACAGGAAAATTCTCTAAAAAATAAAAAAGCGAAATAATTACAATGAGTGAAAGTGAGAAATATGATTGATATGACGAACATTAACCACTTGGAAATCCAGAATAAAAAAAACCCGACGCTTGCTTAAATAGAAATATTATCAAAGTCATTAAAAGAGTTTATGTTTAAAAATAGATACCTCACTGATAAAGTAGAAAAATTAGAAAAATTAATAACGTCTTTGCTTGAGAAACAATATTAATAATCATAAGAAATAGAAAACAAACTGGAACAAAGAATTCTTTAAATTTAATAATAAATTCATGTTACACCATTTTCAATTTAACTGAATTAATCAAATCCTATGGAAATAGAAAATGAAGCCTCAAATTAAAATAAACAGTAAACGTTTATTTAAAATAAGTAGTAAATTTAAATTAAATAAGTGTTACAGGAATAATAGTTTAAAAAAAGAATAAAATGTTACGTGTGCAATAAATAACACCAATGAAAATACTGATACTAACTTAGCGAAATTTAAAGAAAGAATAAATAAGATATTTTTAGAAAACTATTTAGGATATATCCAACATAAAGCGGAAACATTTATAGAAAAAAATTCTTTAATTCAAATCTTAATCCTTGGAGAAACAATTAGGAACGCTACATGCAAGACTAAAAATATTCAGAATATTAAAGGATGGTGCATTAATGAAATGCTACATCGCCTAACTAAGCCTAGTAGGATTTCATGACAAACTAATGGAGACAAACTGATAGAATAGGTCAGATGGCTGACTACTAAGGCTTTAAAAAAGCTTTTTAACTTTTTTTTTAATTCATATTTTCTTGGAACCCCAAAAAATTCTAATTTAAATACTGACATCTTTATTTTTATCTTATAACTAATTTTCTAAATCACTATGCAAATATTTGAAAGCTTTTCTCTTAAAAGTTTGACTATACTTAAGAATCTTTCTAGGTTTCAGATAATATTATTATATGATATCATTGATAAAATCTAGCTAAATTGGTTAAAATTTTGAATTTATAACTTGACTAAGAATAAAAAAGCATTAAAGCTTTTTAAAATCTTTTATTTTCCATAATTATTATGATGCTAAAGTTAGTTAAAGAGGAAAAAAATTTTGATAAATTAAATAAGCGATCAAAGAAATAGAAATCAGAAATAATGATATTTATCTCTATTAAAAGTATAAAGCTTTTTACTTTAACAAAGTTTTTTCCTTTAATTAAAGGGAAATAACTTAGAAGCAATCATTTTTATAGCCTAAATATAGAGATGTACTCTTAGTTAACTTATTCTAATTTTAAAATGATTATGATTGCCTCAAAATAATAGAATTAGAGTAAAAACATCTTTTGATAGTTGATAATAGTAGTAGTCTTGAGAAAGATAATGAAGCTATTATTGAATTTGAATAAATTAATAACTAATTCAAAATATCTAATTTCTATATCATTTTACAACCTGATATTTGTCCTTACACAAATTTTTTTAGAATTTAATAAATAAATAATAAATAAATAAATTTTATTATAGAGCATGTAGTGCCTCGTTGGCGCGCGGTTCTTTCAATATTTAATATTAAAAAAAGCGTTCTCATATCTCTTGTTGTTCATTCTATTCGTCCAATGAGTCACGTCAGCTTCTCCAAATGGAGAATATGCTTATTAAAAATTATTCTTGAATCTTGAACCAAATACTCCAGTCTTTCAATAAGATCCAAATAAGAAATAGTAATTAAGTCGTTAGACGGCCCGTCAGTCAAATCTTTATTCTGTAGTGAGAATTCTTATGCAAGTTAGGCTTATTTCTTCTGAACTTGTCTACCCTCCCCCGTGGTGACATCTAGTACGAGCCTACTCGCATTACAATATACATTGCTCCAGATAACCTACTTGTTCTCCTGACTGCGGCCAGTATCAATGCTTTTTTATATTATATAGCAGCTATTTATCTTAATGGACCTACTTTTAATTAAGTTAGTCACTGTTTATTCTCATATGTACTGATCTAAATCTATTTTTCCTTGATCTCCTTAGTTTTCTTGAGATTAATTTTGATCTGCAACTTCTAGTTTACATTTCATATTAGAAATTCTTCAAATCTTTCTTTATCTTGTATTTTTCAGCACCTACTGCTCTTGCTTTTCAATTTGTAATTGAGATATCTCCAAAGTTAATTCCTAGCATAATTTGAGTATTACCTATTGAGTCTATTTACTCATTAAAAAAGTTCCAGAAATGGATTTGGCTTAAGTATGGACATAAAAATCTTAATAATCTAAGGGAAGGTTTCTCCTGCTATTAGACATATCTAAATACTTCTCCTCGAGTTTGTGGACTTGATAGGAAGGAGATTAGAATTTTATCCAAAGAAGTCATATTGAAAAACTTTTTATATAATAGAAAATTAAAAGATACAAACTTGATTAAATTATTAGATAATGCTATATTTATCATTGTATCATTTTTTAAATATTTAAGTGCTGAAGTCTTAAAAATAGATAATAACAATTTAAATTAAACAAATTTTAATTAAATTTATCGATTAAGTTAACTTTTCCAAAAAAGTTAAGATTAACTTTTTAAAATTTTATAATTCAGGATATTAACTTTTTTACTTCTGCTAACATTAAAATTTTTAAAATTTAGCAAGTCTAAAAAATTTTTGGAAGTATAAAATTCTGAGCAAATAAATCTAAAAAAATTTTGCATTTCTTATACATTGAAATAATAGTAAATTATAAAAATAAATAAATTAATCAATTAAAGCTTTACATGTTATAATATAACTTATATATTATAATTACATATACTTTTACTATAAGATTTAAGCTTTATTATTATATAAATTATTTTATGCATTTTTCCTTTTTAAATAAAATAAATAGTTTATAATAATTATTTTTATTATTAATTAATTTGAACCATAAAAGTTTTTTGGATTGGAAACTCCTTTACAGCTAGACAACCCGACGCTCTCTTTTTAAGGAATAACAGGGATATCCTGTTATGTTCCAGACACAGCTGCTGGGAGCTCCATCGCTATGAGAGCAGCCAGATTTCAAGCCCCAACCAAGTGCGGATAATCTCGAAGACAGTGCTCCTTTCAGAAAATGACTCAGACCAGGGCGTTATCAGCGACAGTAAAGGAACTTGTTCCTAGCCATAAAACCAGAAATTTTAGTCAAGAAGGCCATTTTCATCACTCGTCATCTTTTTAATTATATAATTTTATTATTAATTATATTCTTAAATCTTGCTTAAGAACTTTATCTATTTAACAATATTAGCTACTGATAATGCCTTATCCATACTTGAGATACTTAATATATTAAATACATTTTAATGATTAACTTATTAAATTGTTAAAATTAGAGTTTAATAGATCTTTCTTCAATGTAACTCGTAATTCTACATTTTCTAATTACCATGTCCTCTCCTCCTAATATTAATGTTTTGTTATCCTTACTTAAAACTATGCTGTATATTTAGTTTTCATGACCTGAAAGAGTCTATAGACATTCACCTGTACAAAAATTTCATATCTTGATTGAATTGTCATAAGAACTAGAAAATATAACATTTGAATCATTACTTAGTTGAATACTAATCACCGTATTTGTGTGACCAATTAAAGTTCGAATACATAATCCCGTTTAGAAGTCCCATAATTTAATAGATTTATCACCTGAACCTGATATTATTTGCTTATTATCAAGTGATAAAATTACCTATCCAATCCATTCTGAGTGCCCAGTAAGAGTACGATCAAGTCGACCAGTTGAGAAAGATCAGATCTTTATCGTTTTATCGTCACTTCCCGATACAATTCATTTTTGATCACTTGTTATGGCTACCGAGTAAACTCAATATGTATGTCCAATCAAAGTATTCTTAAGGGCATTATTCTAGAAATCCCAGATCTTTATTGTTTTATCTCAAGATGCTGAAATAATTCATTTCTGGTCACTTGCTATAACTACCGAGTTTACTGAACTCGTATGTCCAGTCAAAGTTCTCGTACAGCTTCCATTCTAGAAATCCCAGATCTTTATCGTTTTATCTCCACTTCCCGATACAACTCATTTCTGGTCCCTTGTTATTGCTACTGATCAAACTGTATTTGAGTGGCCAGTCAAAGTTCTTAGAAGGGTAGAAGTCTAAAAGCTTCAGATTTTAATGGTATTATCAGGATATCCCGAACCAGATAATATGAAATCTTAGTCTGGTGATATGAATAAACTTGCTATTTAGGCGGTATGTCCAATGAAAATTTAGTCTGTATATTAAAAAAATACCCTAACATTAATCATAATCTATTAAGTATCAAATTATAGGTCTTTTGACTATCATATTTTCCTTTTACTGTATAATTAAGTTATTAGACTATAAATTCTTGATCTGATTTTCGAAATTAATATTTTCTTATTATAGAACTTATATATAACGATTTAAATATTAAATTTGATTCTAAGAGCTAATAATAGTTTGATTAACTTGATTCAAATTTAATTTTACATTCTCCAAATTCTCATACACTTTAGTGGAAACTTAAGAATTCTACTGCATGAATTTTTATGAATCGGTAACTAATTACTATACTTTCTATTCTATAAAAGATTTATTAAAACTTTAGTAGTCAAATTATAGTGCATTTCCTTACTTATTCATTTTTCTTTAATTCTTCTTTAACTGGAGTAACTAATACTTAATTGTATTTGATAATTATTATAACTCTTTCTAGCTAATTATGCTGTCTTTGAATACATAATTTTTGAGGTGCTATATTACTTAATAAATTATAATTGATTGCTACTAAGCGAGCTTTGTGTATGCCGATTTGATTATAACTTATTGCTCTTCCAAGAAATCTATGTTCTCTTACAAGACTCTTTTTTCTAAAAACTTAACTAATTTAACATCTTTCCATAAACTTGTAGGATGTATATCATGTGCCTTTTAGCAAATTTACTAAACACATCTGATAATTTTATTTCTCGAATACTGATTATGGACACAGGTATAACAGATATTATGCTTACAATGTAACAACATTGGTAGCTTATCCTACCCATCAAAGTCTTCTTGACAAGACTGACATTTAACAGCATAGGGCGTTTCCATTTTTTATTATTTTTGAAAAAATAAAAGCTTAAAACATATTTAAATTTCTAGAAACAAAAAATAAAAAAATAAAGTAAAATAAAAAAAGTTAACCAATTAATAATTAAATTAAAATTCTTTTCAAAAATTAAATAAAAAATTAGAAAAATAATTTAATAAAAAAAGAATTAAAAAGAAAATGAAAATGTAAAAATATATAAATAAATAATATTTTAGATTAAAAATTTGTTTAATAATCAAATCTTAACAAAAATAATTAAAAATATTATTCTTTTTCTTACTACCCTTCTTCTCTATACTTTTCATAAAAATCTTATCATTCTTATCTTTCAAAACTTTTATTATTTGATAACTTCCATTTTTGAATTTCCTTGCAGAAACAAATCTTCAGAATCTTTTTCTTACTTTTCTTTTATACTTTATTTTTCATTGAAATCTTCTCATTCTCTTCTTTAAATCTTCTTTTCAACTTTTTTTTTAAAACTTTTGCGAATGCAAAGTTACATAAAAGTTTCTTTCTTTTTTCAAAATCTCAATTTCTATGATTGACTGCTTGCTATTTTCTGTTTCTTAGAATGATTCGTCAAAATTTTATTATTCGTATTTTCTTTATTTTTTTGACTCAAACTAAAATACAGCAAAGTAGCTATTTTTTATTCAAATCATTTTCGCTCATTTTTTCTGTTAATTTTTTTTCTTTTAATTCTACCATTTTCTAACAGTCATTTTTCTTTTCATCATTCACATTGGCAATAGTGCAAATTTATTAGTAATTTTTTCATCAAAATGTAACAATCAATCTGTTTAATATTTTTCTCGAGTATTTAATACTTTATTTTAACAATGAGTTTTTTTTTATAAATCTTACTTTTTCTATTTTTTTAATCCATGTTTTGATAAATATTTTGAGCGTATCGCTTGAAATTTTTTGTCAGATTTGCTTTTTATCGTTTTTTTTATTTGTTTACTTTTTTTTCTGTCTTTTTTTAATTATTTTGTAACTAAAGATTAAAGTTTTTTTTCAAAGCTGCATTCTTTTATTTTCTATATTTGTTTCAATCGTCATTACATTTCAGGAAAGAGGATTTTTCTTAAATGTTCATATATTTTCTTCTTTTACTTTTTTTAAGTTTTTCTTATTTAAATTTTTTCATTAATTATTTTTTTTTAAGAAACTTATTTAGTTTTTTTTACTTGTTTGCTAGTCATTTTTTTAAGTTTTTTGCTTTTACAGTGAATCGAAATTTTTACTTTAGATTTTTCATTTAGTTTTAAAATGGTTTTATTTACATTTTTGCATTACTATTTTTTTTTATAGTTTACAAGAAATATTTTATTTAAAAACTAGGTTTGCTTGCATATAAGCAGTTCACCCAAAGTTAATTCTCATCTGTTTTTTTTATTTTGCTGGTATTAACTTCAAATCATTTTAAGCATCACATTCACTTTATACTTAAACTCGAATAGAAAAATGTGTGCATTTTTTTTTGAAGAATTTTTAATATTTTTGTTTTTTTCTGCATATTTGTTTATTTTTTTCACATATCTAATATAGATATTTTTTATAAATGAACAAATGCTTATGCAATAATTGTCATTTTCATTTTATAATTCTTTTTTAAGATTTAACTTTTTTCATTTATGTGATTTTTAGTAAGTTTGTTTTATTATTTTGATAATTAAATTGATAGGTTTCTTTTTTATTTCTTTAATTATTTACGATTTTTTCTTGAAAATAGAACAATTGCAAATTATTTTTATTCTTCTATTTTGAAAGTGAATATTTCAGAGAAAATAAAAAAAAATGTTATGTCAGTAAGTTTTTTGTTGGAAAATCTTCCCAATACTTTTACAACTATTTTTATATATTTTTTTTAAACCTCTAAATTTTTACAATTTTGTTCCGTTCCAAAATTTTCCTGTAGCATAAAACTCTGAGCAAAGGACTTTTTTATTTTTCACGAATTCCAGACTTTGAAATTGATTAATTGGAAAAATAATATTTAATATCGCTATAGTGAAAAAAAGTTATAGAAAAATATAAAATACAAATAACTAAAATATCAACTTGATTAAAAAATACTTTGAAAAGAATGAGTCTTGAAGAAAAAAAAATATAGAAACACTTAGATAAAGAAAAATTTACTGAAAAAAATACTATTGAAAAAAAACTTTAAAATGCCATCTATAAAATTTGTATTTCAGCGCTTAGAATAAAAATAAAACTTATTTTAGAAATTCTACTTGACTCTTTTTTCTTAAAATCTTTTACTAAGAAAAATAATTTGCCATTTAAAAAATTCTAAATATAAATAAATATAAATTGGATTATAGAGCGCGTATTACTCTCGTTGGTGTGCAGCTCTTTAAATTTATTTTATTTAATGTGAAAAAATAAAATTTTATTGTTTCTCTATCCTTGTTTTCTCTTCTTGTAGTACGTCTCTTTAATTTTTCCTTCCAAAGCATGGGATGCAATATGCAATTACGGGTACATTTCCCCGACTTATGATGAAGAAAGTTACCTCCTGGCATTCAGAGTTCTCCAGATTGTCACATCTTCCTTCTCTTGTTATTTGTTTCTCTTCCTCCGATTTATCCTCCGTCCGCGCTTATTTTTTAGTTGCCTTACTAGACTTCCAAACAGCATCCGAAGGAAAGGGCTTTCCACCCTATTTAAATTATATAATATAATATAATATAATATAATATAATATAATAAAAAAAAACTAAATAATTTTACTTACCTGCTTTTTTAAATTTTCTTAAATACATAAATTATAATTTCCAATCACTTAATGACCTACTCACTTCGAAAAAATTAAATACTCAAACACATTTAACCTTTCCTATTTTCCTCAAATTTAAAAAACATACAAAACATTTTTTAAAATAAATAACTTAAAACTTAATTTCATTTAACTTTTATATATGACTTAATAAATCTTTGCACTTTATCAACTCACATAGAATAATTACTTAAAAAGATTTTAAAACACTATATAATTAAACTTAATCGCAAAACTTAAAACGATAAATGTACCAAATTGCTCAAACCGCAATCTTCCACTTCCTCAACGTCTTGTCCTATCCACCTGATATCAACCATTTGTTGTCCACACTCAACGCCAATGGAGACACCCATCCAACATGCCCAGTCAAAGTCTATACACACTCACCCGTACTAAAATTCCAAATTTTAATTGTTGCATCATACGAAGCCGATATTATAAAACCATTATCCAATGTTATTAAAGCTTTATACACATAATGAGAATGCCCAACCAAAGTTCGTATCAACTAATCAGTCTGGAAATCCCAGACTTTGATCGTCTTATCAAAACTTGCTGAAATGATGAATTTCTAGTCCAAAGAGATTACTACAGATCTAACTTAGTTAGAATGTCCTGTTATAGTTCTTAAGAGAGTTCCATTTTGGAAATCCCAGACTTTGATAATCTTATCTTCACTTGCAGAAATGATGAATTTCTAGTCCTAAGAGATTTATACAGAATAAACTGATTTAATATTTCCAGTTAATGTCCTTAAGAGAGTTCCTGTCTAGAAATCCCAGACTTTGATCGTACTATCAGAACTTGCTGAAATGATGAATTTCTAGTCCAAAGAGATTGCTACAGAGATAACACAGTTAGCATGTCCAGTTATTACTTAGTCTAAATAATGAAGAATTACCTTGTGATTTGTCATAACTTATTCGATAGTCTACTAAACTTTAAATTTCATTCACTACAGAATCATTCAAACCTTACTCTCTAGACTCATTCAACGTCATGTTCACTATCTAATATTTGTCCTAATTCTTGTCACAAGAAACTTTATTTAATAACTACGTTAGATTCTTTTATGCATCGCCTAACTTATCAAACAACCAACTTACTTAAACAACCTAACTCTAACTAACACTAATCACATTCTCTAAACTCGCTTATATCTCAGAAACTATCTTCTCCTTCTCACTCAACAGCATAACCTTATTCTCCTATGTCATATTCTCTAACTATTAGTATCTCACCACACTCTCACACTATTCTTTTGTCGCATTTATCAACCTTGAAAGATTCACATAAACACCTTTTATACTTTCCGTTGCGCACTATTTTGCTTAACTAACCTCTGAATTTGTATCATTTTCTGCCTTTTCTCTCCTTCCTTAACTTTCTACTTTATCTACTTCACTCTACTTAGATAAATCCTACATAAACTAATTCACTATCGCAAGCTTATTATCCTAATTCTATTACAATTTGTCCAACTTATCCAACATCTATTACTAAATCTACTTTAACGCCTCTTACATACCTAATACCTGTAACCTATTTTAGATCGTATTATTCTTCATTTCCTCTCAATCTTCCTTTATAACCATGACAAACTAAAAAGAGACCTATACCAACAAGATGGTAAATATAATAACTAAAAAGAATTTAACTATCTTTCATCTTGATTCTAGTTATTTAATTCTTTAAGCTATATTTTTCTACTCATTTTATTATACCTAATCTCCTTTATAGTAATTTTGCTAACTATTCCCCATTTTTTAATTATTTTAATACATTTAATTCTATATATACATATGCAGTTATAATTTCTCAAAATTGTAACATAATTATTTTAAATTATTTTATAAGCTTTTTATTATGAATATAAATTATCATAATTTTATTAACTTCATTATATTATATATAAAATGGCTTCTAAGAAATAACAGAACTTTGAACAAAACATTTAAACAGGAAAATTCTCTAAATAATAAAAAAGTGAAATAATTACAATGAGTGAAAGTGAGAAATATGATTGATATGACGAACATTAACCACTTGGAAATCCAGAACTAAAAAAACTTCCGGCACAAACTCAAATAGAAATATTATCTAAGTCATTAAAAGAGTTTATGTTTAAAAATAGATACCTCACTGATAAAGTAGAAAAATTAGAAAAACTAATAACGTCTTTACTTGAGAAACAATATTAATCATCATAAGAAATAGAAAACAAACTGGAACAAAGAATTCTTTAAATTTAATAATAAATTCATGTTACACCATTTTCAATTTAACAGAATTAATCAAATCCTATGGAAATAGAAAATGAAGCCTCAAATTAAAATAAACAGTAAACGTTTATTTAAAATAAGTAGTAAATTTAAATTAAATAAGTGTTACAGGAATAATAGTTTAAAAAAAGAATAAAATGTTACGTGTGCAATAAATAACATCAATGAAAATACTGCTACTAACTAAGCGAAATTGAAAGAAAGAATAAATAAGATATTTTTAGAAAACTATTTAGGATATATCCAACATAAAGCGGAAACATTTATAGAAAAAATGCTTTAATTCAAATCTTAATCCTTGGAGAAATAATTAGGACTACATGCAAGATGAAAACTATTCAGAATATTAAAGGATGGTGCGCTAATGAAGTGCTGCACCGCCTAACTAAGCCTAGTAGGATTTCAAGACAAATTAATGGAGACAAGCTGATAGAATAGGTCAGATGGCTGATTACTAAGGTTTTAACAAAGCTTTTTAACTTTTAACTTTAAATAATAATAATTATAATAGATTAACGTGATTACTCCTTTAATAGGATTATCATGGTTTAGTTTAAGGTGATTGTATTATTATCTATGAAAACTTCGTCCTGCTTCCGAACTTGTTGATAAATTTCTTTATATTCTTTCTCTTAAGTTCTGTTTTCATCTTGTTCTGATAATAGTTATCTTTTTAAATTTTCAGAATTTTGCTTACTTTAACTCCTTTAGCATTTTCTTCATTATTATGTCATTTACTTCTGTTATTGATTCATGTAATTCCATTCCTTTATATGTTTTTTTTCTAATTTTACCTTCTTTGGTGCAATCTATTCGATTCAATTGCTTCAAAGTTTTTTTTCCTCTTTTCTTAACTTTTGTTGGACTATTAGCATTGTATTAAATTGCCTACCTCTTGCAGCATCAAATTCTTAATATATATTTTCAGATAATAATTTTAAATAAATGTTTGCTCTTTTTCAATATCCATAAGATCTCAATTGCTATAATTCTATTGGACTATTGATTATGTATATAAGGTAAATTGGTCGAGTCTCTTTTCTATTTGTTTTAATTGCAAATTTACCTCTTATGTATCGACTTGCTGCTAATTTCCTTATTTAATTAGTGGATTTGTTGCATCCCTTTTAATATTTAATGTCTAGGTTGTTTATTTTTCCTTGAGAAGAAGATTATCTCATTCCTATAAATAATTTTAATTAAAGACTAAAAATAATTTGAAATTATAGAGCACTTAATCCTTAAATAATGCTCAGTTCTTTAAGAGTTCAATACTGATAAAATTAAACACTTCTTGATTTCGTAAGGTCAATGAAAGGCTATATCGCTATTCAAAACAAAAGCAAAGGAAAACAACAGTTGATTATGGGCATTTCTTTTCCCCTATTTCTGATGAAGATATACCTTTCCTCTAAACCATTGTCTTAAATATGTCTTTTAAATAAAAAAATTATTATATTAAAGAAAAATAGAAAATATTTAATACAAGAAATTTAATTAACAGAGTTTGTTCTATTAATGCAAATTTTAAGATAAATTAATTAATAAAAATGATTATAGAGTGTGTAGTTCCTCATTGATGCGCAGCTCTTTCAATATTAATATTTAATATTAAGAAAAATGTTCTAATGTTTCTTGTTAAAATTCTAGAGGTCCGATGAGTCATGTCAGCTTCTCCAAATGGGGAATCTTCTTATTAAAAATTATTCTTAAATCTTGAGTCAAATGCTTCAATCTTCTTGAATAAGGTCCAAATAAGAATTAGTTATTAATTCGGTAATTAGAAGGCCCGTTAGTCAAACTTTCATACTGTCAGAGAGAACCCTCGGGGTAAGTTAGGTATGTCTCAACGGAGCTTATCCACCCTCCCCCGTGATGGCATCTAATGCGAGATTACTCACAATGCAATATACACTGCACCAGATTACCTACTTGTTTTTCTGACGCGGCTAGCATCCATTTTATATTATATTATAATATAAATCAATATTTTTTACTTCATGATACTAAAAGATTTAACTTCGTCTAAATTAATAAAGCTTGCTGTTAAAATAATTACAACTAAGATTTTAAAAGTATCTTAATTTAATTTTAATAGGGATTTTTGTTATCCTTATTATATATTTCAATAATTTAAATAATTATTAAAATTAAATTTCATTTTCTAGAAAGAAAAATTACTGAAATTAGCAAAATTCAGATTTTTTATAAAAAAACTAAAATAAAATGTTACTGCTATAAGTAATTTATAGTTGCATTTAACTCTTTTATTAGAATGAACTTAAATAAAATTAGACTGATAATACGTTTTTTAATCAAATTATTTATTTTATTTAGTCAGTTAAAAAAAAAGTTATTTATAATTTTAAAATCTAAAATATTAAATATTTAACTAAATTTGAACCTAGTTAAATAAGTATTCAAATATAAAGTAATTTAAAATCTTAACATTCATTACTACTTTTATATTTGGATACTTCTATTTACTTTTTTAATTTGATTACAGAAAGAAATAAATTGATATATTTATCACAATAATTTATAATTCTAGTAAGTTTAATAAATATAATTTAAATTATTTGTATACATATATCTTAGTTCAATTCATTAGTAGAGAGAAAATTACTGTAATAAAAAACCATTATGACACGTATTTTGAGTTACCTATTATCTTCTATTTACTTATATTAATTTTATCTCATTATAATAAATATTCTATTTTTCTAAATATTCTTCCTTTATTTCTCACTATTTACTCCTTCTGCTGGAAATTAAATTTTAAATTTAATTAAAAGCTAAATAAGTATAAATACTTATTTTAGTAATAGATTTATAAAATTACAGCTTCTAAAATAATTTTAAACAGCTAGCTTTATAGCAAATTTTTATATCTATAGTTATAGTTCTAGGTAGCTTTTTCTCTTATTTACTGCTATTCAATTAAGAGTTTTCATTATATAATCTCATTTATTTTTATAATTAAAATGATTGTAATTTCAATACTGCATTTATTTGATTTAAATTTACCCAAATTTGGAAGAATTTTTTTATAAAATGACTTGGGAAGAAAACTAATTTTTTTTATTTTGTTCCTATGGAAAAGATTAAAAATTATTTTAACTAAAGTTTATTAAGATTAATTGATAAAACTAGTATGGGGATAGTAATATTTGAAATAAGTCCTAATTTAAAGAAATATAAGGAGTTTAAAAAAATTTATACTATATTAATGAGTGAAAATGCCAAGTAAACTTATTCGATAATAAATGATAATTTCAAGAAAAAATAAATTTAAGAGAGGAAAAAGACAATTTTGGCATATAAGTTGAATAAAATAAAAGAATAGTCTAGTTTTATTAGAAAGTAATCTTTAGGGTCGAAACTAATTTATTATATAAAAATAATTTAAATAGGGTGGAAAGCCCTTTCCTTCGGATGCTGTTTGGAAGTCTAGTAAGGCAACTAAAAAATGAGCGCGGACGGAGGATAAATCGGAGGAAGAGAAACAAATAACAAGAGAAGGAAGATGTGACAAGCTGGAAAACTCTGAATGCCAGGAGGTAACTTTCTTCATCATAGGTCGGGGAAATGTACCCGTAATTGCATATTGCATCCTATGCTTTGGAAGGAAAAATTACAGAGACGTACTGCAAGAAGAGAAAACAAGGAAAGAGAAACCAATAAAATTTTATTTTTCAACATTAAATAAAATTAATTTAAAGAGCTGCGCACCAACGAGAATGCTACGCGCTCTATAATCCAAATTATTTATACATAATGAAAACTAAGAAACTTGGTAATATTAAATATAATTTTCAAGATGCTTTCATATCACTAGATTTAATAAAAGAAATAAACTTTATATAATCTCAGGATATACATCAAAATATGACAGATGTTATGTGTAGAAGAATTGAAGTATTCGATTTAAATTCTTTAAAATTAAAAAATAATTAAATTTTGGATCCTATTGATGTTTATGGATGTGCATAAAGAATTTAGAAAGTTTACACATTTGAAGGGCATAGTTGGATACAATAAAAAGATAAATATATAGAATAGTAATATGATGTTAAAAGAAAGGAATGAATCTAATCAACAGAAATTAGCATAAGAAGCTAAGACAACTGCCGTTTGAATTCCTTAATTTAGTTGTTTTTTTATTTATGCAAACGGTTCAAGTATATAAACCTAAATATTTGATTTAAAAGAAATTATTCTAAGAGGAGAAAATAAGAACAAGGATATATGAATATACCTAACCAATTTGGAGCAGAAATTAAATTTTATTATACTGATGAAGAGTATTTTTTGATTATGATATTTTGTTAAGAAATTGGGAAGAATAAAAAAGCCAGGAGAATGAAACAAATATCATTTTTAATTTTAATTTAATTTACACCTTAATCATACTAAGTTAGATGTTAGTTGCTACTTTAGTTATATTGTAAACATTTTAGATAACTATAAATAAATTACTTCATTTAAATAGAAAAATGTAAATACTTCATTTGTGAACTTTTTAAAAGAAATAACTAACATCTAGTAACTATTATATTAATACATATATAGATAAAAAAATGGCACCTAAGAAATGATTCTCTCTTGACTCCTTTGTCAAAAAACAAGAATTATAATCTAATCTAACTGAAGAGAATGGGAACAAATAGAAGTTAAAAGTGTTCTCTAAGATTATAAACTTAATTTTACCCTTTTTTAATAAATTTTATTATTTAATATTATCTTTAAATACTTTCTGTAATAATAATATATAAGTTTTCTTCTACGAACAAATAAATCATCATAAATAAATCTATACTCAATTTAGATTCAAAGAAAGATTTTTTAATTTTTTTTAATTTTAATGCGAAGTATAAAATGATGATTATTTATATTTAATGAAATTATTAAATATGATACTTACTTTAATAATCTTTTTTTAAATGTACTATCACTCTTAACCACACGTATTATCTCAAAATTTTTATTTTGCCAGATTATCATGTTATTTTATTTATTATCTTAATTAGATATTATTTTTATTAACTTTAATTTTATTATTGATTTCATTCTAATCAAAAATTATGAAATTGCTACGTTCTTTAAATTTTAAATGTTTTGATCTACTTTAACTTAATTTAAAAAGTTTAATCTTTTAATCTTCATTTAGAGGTAAATTCTTAAAATTTGATTTTCTTTTTTTAATTTGAAATGACTCTAACTTTAATTTTCTATGATATATATAAATTTTTATTAATCCGAATCATCTCTTACAAAATCCAAATAATATTTCGCCGTCTATATGATTTCTCTTGAACTTTTTTTATATGTTTTTAATTTAATTTTTAGTTAATATTAATTGAATGTAATTATCCTCTTTCTACTTTGACTAATTATCTACAAATTTTCGTTATAAGTATTGTATAAAATGCTTCAATTTATTTAGCTCAATTAATTTTGTATTTTTATTAAAATATTCAAAATTAATTAAAGGAAAAAGATAAAAATAACTAACATATTAATTTTAAAGTGGCACTATGGGTGGTAACTGGTGCGAGATTAGTCGCAATCAGTATACACTATATCAAATTACCTAGTAATTCTCCTGACCACGAACAATATCCATATTTTATATAGTATTATAATAATAAAAAATATGAGTACTATAGTAATAAATTTATTTATTTTAATTCTAGTAACATTCTAAAAAGAGATGCGCACCATTGTGGTGCTACGCACTCTATAATATAATTTTTTTTAAATAAATAAAAAACATAAAAAATATAGGAAGAATATTGTATAATTATTTTTTGTTAAGATATAATTGATTTTTAACTATGATTCAAACATATACCCCTGTCCACCTTTTTGATTAATTTTTTAATCCTTTTCTGAAATAACAATTTATTGTTATATTATTAAATTATTATATAAAATTAAGAGTTGAAAATTTTATTAGTTGTTAATTAAACTTCATTTAAAAATTTCAATTGTTCTTCTAATCATCTAATTTTTTCTCCCATCTTTCTGTAAAAATATCATAAACAAACAAACGAGATTCTCAGTTATACTAATACACTTTATTCCTACTTAAAACTGGTTAAGTGTAATCAAAGCATCCTTCAGTATATTAATTTCCTTTTGTTATTACTTCTTTTAAATCAAAAATTTAAGATTCTATCAAAGATCCATTTGAGTAAATAAAAAAATGATTAAGGTACTAGATTCAAATCGCAGTTGTCATAGCTTCTTTAGTCAGTTTTTGCTCGTATAAAATTCATTCGTTTTTCTTAGCATCATATTACTGTATTATATCCATCAGTTTATGATTATTTCTACTATCTCCTCCAAACATATAAACTTTGTTATTATTCTATGCACATCCAAAAGTATTAGCAGGAAACTGGATCTATTTTATAGATTTAAAATGATTAGTTCTAAAATCGAAAATTTCACATTCTACTACATAGCATCTTGATCATTTAAATATGTAACTCCTGAAATTATATAAATCTGGTATTTCTTATCAAAGCAAGTTCTATGAAAACTTCTTTGAAATTACATTTGATAGTTTTTAGTTTATTAATATTCACGATGAATTATAAACCTATTTTAACCTTTTTCTAATCCTCCTGATATAAGCAAACTATCATCATATATTTGTTCTATTTAAGAACAAAAGCTATCAGTTTCACTTACTTCGATTTATTACAGTTAAAAAGTTTAATTTTCTATCGAATAATGTTACTTAATAGCTTTACAGATTAGCACAGTGGAAATATTCTTAAACTCTTTCTATTTTTTTAAGTTAGGACATATTTCGTATTTTACTACACCAATGCCAAACTTGGAAAATATAAGTTCTCTACTTAAATCTAATTTACTTCTAATTATTTTTCTAAGGAGTAATACTTTAAGAATTTAATTTTCTTCTTGAATCATTTTATAGGTTTATTAATCTAAAAAAGCTTATAAATTAAATCCAAGTTAATGTATCGTTTAAATGTAAAGTTATTAGAATTATAAAATTTTAGCCTTTAAGATTTTAAATAAATAATTGAAAAAAATTGCCTTTTTTTAAGCAGATTGTAAATAACTTTTGTCAAGTAATTGCAAGATAACTTAAAATATTTTCCAAGTGAAAATAAAAAATTGAAATATGCATAATATTAGCTTAAACATAATGCTTATGAAAGTTTATCAGGAAAAAATTAGTTGCATGATGATAAATTAAAGTAATCATTTATAAGACAAACAGGAATATGAAATAAGAACTTTAAGGAAAAATGTAATAAAACGGAAACGAATTTGAAAAATCGATTTATTGAGGAGAGACAAAAACTATAATTGATAAATATTAGAGTTAAATAAAATGCTTAGATTAACTTCTTAGTTAATTTGCAAATAATTAAAATTCACTCTAATTAAATCCTATAAAGACATCTAAAATATCTATAGATAAAAATTCTAGTATAATAGCAATAAAATTTTTATAGCTATTAAGAGAATTAAAATCTTTTATTGTAATATAAATATATTGATATCTTCTAATCGAAACAAAACATAGATAAATAAAGTTATTAACGAAAGAGATTAAATTTTTAATCTTAAATAGAGAAAATTATAGGGAAAAGGCGTTGAAATAGAATAAATATAGAAAAAAATTATTAGTATAATAAAAGAATAAAAATTAGAGAATTGCAAATATAGATAAATAAGTTATGCAATTTTTATCTTTCAAAGAGAAAAATTATGTATCTAAAAGACTAAAAAAACTCAGTTTTTATTATATTATATTTTTAAATAGGGTGAAAAGCTCTTTCCTTTGGATGCTGTTTGGAAGTCTAGTAAGGCAACTAAAAAATGAGCGCGGGCGGAGGATAAATCGGAGGAAGAGAAACAAATAACAAGAGAAGGAAGAAACTCTGAATGTCAGGAGGTAACTTTCTTCATCATAAGTCGGGGAAATGTACCCGTAATTGCATATTGCAGCATATGCTTTGGAAAGAAAAATTACAAGGACGTACTGCAAGAAGAGAAAACAAGGATAGAGAAACCAATAAAATTTTATTTTTCAACATTAAATAAAATTAATTTAAAGAGCTGCGCATCATCGAGAATGCTACGCGCTCTATAATCCAAATTATTAATTTATACAATTTCTAAATTTTAAAAGCGACAAAATATTTAAAATTATTATAACAAAATAAAATAACAAAAGTTAATTAAAAAATAAATATTAAAGAAATTGATAAAAAAATTATATTAAAAACGTCAATTTTAAAAAAGTAAAAATAAAAGCATTATTTTAATGGAGCTTAAAATAAAAAATACAATAACAAATTTATAAAAATTTTTCTATTTTAATATATTATTAAATTTTAAAGTAAGACTGATAAAATTTAAATAGATTTGAACACTTTTATAATTATATCTTGAATTTAATTAAGCAATCTAAGAAATAAGATTTTAATTTTTACTTAAAATAGTTGAATAAATATTTATATTTATACTATTTCTAGAAACATTATAATACTCTATATTTAAAATAAGAGTTGCTATAAAAATATTTATACAGAATAAAGAAAAATTATAACCGAAATGAAAAATCTAAATTGTATATATTAAAACAATAAGCTATAGAAAAAGCTAATTCAGATAAATTACTATAAAATGGATTTTTATCAAAATAATTAAACCTAAGTAGAATAATTCTATAATAAATGATTATTACAGTGAAAAAATTAATTTATATTTTCCGCAAAATTTATGAATGCAAAAAGTGATAAAAATGATGAGGTTATATTAATGGGATTTCTAAATGTAAGATTTCATTTATGAATAGAAAACTAGATATATAATTAAGAAAATAGTAAAATAAGAGACTAGTATAAATTGACTGTTTTATATACTTTATTTAATACTTAGATAGATAATTATTACACTGAATCAAGCGAAGAAGTTTTATCTTTGAACTTATTTCGCAACCAATGAGAAAAATAAACTTAAGAACTACCTAAATCAGATTCTTGCTCTTTAGATTATGTTAAGAGTTTGAATAGTTGCTTTATCAGAAGTGCAGGAGGCTGGCTTAAATAAGTAGAGGTTTACGATTTTGAAAATATTAAAACACACTGCTCGCGCAATATAGTAGGACAGCATTAATTCACCAAACAAATTTTCACGTTTTAAAATAAATTAGTTTGCTATGACATAAAGTTAAATCAAGGGGAACTTAAAATAAAAAATAAAAGCATTTAATTGAACTAAGTTAAGTAAAATAATTTTATTTGTATTCTTAATATTTAAAGCAATCTTATAGATAGTTTCTTATATTTAAATTATTAAATCACTTTAACTAACCTTTATTAAAAAAAGGCTGAAAATTAATTATAGAAAGATATATTTTTTAATAAGTTCACAAAATATAAAATTCTAATGTATTTTAAATTAAATTATTTATCTAAAAATAAAATACAGAAAATGTTATATTTGATTTGTATTGAACTGAGAATTTTAAGTATAAGAATAAGAATAAAAAGATAATTAAGTTTAAAATGACTAGTAAAATATTTATTGGTCTAATTTGATATTTAAAATTGTAATAGAGCATAATTTTTTAAAATAATTAAATAATTAAAAAAATGGCAGAAGGTCTCAAGAAGGGTTTTTGCAGACTTCAAGATAAAGGAGCAAAAAACAGGGACTTCTAATTCTTCATCCATCACGTCTTCTTTAATAAAATAATAATTTTCTTAATCTTAATAACCTCCAATAGTTGAAAATTTAAGACAATCTTAAATAAAATAAGAATTTAAATAGGCATAAACAGATTAAAACTAATAATAAAATATTGACTTTCTTCCTAAACCGAGACCAAGTAACTATAGGAAATAAGAGAATCCAAAAACGATGCAAAAACAGACAAATGAAGAATAATTATTAATTGAAAGTCTTTTGAAATCTGTAAAATTCTGTAAGAAGAAGTAAAAATATTAGGATAAGATAATAAAAAATTATTAGAAAAAAGTAAAAATACTGAAGAAAGATTAGTCAAATAAGTAATCGAAGTATAGCAACTTGGACAAAAAAGAACAGAGCCTCTAATCTAAGAAATAAAAATGGAAGTAGAAGATGATAGGTAAATAGAGCCAACAAATTTTAGAAGGATTCTCAAGAAATGTTACTTGTGCTAATCAAGATTCCATAGATTCAAGAGTTGCAAGATATACAAGGAAAAGATGAAGAAAAATAGCGAAAAAGTTTGAAGAGAATTAACAAGAATTTACGTTACGATGGTTGGAAGAATTTACAGAAGAAGAATTTTCCATTCGAGTTCCAGAACTCCGAAAAAACTGGATGACCCGAACTTGTTTTTAAGCATCCAGGAGGGATCACTGGATGTCAGCGGAAATGAGGTTGAAATACCTCAAAGCCACAAACACTTTAATTAAGTATATTATTATTATTATTATTTAAATTTAATAATAAATTCAGGTTACGCCATTTTCGATTTAACAGAATTAATCAGATCCTATGGAAATAGAAAATGAAGCCTCAAATTAAAATAAACAGTAAACGTTTATTTAAAATAAGTAGTAAATTTAAATTAAATAAGTGTTACAGGAATAATAGTTTAAAAGAAGAATAAAATGCTACGTGTGCAATAAATAACACCAATGAAAATACTGCTACTAACTAAGCGAAATTTAAAGAAAGAATAAATAAGATATTTTTAGAAAACTATTTAGGATATATCCAACATAAAGCGGAAACATTTATAGAAAAAAATTATTTAATTCAAATCTTAATCCTTGGAAAAATAATTAGGACTACATGCAAGATGAAAACTATTCAGAATATTAAAGGATGGTGCGCTAAGTGCTACACCGCCTAACTAAGCCTAGTAGAAATTCAAGACAAACTAATGGAGACAAGCTGATAGAATAGGTCAGATGGCTGACTACTAAGGCTTTAACAAAGCTTTTTAACTTTAACTTTTAACTTTATAAAAAATAATAATTTATGCTTATAATATATAAATATAATCATACACAACTATATAGAATTGTTCTATCATGATTTATTTTAATTCTTCTAATAAGTTATTAATTCTTATAAAAGAAACTACTTAAACAACTAAGCTAAATAATAATTATTTTTATTATTCTAAGTTTAAACATCTTGATTGAAACTTTAAATAAACATTCTTTCTTCAACTTTATTTACAATTACACTAAATACTAACTAGCATATTCATTTATAATTAAATACATATCACTTAGTTACTAGCTTAAATATATTATATCAAAATTTATAAATTTATTTTATATAAATAAATATGGAGGAGTATTCCAATCGCGGCACTATAGAAGACAAAGCTCACAAGGGAATGCTAGCACTTTGGAAGACTTCAGCAAAGGATTTTTTAACTTTAAAAATCTTTAAAAGATTGCGCACCAGTGAGGTAGTATGAGCTCTTTAATTTTATTTATTTAATGAAATAAATGCTAGCTAATTAAAGAAATTATGAATTTTATAATTTAAGATAAGAAGTTATACTTAATTAAAAAAGATAGAAAATATTTATTATTTTCCTCGAAATGGAAAAATTAGAAAATCTTTTTTACACTTAAAAATTAAGGATCTAAATAATTAAATTAAAAATAGCATCAATGCAGTAAAATAATGATCAATTCAAATAAAATTAAAGTTTTAAGGAAAATAAATTTCTTCTTCAAAAATTCTCTCTCCTGAGTAGTAAAAAGGTATCTTTATTTCTTAATTTTAATCATTTCACTTGATGAATTTGACTTTTTCTATAGATTTAGCTTTTTCCTTCAAAATTTCTCATTATATGTAGTAGGATTTTTCAATTATTCTTACGTATTATTTATTAGTCTGAATTTTCTCTAGAGTGCTATATGCTACTACATATGCAGCATTTCTTTTTAATTTTTTTAGTTTTTTTTAATTTTTCTATTTTTATTGATATCGCTTAGTTGAACTTTTTGGAGTTACGATGCCTTTATTGCAAAAATGATTCTTTTTTCTTTACTCTTCTTATTGACTTTATCTATTCTTTTCTTTATTAAATCTCCTTCTCTTTGTTGCTATTTTATTAATAAATTTATTTTCTAATTAATTTTGAACTTCTCCATAGAAATAAAGAAAAATGCTACTATTTGCACTAATAGTATGAGAATTCGATGTCATACGAAAGATATTCCAAAACTTTTTCCATTTCTATGATAATTCTAATTAAACGTTAAAATAGATTTAGATATTTGATTTTTATTATTTCCGAAGGTTTATTCTTTGGACCGGTTTCTCAAATTATCATTTAAAGTGAATTTTCTGACTCTGCTTTCTTCCTAATGTTTTTTTACTTTATGAAGGTATTCAGTTTAAGTAGATAAAAGATATCAGTGCTTGTCTTCTTTTCTTTGGTGAATTTAGTAAAAAATGGCATGTTAATATTCTTATTTGGTCTTTTTCAATTAATTTGGCATTATAAATAATTTAGCAACTCTCTCCTTCTTTTTATAGCAGTAACTATTGAAAGCAAATAATTTTAAACTGTAAACTAAACTTGATTTTATAGTAAAGCTTTAATGTTTTAATTATTTAGTCATAATTTAGTTAGAATTATTAGAAATAAACAGTTATAATTGAAAAGATGGTGGGAGCTTAGAATGACCTTCGTGACAACACTTTCTGGTTTTATGGCTAGGAACAAGTTCCTTTCCTGTGCTGAGAAAGTCCCTGGTCAGAGTCATTTTCTGAAGGGAACGCTGTCTTTGAGATTATCCGCTCTTGGTAGGGGCTTGAAGCCTGGCTGCTCATGGCGATGGAGCTCCCTAACAGCTGTGTCTGGAGCATAACAGGATATCCCCGTTATTCCATAAAAAGGAGAGCGTCGGGTCGTGCAGTCGGAAAGGAGTTTCCGGTCCAAAAACTTTTTTAGTTGAAATTAATTAATTATTTTCAATAGCTTAGAGCTTTTTATCACGGATTTCCTCTATTAAATTTGTAGTCTAAATCTCACCCTCAAGAACTTAAGGCTCACCGCTTGCCAATGCAATTCACTTGTTAATAACTTCAGGGAGAGGCCCTTTTTCATCTACGTCGACTTTTCCATTATGTACTTTTTCCCTGTTAGTATTACTCAGCACAATGATTGATGGAAATTCTGAGACTTCGAACTTTTATATCAAAGCGTTAATTCTACTATCAGCCATTTGAATAGCAAGTCTAGTATGATGCTCATAAGCTTTATTCCATTCATGTTCATTTTAATCAGTCGCAACAGTAATAAGCTCAAGGTTTAAATTGCTCTCATTCACTTTATTGTAGAAATTTACCATCTTTTAGTCGAATTACCTACATGCACCATTATCCCCGGCCGTGAAAAAAATAACCACACATTTTGGATTTTAGCTCTAATTTCACTCCAAATAACTAAGTTCAATGATCCATATTTGGACTTTTCCACAAACAAGTTTCCAAGAGTGTGTTCAACAATTTTTATAAATGTCTAATTAAGCTTCCTTTAAATTTAGCCTTTATACGATTTAATTCTATTTAACTTATGAAAATTATTTAATCTCCATCTACTTAAATCTCACCTCTTATATCTCGCTTGATATAAGAATCAGATAACCTGATTTTTATGCTTCATTTGTCGTTCTTATTTCCCTCTTTTCTATGCTTTTATATCTCTGATTGAGAAAAGAAGATTGTCAGTTATTTAAGTGAAGGGAATAGTTAAAGCCATAATAAAATGAAGCTTACCCTTTAAATATTCTATGAAGGATTTAAATTTAAGCAAGTTTGTGAAAACTAAAATTGATGAATGCGTAGTAAATGCTTGAGCTTAATCTCGAGGCTTTTTGAATAAATTCATACAAAAAAGCAGAAAATCAATTTGAATCTCTCCACATAAAGTTGATTAAGATTATTCTCTAAGTGTATACTAAGAATAGTAAATGATATATAAATAGAGTATGATATATATAATAATTTTTCTTTTCAAAGCCTATTCAGAAGATATTAAATATGCATCATATTAGAAACTTATAATGCAGGTATATTTAGACTGAAATTATTAATCTATTGAGGATTTATTTTATTTATTAATTTTAACTTAAGCGAGCTATTTATACATTTACCTTGTTAGATCCTAATTCCTTTGTATATTTTACGCTTTGCTTTTTTAATTTTATTAGTTGATTTCTTTATCAGTTTATGTAGGTTAGTTAACTAGCTTTACATTCTAATTCAATTAAAATATTAGGAAATTTAATTATTCAATTTCAATTTAACTTGTTTATTGACTTGTTAATTAGGATATACTTGGTACCATATTTATGAATATATCTATCATATTATATATGCTTTTTACCTTAACTTTATAAAACTTTCTACCTTCTTATCTTACTCTTTGATTTATCCTATTTTTCTCAACTTACTCCTAGACATAAAAAATTATCCTTTATAAACATATTGGTGTAAATTCCCTTATATCACTTAAATATTTTTGAAAGGTATTCTGCTTGCAAATATGTAAAAATTAAAATAGATATCCATGGATAATTTTGGTCTAGATTGAATACTTAACTAACTAATCTAATGCTATTCTTTACTAAATTTCATATATCTCTTAATGCTGCTCTTAGATATTAGTTTCATCCCTAGTTTCTAGTGTCCCTTATACTTATAGACTCTTTTTTAATAACTATATAGTTTTTAGTATTTTGACCCTTTGACTAATTTAAACTATTTACTAGCTATTATACCTAACTTTCCTATACCTGCTATTGGGCACATATATTTAAATTTTATGAGCAAACCTGGAAAGATTCTTAATAATACTCAATTTACTACCAATAGTCTAATATACACTTTTAAGGACTATTTGAAAATTAGTTTCAATCCTAATAATAAAGATAGAAGTGTAAGCTAGCAAGTTACTAGAACTGTTATAAGCATTGTAAATTAAAGACTTATATATTATAATCTAGCTAAGTACTATAATTGTATTGATTCTATTCTTTAAGTAACTAAAATTATAATAACAAAGCGCTTCTTTTATACATAATATTTAATGAGATTAATTTAGTTTCCCTTATAAACATAAAGGCTCTTAATCTCTGTATTATAGGGTATTATATATACTTATATCTATCTTCTTGCTATAAAGATGTGAAACGAAACTCTAAAGTATTATATATGATATGATTTAATTTATCGGTAAGATAAGAATTAAAATTTATGTTCATCCTAATGAAAAGTATATCCCAAGTAAATTAGCTACTTTGATATTTCTATTTCTTAACTGTTCATTATAGACATTAATGCTTCATGTATTTATTCTTAGTATTAAAGCATATATACTCACATACTCTATTTTACTCATCCTATCACTTTGTATGATTCTTTAATCATTAATTCATATGATCTTTATTAAAATGGATAGCAGATAGTATGTCAAAACTTTAGTGACATTTACATGTATATGAATTATAAAGACATATAGTTTAAATGAGTTTACTAACATATGATAACAATATCATAGAAGTTAATACCAATTTCATTACCATGGCAACATCCTTATAATACTCCATTACTATATTATACATAATTTCCTTTTAAGATGGAGGTTTCCAAACTTTAGTTTGCTTTAGTGGATGGAACCTCCAAAGGAACTAGAACCATAATCGAAGAGTGAAGAAAAGGATAGTATTACCAGAGGTTGGGAAATTAAGCATCCGTAATCGACTAGGTCTTCCACTGCTTTGGCTTATCCTCGGAACCTAGGAACGGAATGATCTTCTGCTAAAATGACCTGAAATAGTTATTGGGTGACAAGTGAAGACTGCCTTGATAGTTCAAGAGATGCAACCTGCTATGACTCCATTTTCAAGAGATATCTATTTATCGGTATTGAACAATTAAATAGTGGTTAACCTAATGATAGTAGTCCATTTTAATTAATTATATATATACACTTTTTGAAAATGTACCGTTTAAGTCAAATATATTATTTAATTATGTCAAAACGACTTGAAGTAATTTATAAGGATATGAAGTAGCTATTATCTATGTGAATGATTAAACAACAATATCCTATTAATAGTGTAAAACATCCATTCTACATCTATAAGGATTGAAAGTAGGTACTTTGATTTTACCTACCTTTTTTTCAAACCTATTTCTGACTATAAAGTTAACATGATGTAATATATAAATAAAATCCCATGCTAAAATAATTGATAAATTATTTATTATGACATCTGCTCCAGATGATTTATTATTGCCCAATCTCTTTATAGTTCCTTAAACTTCTTAAATTTAATAAGATCTAGTATTTTCAAATAAGAAGCTTAATATTCTTTAACAAAGACGCAACTTATAAAATTCTATAAATCCTTAAGTTGCTTATTTAATGTTCTTCTTCATCAATTTTGTTGTTGTTGTTGAAATGCATTACTTTCCCATCTATTAACAAACTAAGTGAATTTTTCTTGATTCATGTTCATATAGTTTATTTTCCTTGAATTTAGAATTTTACTTGTTCGATAAAAAATTTGTAAGCATATTAGTTAATTACTTATCTGCCTTTTTAATCCTATTTTTCTCATAGCAGCAGTAATTATGTTTATGCCTATTAAACTTTTGTCCTTATACTAGTTAGATTACTTCTAGTTTTCCCTCTCCAGTTATATAATTTCTTTCTATTATTCCATTTATCTAGTTTAGCTGCATTAAAGCTATTTATTATATGGAAGTTTATTATAGTTAGTAATTTAAGGAATTTTCCAAGAACACGATTGTAGTTATAATACAGAGTTTGAATAATGTAATTTAGTAATCTCCTAAGTTTTCTTCTCCATTTACTTCAAAAGCAGCTAAACATCTAATAGATTTTGCCTTATAATCTACCTACCCTTATAGTCATATTTTAAGATTATAGATCTTAAAATTAACTCTAGGAGTAAGCATTCGAGGTTTTCTATTGATGCCTAAGTATGTAACTATAATAGAATTGGATAATGATTCAATATCCACTTCACTAATGAGTAAAGTATTAAAGTTAAAGAATAGATTGATGAAAATGGGAGAATTAGTAATTACAGAATAGTTTAGATAGCATAGTTCTAAAAGATTTAAACTTGCATCATTAGCTATTTTATTTCTTATTCTTAAACAAAATCTCGGTATCTTAAGAAGTTATCTAATTCATTGCTCATCATTACTACTATAGCCATAACAAGAGTATTAACATTTTCCATTAATATAGATCCTTAATCTTCTGATACTCTAAGGATAAATTCTAAATTTAAGTGATTATTCTTTAAAAGATATAGGCTTTTCATCTATCAGCAAATAATATGCTGCAAAATATATAAATTTAGCTTCAATAAGAAAAAATCAGTTAACTTATTCCTAAAAACAAGTCAATTTAATCAAAGCCCAGTTCATCTTTAGTAAAAAGGCAAATTCCACAGTTTTGTGGTTTTATTACAAATTTAAAAGTAAAATCTATATCTGCGAATCTATATTAGAATGAAACTTTAACACTATTTAGTTTCATTAATAGAAGATATATTAGCTTTATTTTACAGTTGCAATTGATAAATATTTGAATTTTATTTTCCTTTAAATCTCGACCAAGTTATAAATATATACTAAGAATTAGCTTTTCTAATTATCATAAATCCTTTTTTATTTTTAAGGTATATTTGAAAACTTAAATAAAATAGACTGCAATTATCTTACTTTTATATGATATGTATTACTGGGTAGTTATATCATATAAACTAAACTTTTATTATAACTAAATATTAAACATTTTTAGCATAACTTAAAAGTTAATTTTATTATAGTTGACTAAAAATGATTTGGTATATAACTTTTTTACTATTATTTGATTAAAATCTAGCAAACAATAATTATAACTAACTATTCTATTATTTTAAAATAAATATTACTTATTTAGATTAAGATTTATTTACTAGAATAGCTATCAAATTATTTATTAAACTTTTGGATATTTCTTGTATATATTAGTTCTTTCATATACTTATTTTGTAATATTTATCTCACAATAATGTTTGGTTAAAAGTCTAGTATTTATAAGATTGTATAGATATTATAAATTAAAATAGACAACAGGATTATAAACTAAATTTAAGGTATATGACACTGCTTAATGCTATCTATTTCAATTATATTTCCTTTTTTATAGAATTTTCGTAATTTTCCTTTCTAGATCACTTTTAATAAGCAATAAGTTTCAAAATTTGATAATGAAATATTAATTTTAGTTTCTTTTACTTTTATAATTTGATTATCTTTAGTATATTAATAAATATTTTCAACATCTTTTCAAAATTTGCTTCAATTACTTTAAACTGCTACCAAACCAATCTTAACAAAATGTTTTGATATATCTTCAAACGACTATTTTCCTTTATTAGATAGTCATATTTAATACAATTTTTAACTCTAAGCGAAATATTAGTATTTTATTTTTTTATAAGCATATTTATTTTTTGTTAAAATATTAAGCTTAAATTATATTAAAAGAATAAGTTTAGCTATATTTTTAAAGTATAAAATACTAATATTTCAGTTTCTTTTATTTCTACCTAGCATAATTTTTCTTTTATTTGCTAATTATTAATCTAAAATATAGTAAATAAAGTTTAGTTTTTCTATGTAAAAAGACTCATAAGTTTATATATCTTTCTTGAATATTCAGTATATTTATGCTTTTTATTCTAGTCATCGATAATATTTAATTTAATAAGTAAATTTTTATATTTATATCATTGGAAGCAGATAGAATAGTGAAATGCTATGAGATTTTATAGAAAGAAAAAAATGATTAAATAAGAAAAGAGAGAATGATAATATTTAATTACACTAATATAAAAACTCTATTTTGGCTAATAATTTAATGTTATAGTCATAAAAGATATTTATGAATGGCATAATGCAAAACTTTAAATGGTTGCTATGTCAAACCTAAATCATAACCATACATTTAGCTTTTATATTTAAAGATGATTTAACTGAAATGCTTATATGCTTATTAATTAAATTCATAGTTATTTTGAGTATACTCTGTTAATAATAATTTCATTTAGTTTATTTATTCTTTTAGACCAATATTAACTATTAAAT
The DNA here is from genome assembly GCA_946699065.1 of Loxodes magnus. Lineage (NCBI taxonomy): Eukaryota > Ciliophora > Karyorelictea > Loxodida > Loxodidae > Loxodes > Loxodes magnus. The sequence goes on from CAMPDV010000713.1 coordinate 47,546, forward strand.
TAGAGATTATTAGATGTGTGTCTTAAGGAACTTAATAATTGCAAATATACCTATACACTTGCTAGTTAATAATTAGATATTAATATACTATTTTAATGTGAAAACCTCCAAAAATTTCATGATGATACTTTTTGCTTATCTGGGTTATTAATTTATTCTTATAATTTGACTTTAACATTTATTTATCAAGCATTTTATATAAATCCAAAATAGATAAATGATATTTAGAATAATTATCAATTGTAACAATGTATAGAATTATATTAATAAATATAAGGTTAGTTACACTAAAAGCCTAGTTCAAATTTATAAAATAGGAATTTTAGTTAAATTAGTTATTATTTATTTCTTAATATCATAAGTCTAACAATTATTGCTTATTGTACTATGTTTCATATTAAGTTCTTCTTAATGAACTTTAACTTCTAGTTCTTTATACTTGTATTATATATTCTTTCCTAATGAACTATTAATATTTTAGTTTCTCATTTTAAGGATTATTTTTAACTAATTCTGAATAAATTATTTTCTTAACAATGACTCTTAAATAAAAATTTATGAACTATGAGAAAAAGCAGAAGGTAACTTTATCTAAGAATTAAAATAGCATTTTCTTAAGAAGAAGTTCCATAGCTTTACCATATTTCTCAAAACTCAAGTATGAAATAAAAGTCTTTATTTTTATATTTCATAGATAATACAAAGGAATTTAGCTTTTTACATTGTAAGTATCTGGTAAATGAATAACAATATCATAATTTTTAATTTTAATTTATCTCATTTAAACAATCTTGTAGATATAAGAACTGGAATAGATAGATAATTTTATAAAGAGAGATAATTATATCAATAATTTAAGAGATCTAGTTTCTTTATATTTTAGTTAGGAACTTTAAAGAATTCACTTCTATTTAAGTTTATATTTCTTCCACTTCGACTTTTTATATCTCTTTACTTTTTCTAGTGAAAATAGGTTTGACAAAATTTTGAATTTTAAAACTAAATTCATAGCAAAAAATTTAGCTTAGCAATTCTTAAAGCATAGTTCAAATTATCTTATATATAATGTATTATCTAAATGACTTTAAATAAATAACACATTTTTGTTATCGTAGAAAATGATTTATCTACTTTATGATTCTTAAAATATTAAAAATATAACTATAGGAAAGATAATTAGGTAAAGTATGTCATAGATTCCTAAATGTTTTTTTCAAATCACTAGAGAATTCTCCGATGGACAGTATGTATGACAACAATCACAACATGAACATTCATTCACTCTTATAGGCTCCTTTTTCAATTTTTCAGACTCCTCAGATGTTAAAGCGAACGAAAGAGTTGAAACTTCTATAGTTGTATCATTTCTTGATGCTACCATTGTTTAAGCTTTGACATACATTTCTGGTGGAAGTTATTCATTAATTGTATGCATCCACTGTTTCATTCCTTGATTATACTTACTACAGTTGCCTCAAGGACAACATGGAATAAAAAATCCTGGAATAACAAATGTCCAAGCAATTACTATCCAAAAAACACAACAACAATTATTACTATGAGGCTTTACATCTCTATCATAAAGTTCTATCCATTACTTTCATTACTAGTCTGTTATTCCTTTTTCGCTCAATTATTGTGGTATTTACTACAAATCTCTTTCTTCAAATCCATTCGACTAGCCACAACAAGCTTATCCGTAAAACGCTAGCACTAGGCGTTACCCTTCAGAAGGATTGATTTTTTTAGATTTGGTAGGGTGTACTTGGCCCATATTTAAAATGATTTATAAAGAAAAATAAGTTTAAGCTATAAATAAAGAAACGATAATAGAATAAGTTAAAATGAAATAAGCATTGCTTACCTAGTTAATTCAATACATAAGAGAAAACCTTATAAGATAAATCTAAATAACAAGTAAGTTTGTCCCCTTATAGATAGCTAGAGTAAGATTAGACTATAAAAAAAATAAACTCTTAAAGGAAAAATAAAAAAGATAAAGGGATAAAGAATGATAAAATTTGTTATTATAACTGTATCTTAAATTTGTTAATGGTTACTTATAAATAAAGAAATTTAAAGTGTTTTTAGTAGTTTATAATAATCAGAGAAGTGTTATATAAATAGCAAGTATAAACATTTTATATATTGGTATTACATTGGAGATAGCTATTGTTAAAGCTTTTATGGATTTTGTAAATTAGTTGCTTAATGATTCTAAGAATAGAGCTTAAATTAGCTATAATTTCCTTTTTTACTTAGAGAAACTTCAAATTTCTATTAAATTTATTTTATTTTTGACTCTATTTAAATACAAATCAAAATTACAATGACAATGCAATTTTCGATATAAATTATTATCCTAGAATATTCTAAAATCTAATAATAGCTTATTAATTCTATCTTAAAGGAACAATCAAAATAAGTCTTTATATCATTTTGTAAAGACGTTTTAAATAACTGAGCGAAGCTTAAAGCTATTTTTAAAATTTAGGATAAAATTTTCTAGATTTCTAAGAAACTTAAAACTAGATATCTTTAGAAATCTAAGGAAATAAATAAAAAAAGCGCAAAGCCAAACTTGCTTTTTAAGAATAAAAATTAAGTAATAGTGAATAAAAAACGATCGAATGAAACTAAAATTTTGCTTTTTAAAGTATGATAAAATTTATAAAGGTTTGAATGGAGCTTATTATAATTATATTTCTAAATATTTTTATACTAAGCTAAATATCTTAAAACTTAAAAGGAGCCAACTATATTTTTAGAATTATACTTTTAAAGAATAAATTGCTAGCATTTTTATATAAGTTTCTTCAATTTTACTTTAATCTTACATAAAGAATAGATTTCCCTTGAATTCTACAAAGAGTAATATATTAACGAATGAATAAGGAACGTAACTGATAAAATGTTTTATAGCTTTTAAATGAAAATTTAATTATTTTGGTTTCTATGACTAGTGTCTTTAGAGAGAAACATTCAAATAAAATAAAACAATGAGCTTGTATAAATAATCTGATAACTAATCTAGTTTAACTTAAAATAGTTTATTCATACTTAGCCTTAAACTTAAAAGAAATATTTTCGTAATTTAAGCAAATAAATTTATGAAAATCCTTAATTTAATATACTTAAAATTTAGATGATATTATCTAACTAAATATTAATAAAAATATATATAAATAGTCGCCTTAAAATAAACTCAAAAAATATGAAATATCTATCTATTTATTTAGATAAATAAGCAAACTAATTTTAAACTTATATCATTTTCATAAATTATCTAATTAAAGGCAAATTAGTTTAACTTTAAAAAATTGTATGCTTGTATGATAAAGTTGTAATTAAACAGCTTTTAGAATCAAATTAAATGCATATAAAAAAATAAAATGGCAGAAGGTCTCAAAAAGGGTTTTTTCCAGCTCCATAGAAAAAAGAAAGAAAGCTAGATACTTCTAAATCTTCTTTAATAACATAATAATTTTCTTGGACTCTTTAACTCCCAAATTTTGAAAAATAAAGATAATCTTAAATTGAATAAGAAATTAAATCAACAGAAACTAATTAAAGCAAGCGAAACTTTTTACTCCCATAGCCACGATCAAGCAACTATATGAAAAGTGGTAACTAAAAAATAATGTAGAAATAGAAAAATGATGAATAGCTAATAATAGAACAACTTATGAAATATATCCGTAACCTATAAGAAGAAGTTTCAGTATTAAAGAAAGAAAACCAAAAATTATTATAGAAAAGTTAAAATAATGAAGAAAGAGTAATGAAAAAGGAAATCGAAGTGAAACTTTTGGGAGAAAAAATAATCTAACTTTAAATCTTAGCTGAAAATAAAACGGAACTAGAATACATAAAACCCATAGAGATACTTATCCCAGAAGGATTATCAAACCGTGCTACCTTTGCAAATTAAGATTCCACACATACAAGAGATTCAAGATATATTTGGATAAACAGAGAAGAACAGTGAAGAGATTTGGAGAGAACTGCCAAGAATTTGTGTAGACAAGGATGGAAGAATATTAGAAGGAGGCTTTTTCAAGGGAGTGCCAGAACTCCAAAAAAACTGGGAGTCCCGAACTTTAATTTTAAACCTCAAGGAACGAAATCTGGAGGTATGTATTGAAGGGTTTAAAATCCCTGGAGATTCGAACACTTTAATTTAGTATATTATTATTAAATGCATATGTAATATTTATTTTATAAAAGCTTTATCAATTTAATTTTGGAATGATAGCTACTGTAGATCACAAAATATATAATTAAGCTTATAAATTTTAAAATGAATAAGAAAAAAAAATGTGAATTTTGCGTTTGATTATAAAAGTAAATAAAAGTATTAGCATTTAAAGGTATTTTAATTAATGTTTTAGTCATAAATATCTTTAGAAAAATAAATCTCAACTGATTTAGAAATATTTCTTATATCTTTGCTCATTAGGTTTAAAACTAGTTATAAGTATTTTAATGGTTTAATTAAAAAATGTAAACAAAATAAGGAAAATAAATCTTTCACTGGTAATTTTTTAAGCTATCTAATTATTTCAAAAAAATTATACTTTATTAAGTAAGGAGAAAAGCTTTGATAGTTTATCTATAAGTGAAAGTAATAAGGAAAAAATTTAATAGGAAACAGTAAAATTAAAAAATTCACTGAAAATAAATCTACTTTAGCTAAAATATTAAATTTTTAAGCTTTCTTGAAAAAAGATCTGAAAATAAGAAAAATATAAATATTATTTTGATAATAGAATTTCAATTTTATCTCGTAATAAAAAATTTTCGATTGACAATTGAAATTTTAATTTTCTTACTTATTTCGAAAAGATAAATAAAAATTTATTTTGCTTTATAGCTATATATGAAAAAAATAATGACTAAAACGAATATTTTGATAATAAGATAAGTTTAATTAAATAAATAAATAACTTTGCAAAAGGGAATTTATTTAGAAAATAAATCTAACATTTTTTTTATTTTATAATATGAACAAATTTAAGTTTAATTGATAAATTTTGTTTGTTTGCCTTTTAAACACTCCTATTATTGTATATTTATAAAATGGATGTCGGCCGCGTCAGCCAAACTAGTAGGTAAGCTGGTGTAGTTTATACTGCATTGCGAGTAATCTCGCACTAGATGCCACCACGGGGAAGGGTGGATAAGCTCCGTTGAGACATACCTAACTTACTCCGAGGGTTCTCTCTAGCAGTATGAAAGTTTGACTGACAGGCCTTCTAATTACCGACTTAATAACTATCTCTTATTTGACCTTATTCAAGAAGACTGAAGCATTTGACTCGAGATTTTAGAATAATTTTTAATAAGAAGATTCTCCATTTGGAGAAGCTGACATGACTTATCGGACCTCTAGAATTTTAACAAGAAACATGAGAACATTTTCTTAATATTAAATATTAATATTGAAAGAGCTGCGCGCCAATGAGGTGCCACGCGCTCTATAATAATTTTTATTTATTTATTTATTATTATATATATTTTTTAAACAAGGAGGAGTAATCCTTCAACTGAGACTGATTTAAACTCAAGTACCAGGAAGTACTTCAGGAGCAACGAACTGTGCAAGAATCTTGGCAGTAGTCAAGCAGGAAATAACTTGAGGCATTGAGTGATTGTTGATGAAAGAATCCAGACTATTAGGTTTCTTGGGGCATCACTCTGACCAGGCCCTATTAGAAGGTGGAATTTGTAAGGGTATGAAGCAATGGAAGAAACTTCTAATGAGAAATTTTTATTAAAGCAACCAAAATTGATTTAAAGAGCTGTGCACCATTGAGAGTGCTACACGCTCTATAATACAATTTATTTATTATTATTTAATCATTATTTAATTTTTTTAAATATTTTATAACAATTTTAATTACATTCTCTTTATGCCGGTTTTTATTATTTGTTTACATGATTTTTTGTTCTTTTTCAATCTTTATTATTAATATTATTATCATCAAGCAATTAAGAATTGTTTACTTTCTATAGATTTTCGAAAGCTACAGTGTTCAGTTTTATGGAGATTATATTTCTTTACCATTTTCAATTATATGGATGACTTTTACTCTCCTATCCATCTAACAAAGGATTCTTCTGTTCTACTATCTTTTTTGTAGATTCTATTGCTATTTATTGAAAATGTAATAATTTATCTTCAAGTTCTTCCTTCTCTTAACTTTTTAGCCTTTTGAATCCAAAACAGCGTATTATTAGATGCTTTGAAAAATTGTAATATCAGCACCTATTTATTATTTTTGCTCCGAAAAATATGTAATTTTCTATTTTTTCTATTTTTATAACTTCATTTTTTATATTTTCATTCAATCATTTTTTTAGTTTTCTTGATATTAGTCTTTGTTACTCCAGTCTCTATTGGAACTTCCTCGAATAAATTAGATTAGGATTAATACTACAGTCGTTCTTCTATTAAAGCTTCATTTCGAGAAAGATGCTTCCTTAAGTATCTAATTTCTAAATTAAATAGCTCATTGTGAGTAATAACTTCACTTTCTTTTTCAGAAAGATTGTAGATTAGCTCATCCAACTTACTGAGAACGTTCTTCATTTTTTAATACTAATCAGATGTGGACCCATTTTTCTATTTTTTTACTGTAGCGCTATTTTGTTTTCTTTTCTTTGTCTGTCTTGGTACAATGAAAAAGTTCAGATGATTTTTGCTTTTTTTTTAATCTAGCTAAACTCTTACCTTTCTCAAAAATTTTTGACATTTTCCTATCCTCCATTCTGCCGGGATCATCTCTTCTTCAAATTTTCTAAACAAAATACTTTAAGCAAATATGCATACTATTATTTTCATTTAGGATAATAAATAAAAAGTTGTAACATATTAAAAATTTAAAATCTTAATAAACTTTAATGCTTCTAATTCAAGTACAAAACTCTGAGAACAATAAGAAAATGTATAAAGATTTTGCTTTTAATATACAAAAAAGAAAATTATTTTTCCTAAAAATTCATTTCATTCATAGCCTAGAAGATTTTATTTTAAAATAATGTATATCATACATAATTTATTCAACGTTTTTATAAATTGAATCTCAAATTCGATTTTAACTTTATCAATTTCTACATATCTCCACATATTTTTTTCTTTTTTAAATGCTAAAATTAAATTTCTTCTATTAATTTCAAATTATTTTTGCTTATCTTATAACTTAGTAATGTTAGACCTTTATCATAAAATTTCATTTTCTGTCTGCTAATTTTCTTTTAAAACTATATCTAAGCAAAGATAACTTTTGACTCTATTTCTTATTTTTCAATTGATAAATTATTAAAATTATATTGCAGTTAACTTACTCAAATTATACTAAATCTAAAATAAACTTTTTCCCTTCTTTAATATAATTCTTCCAAATTTAGTTATTTTATATAAGTTTTGAATTCCAAAAAGAGCAAAAAATATGTAAATTAAATTTTTATCTTTAAATCTGTTAACTTTATAAAATGATTTAAGAAGAAAACCAAATTCTTAAAATTTTACTCCTAAGAAAAATTATAAGAACCAACTTAGATTTAGGTAGAAAACAAATATTCTCCAAGTTTGGCATTGGTGTAGTAAAATATGAAGTATGTCCTAACTTAAAAAAATAGAAAGAGTGTAAGAATATTTCCACTGTTTTGATCAATTAAACTGTTAAGTAAAATTACTCAATAGAAAATTAAAGTTTTACGCTACAATAAATTGAAGTAAGTAAAACTGATAGTTTTTGTACATAAGTAGAGCAAATATATGATGATAGTTTACTCTTATCAGGAGGATTTTAAAAAGAGTAAAATAGATTTATTATTCATCAAGTAAACTAAAAAACTTAAAACTTTGAAATGCAGTTTCAAAGAAGTTTCCATAGAACTTGCTTTAATAGAAAAAACAAAATTTATATAATTTCAGGAACTATATAGTTCAATGAAAATGATGTTGATGTTGGAGAATGTGAAATTTTTGATACTAGAACAAATAAATTTAAAAAGATAAAATCGACATAAATTCCTGCGAATTCTTTTGGATGTGCATAAAATAATGACAAAGTTTATATGTTTGGAGGAGATAATAGATAGTTCTAGAAATTGATGGATTTTATATAGTAATATGATAGTAAGAAAAATGAATGAATTTTATATGAGTAAAAACTAACTAAAATAGCTATGATAACTGCTATTTGGATTTAATATCTAAATCATTTTTTTATATTTGCAAATGGATCGGAAATAAAATCTTAAATATTCGATTTAAAGAAAGTAACGATTAGAGGAGATAAGTATATTGATGGATGTTTTGATTACACTTAACCAGTTTTAAGTAAGAATAAAGTGTATTAGTATAACTGATAATCTCATTTGTTCATCTATGATATTTTTACTGGAAAATGGGAGAAAAAATCAGATTAGAAGAAAAGCGAATAAAAATATTAACCTTTTCAAATGAAATTAAATCAACTAATTATAAAATAAAAAAACTATTTTAAATCATTATATATCAAAAGGCATCTCATAGCTCCTGAACTATTTTTAACTTTGATTAATAGAAAAAATGGTAAATAAATAAAAAAATTAAATTAAGCATATATTTTTCTAAAATGCTTCCAATTTTGTTTAAATTTTAATTTTTTATAAATCAATAACTAAAAAAAAATTTATGCTTTTAACCATCTTTAAAATTTTCTTTTTATAAACGCTGAGCGAAAACTTAAATTTTTCACTTTAATATGTTTTATTTCAATTCCAACTTTCTAATATATTATATTACTCTCTCTTTTTAAATTTTCCTCATCTAAGATTATAAACTTATCCAGTTAAGTTTCCTTATAAATTTTTTCTCCAACTAGAGTTTTCTCTAAGTTTAAGAAATATATCAGACATTTCAAATCCCATTTCCTCTATTTTTATAAAACTTAATATTTTTTCATACTCCCTTTCATTAACCAATATATAAATATTTTTATCTTTGTTTGTTATTGTATAAGTAAATGAGTTAAAATAGCACCTTATATTTAGTAATATATTTAGTTCGTTTATTTTAAAATTAAGATAATTTTTTCAGAGAATTAATGAAAAATCGATATTTTTATCTTTAAGAAAAAAGGTTAAACAGATCGTTCATTTTCCATGTAATTTATATTTTTATAATTGTAACTTTTTTGGAATTTTGACTCTCAAAGAAACATTAGAATGATATAATCTGCTAACTTTATTTACTATATTCACCTTATTAGAATATCTTATGTAAATATGTCTTCTATTTAAAATCAACAAGATTCATTAAATGAATAAGGAAATGATAGAAGATATTATCAAATCAGAATAAGTATTAACAGTCTAAAAATTCTCTAATATAATATTACAATTTTAAAATATCTAAAGAACTAGAGAATAAAATCAAAATTTCCTGCTATAATACTTGATTCATAACTTATAAATCATAAAATTAAAAAGAAGAAACTTTCGTGAGCAAAATAGGACATTTAACTGCAAATTATTCAAAATCTCACAAAAAATGTTAACTTTTTTAATATTACAAAGAGCTTATAAGTAAATAACTAGCAATTGAAAAGAAGCAATAAGTAGGATTACTTAAAGTAGGGTTAAAAGAAAAAATTGATATAATAGTTATAGATTGAATAAAACAGAATTTTTAAACTTGATGAAATGATAATAAAAGAATATATTATTAAGTAGGTACTTCGTATCAATAAAATTACAAATCTATAAATATCATAAGAGAGTATTTATATAAAGATGGATTTAAAGAGTAATATGAAAAATTTAAAAGGGAGCTAAAGCTCCAATAAATTATTTTAAGCAAAATTTATATAAAAATTTTAATAGAGTTATAAAGAAAATGATAAGAAAGTTATCTTGTGAGATTATATAAAGTTAATAAAATAAATAGGATGCAAAAGTCAAAGAATGTTTGAAAATCCACTGACTCTCCTTTTTTATATTAAATCTAATCCTAGATAGATTTTCACTTTTTACTCTACTATATTCATTTGGATACCTGTTGATAAATAAATGTATTCTAAGTCAGTGTTCCCTATTATAATTCAATTTTGCTATATTTCATTATTATTTTTATTTTCATTCTTACATTTCTAGAACATCTTTTAATTCTATCAATTTTATTGTCTCTTTTTAATGCTTTTTTTCTAACTTTCAAAATTCGTTTTAATTATATAATCCTAATATGATCCTTCATAGAAAGTTGCTATTTATGAGCTTAGGATTTTGGACTTCCAGAAGTCAGTGAGAACAAACCATAATATCACAAAAGTTGCTATATTTGAGGATTGATCTTTTCCGCCTAAACTTTAAGCAGTACTAAGCCACCGTCGACAATGTAATCTCTGCTGACGTTGAGAAATATTAGTTTCAAATCGTCCTTACAGAAACATCATCATATCGTAATAATTAAATAAACACCTCACCTCGCTAAATAATCTGAAGAGCGCAATTAGCTAAAGTAAAACTTGAATTTAGACTCTTGTACATTTTCATTTGAAGCCATAATTAATTATATTTAAATAAAATTTTCTTATCTTGTAGTTACAAAACTCGGTAAGATTTGATTATACATCTTACTTAAAGATTTTTTAACTAGGATATATTCCTTTATTAAAAAAATTAATAACTTGTTAATATTTATTTGATATTAAAAATTACAAAGCATTAAAATAATTTGATCAATATAAATATGAAAAATAAAAAAATAAGTTCAAAATTTAAAAACTTATGAAAAAATAAAAAAAATTATAGTTCTATAGAAATAAAATAAAAAGGAAATAAAAAAATAATACTAAGAAATAAACTTATAATAAGGTGGTTTTAATGACTTACTAAATAAAATTTATGAAATAAATAAAATAAAATAATGCAATTAAAATAAAACTAATTTTATTAAGTCTTTGATATATTAAAGTAAGAAAATGTTACAAAATAGCATTATTTAAAATTTTATTCCTTCATTTATCAAATTTTATACTATAAAAATTTAAAATTACTTATATAATTTATAAAAAAATGCTTATTAGTATCAAAAAAAAATACTTACCAATTTAGTAATATAAAGTGATCTCAGAAAAATTTAGAATTTAGCTATTATTTAAATAAATGTTTAACTAAGCAAATATTCCTTTTTTAATCTTTAATGAATTCCTTATTTAATCATATGAGAAATATAAAAATTTGATTGATTTAATTTCAGATAAATTTTATTTACTTACTTTCTTTAATTATCTCATTGATGGCTCATTTTATTTATTTAATTAAATGATAAAAGATTTTGCTTTGGGAGATTTTATTAGTTATATAGGAGTAAGATATTATGACTATGGTTTTATTATTTTGCTGCTATAAACATTTAATTTTTTTTGATCTAAATGCTTTAAAACGAAAATAGAGCTAAGGCTAACTACATAGTAAATAAATATTTTAATTATAATTTTCGTATTTAAAGTCTAAAATTTGGAAATAATTTTCTTTCATTGATGCTAGAAAAAAAAGTAATTGGAATTTATAGAAAAACCGTTTAAAGTAAAGTTAAAAAATGGTGCTAATAAGATTACGATATTTATATTTATTTAATTAAAATATATAAAATGCATGAATTACTCTAAATTAATAGATTTAAACTTAATATTTTTTAATTGGGAAATAATTTAAAATAAATAAAAATAAAAAGAAATAAATAAATTATATTAAAGGGTATGTTAGATAAAAATCTAACCTGACAAATGTAAAAAAACATTCCAATTATTAAACCACTTAATTTTATTTAAGATTAATTCATAGAAATATTAAGCTAATAAATTTTATAATTAATATAAAGTTAAAATCTTATTTATGATATAAAAATTTTAGATTTATTATTTAAATTTTAAATATTTCAATTTAGATGATAAAATTTAATTTAGCAATTTCAGAAAATTATCTTGCTATAATGATTGAGATTAAAATTATTTTTCTATGAAAATATAATAAAAGAATTATAAAAATTAAATAAAAAGATAATATTTATTTCCTATTAATATTTGGAAGAATCTACAAAAATTAAAGTATCAACATTTGATCAGAATATTTCCTCTAAACGAGTTACAATCATGATATCTTTCCTAAAAAGTAAAAAAGTTTTGGTTAAAAATAAGCACATATGTTTTCTATAGAATGTATTAGATGAATTTTTAGTAAATTATGTTGTAAAAACTGGTTCAAAAGATAAAATTTAGTTTAAAAAATATTGTCTTTAAGTAAGAAATTTTTAATATCGTAAAATTAGAATTTCTAGGTTTGAACATACATGATATAATTTAAAAAATATTGAGAATAAAAAAAGTATCTATTTAAGAAAGATGAGTTATAAAGAATAAGCCCGGCTAGCTCAGTCGGTAGAGCGTCAGACTCTTAATCTGGTGGTCGTGGGTTCGAGCCCCACGTTGGGCGTTTTTATTACTTAACAATAATTTTATGATTTGAACTCGATCCTTTCAGGTGAGAGTCGAATATCCCAACCACTTAATAAATTTGAATAAAATCTTTTTAGTGCTAAATTATTTTACTATATATGATCAAAAGTATCTATAAGGATGTTATTTTTAAAAACAGCAAACATTTTAGTAACTTGTAAAGTTGCTATAAACTTGAAATAAAAAGTTTTGTAAGCATATTTAAAATGCTCTAATATTTTAAAATCATTTTCAAATTATATTAGGTAACATTTATTTTTGTCTAAAAATAAATAAGATTTCAAATTTTTTTTGATTACACTGATCATTAGTTTAAAAAATTGATGAGTTTTCAACTTTTTATATTCAAGTCATTTTATTTTGTTCTGTTTAATAAATTTTTATTTCTCTCTTCTTTGCTATTTAACTTATCTTTCTTTTTTTTCACTTGATTTTTTTTTGATTTATTTTTTCCTATAGATTTTTTTTATTTTGCATGATGACAAAAATTTTCAGATACGAACATTGTATTGATTTTATTTTTTTTATCCATAAGACTACCTACATTAAATTTTATTGATTTTTATTCCATTAATCATTCTTTTATTATAAACTTAAAATCAATTACGATTATTTTGAAAATTTATCTATTCATATTTATAATATGGATTTCAGATATTTAGACGATCTTAATGTTTTTTTACAAAGTTATCAGTTTCAGTTCAAACTCTTTATTTACTGATATTTTTGTTCTATTTATTGCTTAAATTCGCTCTCGTTTTTTAGTAAATCTTAAAAGATTAACGAAATATTTTTAGTCTTTTTAGATGTTTTCATTCTCGTAAACTTTTTAGTTCATTTTTTTAGAAATATTAGTTGTATTTTTCTCTTATTTGTTTTGTAAAAGTTTTAAGTTTTGCATTATTCTATTATATCTTCAGATCCATTTTATAAAGATTTGATAAATTCTACATTTAATCGTGATTTTCAAATCCATTTTTCCTTATATAAATGAAAAGAGAGCCTATCTTTGATCTTGGAAAATCAATCAATTTTTATTTCATTTTATTGTAGAATCTGAAGAATTTTAAATCCATAACGTGCTTAAAAGGTAATCAATTCAGTTCAATATAACATGATTCATTAAATGATTAAGTTACTACTTAAAAAGTCTTTCTTGAAATTAATCTCATGCTTGATTCAATTCTTTTCAGGACTTCAGTTTCTTTTTTTTTATACTTCATGGTACTAAGTCTTCTCCATATTCTGCTTTATTTAATGTAAAAAATCTAAATAAAGTTTTTAAATGTCAAGGAGTTACGTTCTTATATCTCATCAGTTAAAAACAGCAAGCTTCATTGCAGCTATATATTTGAATGCAACTTCTTTGCAATGGAGATTCAAATTCTTCTTTTGATGTAGAATAATTCCTAAATATGTTACTGTTTCTTTTTAAGCCATTTGTTAATTTCCTAATCATAAATTTAAAATTTATTATTTCTGATTCTTCTTTCGAAGATAGTTGCCTTCAGTTTTGTTAACATCGATCTTTAAATGTGTTCATGCAAAAACTTTATTTTTTCATTTATTAGATTCTACATCTACTTTACAGATTTGGAAAAAAGAATAAGATGATCTGCTCATCCTCTACAAGCGAAGATAATATTTGAATCCTGGCATTTAAATCCCAATTAGGTACTTTTACTTTCTAAATATCTAATTACTACTTCATAATATAATAATACTAAAACTGGTCAATGCGAACTTCCTTACATAAATTCATTGTTTTATTATAAAGTTCTTGTGTTCTTTCCATCTATGATAAATGAAGAGTTTAGATTTTTATAAAACGATTCTAAGGCTATTATTATTCCAAGTGTTTGTTTAACTCTCTTAAGTTAATAAAACAAAAGTCTTCCTTCTATTGATTCAAACATTTTTTCAACATCTATCAGTGTTGCTATCAATTTAGTCTTACCTTTAGCACATTTCACGATAGTTATCAATTATTTGTTATATTATTCAAATTTATTAAGTTGTATATCTGTTTTTCATAAATCCTATTTATGAAGAGTGAATCAAATTTCTCTAATAAATCAAATTGTTTAGTATTTATGTTAAAGCTTTATCATATTGTTTTAGAATAGTATTAATAAGAGAAATAGGTTGTCAGTTTTTCCTATCATCTTCTTTTCTTTTTAAATATTGGAATTATCACTGATGTATTTAATTCCTAAGGGATTCTTCCAAGTCTTAGCATATTATTCAGAAAAGAATGAAGAATTATTAACAAATATTATCCACCATATTTCAGAAGTTCACCTTTTATTCCATCTGGACCAGCTGCTTTTCCATTTGGAATTTCATTATAATTTCTTATATTTCTTGTATGGTAAAAAAATCAAATCTTTATAAATATGAGAGTGGATAATCTTTAATTTCTTAAATATTATCGTATATTTTATCTATTTTTTAATTGGTAAGACTTATCTATTATTGAGCTAGCTTAGAATGCTTGTTAAAAACACAATTTTCCCATGAATCAATTAATTTTTTTTATTTCTTAATTAAAGTTCATAGTATTTCTCTTCATAGGATTTAGAATTTTCTTAGCTTGTGAAAACATTCCCTTAGAATCTCCATTAAGAAGTAGAAATTTCTTTTTTGCTTTATTTTTTTTAAATTTTCATAGATTATACTTGAAGTCTTTCCAAAGTCGTTTTGTTGCCTCATGAAGATAGTTACTTGCTAGTTTATTCTTCCAAATTTTCTGTGAGCGTCCTTATATCTCATTTAGCTCTTTTTGCATTTATATATTTCTTTGTGAGATCTCGAGGAAGTTTGTTATAATTTGAGTCTGGAATAAACGAACCTAATATTTAATCAGCATTGTCTTAAATATTACTTTTGATGCATTCATATTAATCTTCAAGATTATATTAATCTATTAAATAGAATTCTAGATAAGTTTGTAGGAAAGATTCTTAATATTTTTACCTATCTATTGCATCTTATAACCTATTTATTTTATATTTTCTCTGAGTTATTTTTTCCCAATAGACTATAGAATTATTGGTAAAGTCAACAGTGATTGGAATATGATCAGAAAATAAACTATTATTATGAGCAGTGAATCTTGCAAACTAATTAACGTTCAAATGGTTGTTTATAATGATATAATCATTACAATACGTTTTTCCTGTTCCTTTGTGAATACATGTATTAATGTTGCTATTATTCACTATCTCAAGATCGTTTTATAATAAAAATTCTAATAGTCTAATAGTATTATCATAAGTATTTTCAGGATTATCACGAAACCTTATAAAAGAGTATTTAAATCTCACATTAGTATATGTGGATTATCATTATATACATTCAGCAATGTATTTGTTGTTCATACGCTAGATCTTTAACATCTTAACTTTTTCCACTATCAGGCATGTAACAAGATGTGATTAAAATATTATCCAGCTAAATTGTTATGAATCTATTTATTTCTTTTTCAACTTATATATGTATTTCTGTATTATTAAATTCTTCTCCTACAATTAGACATACACCTCCTCCTTTTCCTGAGTTCATAAAATATGTTTTAAATCCATTTATCAATATTGGAGGAATTCATCTTTTTATTAGGTCTCGTTTATAGATAAAAAATCTATTCGGTTATTTCTGATAAATTCTTCAATATTCAAGCACTTACTAGCTATTCCATTAATATTTATATGTCCCATCTTTATTTTTTAAATTTATTAATCCTTTCTAATTTTTTCCGATCCTGCAGGTAGTTCACTTTCGTAAATACAAATATTTTTCTATCCTTATTGGTTAATCTAAATATGTACTAATCTTTTTCCATACTCAGGATGTTAATGAAAATATTGTATCAAAATATATAGTACTTACGTAGTATATTTTTTAAGAAGCTTTATATGTATATCAATTTTACTTTTCACACTATCACATGTACCTTTTTCTAAATCTTAAGTAGCTGTGACATATCTACCTTATATATTGCACATTTCGTACTATGGACGTCTTCAATTTTCTGATTTAATAAACTTTTAAAGTTATAGACTAGTTAGATTGAAATAACATATTATTTAATCACACTCTTTTTTATTATTATGTTTACTCATACATTTTGCTGGTGGAATTATTTTATCTTCTTCTTCATATTTCCTTTTAAGAATATTAAGATTAATATTGGAAGATAAGGTTTAATTCTGATAAATAGCATCGATCGAATCTGTTTAGTTTTATTAATCTTTTTTTCATCTTTTAGTAGAATAATTAAATATATCTTTTTTCAAATTTTAATTAAGTTTTTAAAACTCTTCTATTTTTATCTCAAGTGTTTACATACTTTAAATGAATTTTAAGTTGAAATCTTATCATTCTTATTTTTTCGAACTTCTTAATATTGATAACTCTATTCTTTATTGACCTCTTTAAGTCTCATTTTCAAACAATCTTATTATTTTTTATCTACATTTTACTTTATTTTTAATCCTTTTATCTTACTTGTTCGAACTTCTTAACACTGATAACTCAATGTTTTATTGATCTTTTTAATACTGATAACTATCTTTCTTATTTTATATTTGCTTCCTAATTTTAAATTTGTTCCTTTTTTTTTAAATTCTTACATTTTTATCTCAGATTTCTTTTTATTTAATACTTTTTAATCTAAGCAAACAGCAAATTTATTTGTTGTAGATTTTCTCTGATTTTTGAAACAGAACGTAAAAAGTTATTTTTTTAGCAATTTTTTACAGTGTTTTTTATATAGTTTTGAGATATTTATTTAATTGTTTTCATAATATTTAGATCATAATGATTATAGAAAAGGTCTTCTTATTTATTTTTTTTATTTTTTCAACTAAATAAAGTTTTATTACTTTGATCCTTTTTTAAGAGAAATAAAAAGTACTTTTATTAATTAAATTTTTAGATTTACTTAACTTTGAGAAATATAAAAAGAAGGAGTTATCCTAGAAAGGTTAGGACCAGGAAAAGGGTAACAAAAAGGTCACCCATCAGGATGAATCTCCCGCCTCTGAAGAAAAGCCTATGAAATAGGCTAAGAGTATTATGCGCTCGAAAATCTCGATCATCACCACATAATAGTAAATAAGCTATGATTAGCTGATTAAAGTGATGCTAGACCTCCAGGAAGAGGTCAAAAAGTTGAAGAAAGACAATAAGAAGTTAATGGAAAAACTTGAACTTGCAGAGGAAATAGAATCGAGACTCATGACCTAAGAAAGAGACCTTAACGCATTTTGAAATATATCACAAAACTAGAGCAGTTAATCTCAAAACTAACAATAGAAGCAGAAAGAACTGATCAGCAAAATAGAAGAAAATCAGTACAAATTGCAGCTTTAAATGGAATTGAAAGAAAAAAGGAATGATCCAATGATAATTGAAGGTGAAAATAGCTCAAGATTTAAACATAAACGACAAGCAAAAAGATGCTACTATTGTAACTCTTAATAGCATCTGTGTAAAAGATGCTAGAAATTTCCCAATTTCAAGTAAGAATATTAAACTATTAGAAGTAGTTGGAGAACAAAAGGAAGAAACAATAACAAATAAAGCTACCAAGAAAAAGAGAAAGATTATACTGTAACAAATTTGGGGAAATTTACAAGAAAAAGACATCTTGCATCTAGGTGAAAGAAGAATTAAGGGACAACATGCATGGCAAGGAGAAGAGTTGTAGAGATTTTCAGACTTTTATATTAAACCTCTAAAACAATCTAGAGGCTGGCGGGAAAGAGGTTGAAATGCCTCCAAGAACGTCAAACACTTAATTTTGTATTTTTATTACTTAACTTTGAGATTTTTATGAGACCATTTTAGTTTTCTTCTTATTTTATTATAATCTTTTATATGATGTTTGATTGAATCAATTTTTTTTATTTTTTCGTTTCTTTCAAATCTTTATCTGAATTCTTAATTTTATAATTTGACGAAATAAAAGTCAAGCTAATTAATAGATATATTCTTAATAATTATTTTTTCTTAAAGTGCTTTGCTTTGTAAAAATTGAATATAGAAGTTATTAAAGATAATTAGAGAACAATTAAAAAGATGGTGGAAACTGGGATTGGCCTTCTTTACTAAACCTTCTGATTTTATGGCTACAGTCTCTTCAAGTTTATCAACTCTTTGTAGGGGCTAAAAGTTTGGGAGCTCATAGTGATGGAGCTCACTAGCAGCTCTGGCCGGAACACGACAGGATATCCTCGTTATTCCTTAAAAAGAGAGCGTCGGTTCGTCTAACTGAAAAGGAGTTTCCAGCCCCAAAACTCTTGTAGTTAAAATTAAAGATAATTTCGAAGTAATTTTTTTGGTTTAAAATTGGATTTATAATTTAAAATGTAGACTTATAGTTGATATAATAAAGTCTTACTTTGTTTTTTTATTATCTTT
Source organism: Loxodes magnus (assembly GCA_946699065.1). Classification (NCBI taxonomy): domain Eukaryota; phylum Ciliophora; class Karyorelictea; order Loxodida; family Loxodidae; genus Loxodes; species Loxodes magnus. The sequence continues at coordinate 66,475 of CAMPDV010000713.1, forward strand.
ATTGACTTAATTTATTTTAACAAAATGATATATCTCTTTTTAGTTTTTTCTAAATAATAATATTTTATATCTTTTATTCTCTTTTCATTTTTGTGTTTCAAAATTTTTCTATTTTGAATTTACTTATAAATATTATATATAGTTTATTAACAAATGCATTGAATTGATCTCTTAAACATAAAACTATTATGATTAATAATTTCTAAGTTTTTTTTGGTTTCATATAATTTAAAAATAAGTTCTTAAGTAGAATTTGACTTTTTTTTCTGTAAACAGAGAATCCAGATTCAAATTTCGCATTAATTTTTTAGAGTTAACTTTTTTTTGCAATAATTTCACTTTATACTTAACTTCAGCATATAAAAAAATTTGTCAATTTATTAGAACCAAATTTTTTTAAGAATTTTCTTTTCTTTTTTAATGATTCTAAAACTTGACTTTTTTTAAATATTTAATATAATGATAGAATTTTATGAATCAAAAAAAGCTTATAAGATAGGGCATTTTACTTTGATCTTTCTTATATGATATTTTATTTGCATTTTATTTATCTGAATTAGCAATTTTTTAATTTTTGAAAAACTTAATTCTTTTGTATTTATTATTTAATTTTAGTAATTTAATTTTAGTTTTATTTAAATCAATTTAATTTAGTTTAATTATTTAGATCATTATTTAATTAATTATTTATATTTTTTATATTTTTTAAATTTATTCTAAAATAATTATAGAACAGAAGTATTATTCCTCGTTTTCCTCTATTTTGAAAATTTTATAATTCAGAGAAAGAAATTTTTTAACTTTTTTTATGTTAGTTTATTTTTGGAATCATTTCCCCAAAACTTATTAAAAAAATTTTAGCACTCTTATATAAACCTGTACATTTTTCAAGTTTGTTTCATCCCAAAATTTTCCTATAGTGTTAAATTCAGAGCAAAAACAAAAATACATTTTTCACAATTTCATTCTTTATATATTCTTATCTCTCCTTTTTTCTTTTATTACTTTCTTAATCCAGATTTTCCAAATTTTAGTCAGTCAGTAAAATACCCTCTAGTGGTAATATCTGAACCAAAAAAATTATTTATTTAATTATTAATTAATTAATTTCAACTAAAAAAGTTTTTGGACCGGAAACTCCTTTCTGATTGCACGACCCGACGCTCTCTTTTTATGGAATAACGGGGATATCCTGTTGTGCTCCAGGCACAGCTGCTAGGGAGCTCCATCGCTATGAGCAGCCAGACTTCAAGCCCCTACTAAGAGCGGATAATCAAAAGGAAGGCGTTCCCTTGCAAAGGTTGATTTTGACCAGGGATTTTATCGGCGACAGGAAAGGAACTTGTTCCTAGCCATAAGACCAGAAAGTATGATTCAGAAGGTCAATCTCATCTCCCACCATCTTTTTAATTATAAAAAATTATTTTTAAATAATGCTTTTATATTACGAAAGATTAGACAAAAAAATTACTTATATCAGAAAAAAGAGATTTTCTAATCATAAAAAATAATATTTGCTTATAAATAAAATAATAAGATGAATTTATTAAAATAATTTTTTATAATTGAAAAGATGGTGGGAGATGAGATTGACCTTCTGAATCATACTTTCTGGTCTTATGGCTAGGAACAAGTTCCTTTCCTGTCGCTGAGAAAGTCCCTGGTCATACTCATTTTCTGAAGGGAACACTGTCTTTGAGATTATCCGCTCTTAGTAGGGGCTTGAAGCCTGGCTGCTCATAGCGATGGAGCTCCCTAGCAGCTGTGTCTGGAGCACAACAGAATATCTCCGTTATCCCATGAAGGGAGTGTTGGGGTCGTTAAACTGCAAGAAGTTGCAGTCCAAAACTCTTTAAGTTTAAAATTAATTAATTAATTAAATAATTTTTTTCAAATATTGAAATAATGCTTTTTCAAAAATTAATAGAAAAAGCATGACTTAAAATTATAAGCTTAATTCAATATTTAATTTAAAATAGCATACTAAAAATTAAATGAAACACTAAAAGGAATTTTTTAAACGCAAAAAATATGAAAATTTTTGAAATAAAAAATATAATTAAAAATTAGCTTTACAAGTCCTTCACAAAAAATTTCCTTTTTTGTGCAAATTTGATTAAAAAATAATTTAAACAGACTTAAAATGTTATTTGGTTTTTTAATTTTAAAAAATTTAAATTAAAAAATAAACTAATCAAAAATAAATTTTTTGATAAAATAAAAACTTAACTATCTATAGGTAATATTTAAAGTACTTAAAAATATATTTAGAATGCCAAATTTTAAATTTACATGCAAATGTTGATAAATTTTGAAATCCAATAAATATTATTTACTCTATCAACCTTTATTTTAATATGAAATTGCTTTGCAACTGAAAAAACATAAGCATAAATACATTCACCTTTAGTAAAAACTAATAGCCTCTTAAACTTTATTAACCCCTATTAAACATTTATTTAAATTACTTGTTCAAACTTAATATCTATTCTCTTTAATCGTAAAATTAAATTAGTAAATAAGTTCCTCAACTCTCAACTCATTATCCTCCACTTTCTCACCGTAGTGTCATCTGCTCCAGATACTAGCCATCTATTGTCACTACTCAATGTTATAGACCTAATTATTGATGTATGTCCTTAAAGAGTCTAGATACACTCACCCGAACTAAAATTACATATCTTGATTGTATTATCCTGTGAGCCAGAAAATATAATATTTGAATCATTACTTAACTGAATACTTCATACACCATTTATATGACCTACAAAAGTACGAATACACTAACCAGTTGAGAAATCCCATATTTTAATCGATTTGTCTCACGAACCCGATATTAAATACCTATTATCCAAAGACATAATTACCGATCAAACTTCGTTTGAATGCCCAGAAAGAGTTCGATTAAGCTGACCAGTTTGGAAATTCCAGATTTTGATCGTTGTATCTACAGATGCTGATATGATTCATTTCTAATCAGGGGAGATAACTACCGATAAAACTAAATTCGTATGTCCAATGAAAGTTCTTAGGAGGATACCTGTCTGGAAATCCCAGATCTTTATCGTTTTATCTCAAGATGCCGATATAATTCATTTCTAGTCAGGGGAGATTACTACCGATAAAACGGCATAATTATGTCCCTTCAAAATTTTTAGAAGGGTACCAGTCTGGAGATCCCAGATCTTTATCGTTTTATCTGAAGATGCTGATACAATGTAGTTAGAGTCTGGGGAGACAACTACAGATTAAACTGAAGAAGTATGTCCCGTTAAAGTTCTTTGAAGGTAACCAGTCTGGAAATTCCAGATCTTGATTGAATTTTCAGGATAGTACGAGCCAGATACAATTCAATTCAGGTCATTTGATATAACTACAGAGAAAACAGCTGAAGTATGACCAGTGATTATTTAGTCTAAAAATGTTAAAGAAACACCTTTACTTTTGTCGTAGTTTAGTTAAAACCTTGTTAAAATTTAAGTATTATTCGTTAATGTGTCAGAATTATTTAAATCTTACTCTCTTGACTCATTTATAGTTAAGTTATTTACTTACTTTTAGTCTACGAAAGTTGCTTAACTCTTATTGCTCTCCTAAGAAACTTTATTTAATATCGTTGTAAGATTCACCTCGAATATGTCTAAACTATTAACTAATTACTTGACTTAACTAAATTAATAACATATTTGACTCGTCATATTCTCTAAACTCACTTAAATTTCTTAAACTATCTGCTCTTTCAAACTTCTTATTAAATATTAATTGTCCTAAGTCATGTTCTTTACTTGCTATTAGTTTACTTAAATTGTAATCTCACATTATTCTTTTGTCGTATTTATTAAACTTGAAAGATTCTTTTATGTATTGTCCAAACTGTTTAATATATACTAATTTGCTCAACCAGCCTAAATCTAACTGATATTCCCATTTGCATTTTCTATGGTAAACTAAAAAAAGACTTATACCAGCAAGATGATGAATATAATAACTAAACAAACCTTAACTATTTTCCATTTTGATTCTAGTTATTAAGTTCTTTGCACTCTATTACCATAGTCAAATAATTATTCATAATCTCCTTCATAGCTATTTTCCTAACTATTTTTCGTTTTTTTAATTAATTTAACACTTTTAATTTAATATATACATATGCATTGATATCTTCTCAAAATTGCAGCATAATAATTTTAAATAATTATATAAGCTTATTTTAATGAACATAGATTACTATAATATTATCAAGATAAATAAAATAGTTACTTAAAATTAAAGATATTAAAACTACTAAAATAGTTTTATTTATAACTATATTAACATCCTTCGTATATGAAGATTAAAGAAATAACATACTAGAACAACTTAAAAAAGTTAATTATTTAATCTAAATTCTTTTTTTTGCTTTTACTGTATTTTATTTTTAACCTAGCAAAATTATCTTAAGTTTTAACCATTTTAATGTAATTCCACAAGCATAAAATTTAAAAAACTTAAATAATTAAATAAATAATTATAACTTTTATACAAATATAATTATAAACTTTTTTAATTTCCTTGTCATAAAGTAAAAAATGCATACACATAACTATTTTTATAAATGATTAGTATCTTTTCAAACAAATAAAAATAATCTAAATTAGCAAAAATAAATATTTTATATATAAACTCTAAAATCATAAAAACATAAGTGAACTTAATAATAAAAATAGTAAACTATAAGAGTTTCAATGTTTCAAATATTGAGACATAATTGCATTATTATTGACAAATAACCATGTAATCAAAGCCAAGTTTAAAAGTTTTTAAGTTTTCAATCATGATTCTCTCATCTTGATAAGGACTTGATTAGTTCATTAAATCTTTTATTGGTTTCTTTTAATAATATTTATTTCTCCTTCACTCTAGTCTTTAAAAATCTTTAATCTTCTTCTAAATAATTATAGATGGAATACTTTTATGTACTTGTCCTCTTTAACCATCTTATTTTTTGTAATCATTAATTAATATAGTTTTACGTATATAAAATTAGTCTTCTACTATCTTTTCCAGTATCTATTTTATGCTTGCTAAAATTCATAAAAATGTTTACATAACGATTATATTGGAAAATTTGCTCAAATATATCAAATTCTTATCTGCATAAACAAAGTTTGTCGAATTAAGTTTGATATATCTTTGATTCAGTTAATATTAAAAATTATAAGTGTAATTCCTTAGTTTATAGTGAAATAGTTTCTTGAATTTGATGTCTATTGTATTTTGTGTATGATACTAAAGAGAAAACATTTTAATTATTTTCTATTTAATCAAAAATCTTTTTGCTGTTGACATGATTGCATTTCTTTATAGGCATTCATAGAAGAATTATTTTAGATTTAAATAGTGAGATGCTTACTAAACTATTTGAAATAATAAGTTCTTTAAATATCTAAATCATATTTTTAAGCTTTTATCTGTATATTTCATGTAGGGGAGATTAAAATTATAGCATTTTTTAAGTAAAAATGCTATATCTAATTAGGATTTTTCTAGCTGAATCGAGTTATTTTTCAGTAAAAACGCATACATTTTTATGTTGAAGGGTGGATAAATGGAAGTCAATTTAGATCAATAAGCAAGATTCATTATAGGTAAATTAAGAAGATTTTAAAGCTAATCTTGATATAAGTCTTTGTTATCTAGTAATTTTTCTAATAATTCTTTGAATTCCTAACATTACCGCTCAAGGTGTTATATTGCTTTCATATTCTACTTTGGGTAAAATGAAAGTTCTGCAAAGGTTCTTATAACTAATTGGAGATAAAATGTCGTATTTGAAAAATACAGAAATCTTTTTCTAAATTGCACTCCTGTATACAGAGATCTTTTCTTCATATTGTTTTTTATAATTTTACTTGTTACCCAATTTTTAGTTTAAATAAGTGATTGAGTCTTTCTATGTGATTGGAATTCCATTAATGTTTAAGTTAATTTTAGTTTCTTCTCCTTTTTTCAGAAACTAAATCATTCCGCATTTCTTTGCCTTTATATAAAATCTTACTCAAGCAAAAATATTAGTTGTGGCTTTTAATATTTTCAGGGTTTTTTTATGATTCTGCAAATTCTATTAAATCATCATAAAACCACGCACAATGAAAGATCTGGAACAAATATAAAATCCTAGTTTCTTTTAATTATCTTCTAGATATCTTATTGCAATGTCATAGTATAGAATTGCAAGTATAGGACCATGTCTACTTCCTTATAGAACATAATTATTATTCTTTATTGTTCTAGTAAGATATCCATCAATAATAAGCTAAATATCAATACTATTATATAATAATTCTAGATCAAAGTTTAAGTTTAATGGAAGCTTCAATCTTCTTAAATTATCAAAAAGTAATTTTCTTTGTATACTATCAAACATCTTTTCTACATCAATTAAAGTAGCAATTAATTATTTTTTTCATGATCATCTACTATGTAAATTAATTATTTATTAAACAGTTCAAATTTATTGAGTAATAGAACGTCTGTGGAGAAATCCAAACTAAGATGAGTGTAAAATAGTTTGTTTGTATATATAATATAAAGTCTTTAAGTAATTGCCTTATCATAAATTTTGGCAAACAATTTATCTAAGCAATAGGTCGCCACTTACTTCAAATATTTTTACTTCCCTATTTGAAAATAGGAAATGTAATAACTTTTTTCAAATCCTTCTATATATTAAACGTTCTAAGCATTTTATTAATAAAACAAGTAATTATTCTATATAATTCTTACCATTCTATTTCTGAGAGTCGGATATTCTAGAAAAAGAGTCTAGCTTCTTTTAATTTTCTCGTTTATAGTAATTGATCAATTAAGCATTCTGAATATTCAGTGCACTCTAAGCATCTTGTAGTTTGTAATTATTTTATTTAACTTTAGAAGTTCCTAAGAAAAATAATCAAGTTAATGTTATGTTATATCAGTTATAGCTCCATAAGAAATTGCTTCAACGTGTGCCTCAGTTTAAACTAACTTTTTAAATACTCCAATATTAAATATTAGATACTCATGTAAATTTTCAACTTTCACTTAATTTTAGCAAATTTTTACTTAAATTTATTTATTTCTACTTCTATTTGAATTTCCCCTGTATTATTCAGGTTTGTTTCGTAAATATAAATTTTCTTGATCAAGATTTAAATTAAGAATTTCCAGATCTTAGAGTTGTAAATGCCTTTCTACAATTCTTGAGTTACAATTACTTAATTCTCTTTATTTAGATTGTATCTAGAAAGTTAGACTATTTATACAAATTTGAGCTTCCTACTTATAAATAAATATAATTTCTTATTAAATTCTTAAATATTCTGTTATATTTTTTAGCTTAATATGCAATTCAAAACTACTCTTCTATACTGGTCTAGTAACTTTGAGAAAGGCAATTATTTATAAATTCCAATTCTTATATCTGGGCAGATGATAGTTCTGTTTAATTAGTGATCTTATAGTATTGACTTTTTCTTGCTTAGTTATTTCTTTAAATCAAATTTAATTATTTAGGATTTATTTTAAATTTTAATTATTTATTATTTATCTTTAGCTTCAAAACATCGAGCTTATAATTATGAATTTTGTAATTTGGTTTATAAGCAAGTCTTATTATTACATATTTCCTAAATATTATAAAATTAAGTTTATTTATCCTTCTTTATAACTTTTTTTGTATGGGTTTTATTTAACTTGGTTTGTTCATTTAAATACTAAAAAAATGTATTTTATATATCTTAATTATTATAATTTTTTTCAAAGAATGCTATTTTTCAGAAGATATTTTAGATATTTTGGATAATTTCTTTGAAGACTACTCGGCAAATCGATTTTCTTTCCTATAAATACGTCTCTCCAATTATAAAATGCGTTAAAACTAATATCCATGTTTCAATGAATGAATAAACTATTTAAGTGGAATCCTTAAAATTTATTAATGGCTATTAACTACAAATTTAATAATTGTCTTAGAAGATTCTAAATTTAGTTGATTTATTTTAATTGTAGCAGTTCCACATCTTTTGCTTGAATAGAGCAGAGCATCTGTCTAAGCTTGAATTAAGTAGAAGTAGCATTTTCATAATGAAATAAATAAGAGTTTTTTAGAGGTTAATCTAGTGATTTTAAATTAATTTCCATCTTTTTATATTTATCCATTTTATTTCTTTCAAATTCTTTAAGTTGATAACTTAAAGCTTTAAAGGCTTCATTTAAAATTGATTTCTAAATCTTTTTCTTATTTTACTTCTTCACTTTTAATAGAAATGTTTTCATTTTTTGCTTTTAAATATTTTTTCTTTATTAGCTCAAAATTTTTTATTCGACTACTTATTTTTTCTTGTTTAACTCTTCTTTTAATTTTTTTAAATTACACTATTTTTTATAAAGTTTTGCTTTTTTCGTTTTTTTGATTTTTTTAATTTATATAATTTTTTCTTTTCTTATTTTTAATGTGTTTTTTTTATTGTTATACCTTTAATTTATTTTTAATTATTTTCTCTTTATTCTGCTTTACGTTACTTTTTTTTTTATTTTCTTTTTATTACACTTTTACATTTTTTTCTATTATGTTTATTTCTTATAGTTAGTTACTTTTTTATTTAAAAAAAGATTCTTTATTTTTTTGATGCTTTTTAAGTTTTTTCGATAAAATTTGAATCTAAAAATTTAAAATTATTTAGATTGCTTTAAGAAATTAATTTTTACCTGAATTTTATTTTTTAATTAAATGGATAATAAGTTATCTGATCATTATTTTTGAATTTGTTTTTATTTTCTGAGAAAATCTTTGTAAGATTAAGTTTTTTTTATAATACCTCCATCTTTCATATCAAATAATCTTATTTTTCAGTTAAAATGATTTTTTTCCTTACTTTCTTTGGCTTTTATCTTATCAGTCTTTTTTAAAGAAGGAATTTATATTTTATTTTAAATTTTTTATTAAAAAATTTAGTTTAAGGTCAAAAGTTTATTTCTCTTTCTAAATTTTTTTTTAGATTTTCTTTTTAATTATCCTTAAATTATTAAAAAAGGATGATTATCATAATAAAATTGAATTATTTATTTTTTATATTATATGAATCATTTAAATGCTTTTTTATTTAGTTACTTTTTTAACTTCACGTTATATATTACTATTTCATTTTTTCGAAGCTGATATTTCGCCATTCTTATATTTAAGATTTAAGTTTTTCACCACAACCTTCATAATCTATCTTATTATTTAAGATTGTTTTATTCAAATATTTTTTAAATTATCTTTGTTGCGCAAATTATTTTTTGTTAAATATATTTACATTTTCCTTTTTCAATTATAATTTTGTATGTTTATTTTTAGAAATTTCCTATTAAAAACTTTTGCTAATAAAAATTTTTAATATTGTTTCATATAGTGTTTAAAATGAATCTCTAATAAAAAACTTCTTTTTTATTAAATTTTCCTCTTTAATCTCTCAATATTTTCGAGATTTTAGTTAAATTTTTTTTCTTTTTATATATATTAAAAAAATATTAAATTTATTCCATCCCAAAAATCTTTGGTATTATAAATCACTGAGCTAAAACAAATTTATAATTTTTCGAATTTTTTCGAAATAATAAAAAAAAATCCAAAAACAATGCTTCAAAAAATTTCAAAATTATTTATAAATAATTCAAAAATATTTAAAATTTTATTCCTATTTAGGATAATTTATACCGAAATTAAAAAATTAATCTGTCTCGAAAATATCTCCACTGTAAAACTCTGAAAAAAAATTTGTTTTCCCAAAAAAATTGATCTCAAAAACATTAAAAAAACGGATTAAAAAATAAAAATTCAACTCATAAAATATAAAATATAATACGTTTAATCTAATTTTTTCCGATAGTGTTTTAAATCAAAAGTTCCATATAGGAAGTAATTTGTTTCTTTTAATACATTTTAAATGATAAATAAAATATTACAATTGCTTTTAAAACTATTGCTATTAATTATTGTTCTTCACTTACATTTAATCAAAATAAATGAGTTCTTTAAGCTTTTATTATTTATATATAAAAAAATGGATGTCGGCCGCGTCAGTCAAACTAGTAGGTAATCTGGTGCAGTGTATACTGCATTGCGAGTAATCTCGCACTAAGTGCCATTACGGGGAAGGGTGGATAAGCTCTGTTGAGACGTAACTAACTTACCCCGAGGGTTCTCTCTAGCAGTATGAAAGTTTGACTGACGGGCCTTCTAATTACCAACTTAATAACTATCTCTTATTTGGACCTTATTCAAGAAGACTGAAGCATTTGACTCAATATTTTAGAATAATTTTTAATAATAAGATTCCCCATTTGGAGAAGATGAAGTGACTCATCGGACCTCTAGAATTTAACAAGAATCATGAGAGCATTTTTAAATATTAAATATTAATATTGAAAGAGCTACGTGCCATCGAGGTGCTACGCGCTCTATAATAATTTTTATTTATTATTTATTTATTTAAAAAAATAAGTTTCTTAGTAATTAGTTTAAATAAAATAATATAAAATGCATCAAATTATTTATAGCAAAGTATTTAACTTTCTAATTAATAAGATAAAATCCCTCAATTATTCACTTTCTTACTACTATTTCATTCAAATCTTTTATTTATAAATTTCTCTCTTAAATCAGCTAACTTAAATAATTTATTACTTATATTTAATGCTAAAAAAGAGGCAGAAGGTCTCAAAAAGGAATTTTTCCCAGCTCCATAGAAAAAGGAAAGAAAACCAGAGACTTCTAATTCTTCTTCTTCTATCATTTCTTCTTTAATAACATAATAATTTTCTTAGACTCTTTAACTCCCAAATTTTGAAAAATAAAGATAATCTTAAATTGAATAAGAAATTAAATTAACAGAAACTAATTAAAGCAATCAAGACTTTTTACTTCCATAGCCACGATCAAGCAACTACATGAAAGGTGGTAACTAAAAAATAATGTAGAAATAGAAAAATGATGAATAGCTAATAATAGAATAACTTATGAAATATATCTGTAACCTATAAGAAGAAGTTTTAGTATTAAAAAAAGAAAACCAAAAATTATGATAGAAAAGTTAAAATAATGAAGAAAGATTAATGAAACAGGAAATCGAAGTGAAACTTTTGGGAGAAAAAATAATTTAACTTTAAATCTTAGCTGAAAATAAAATAGAACTAGAATATATAAAACCCATAGAGATACTTATCCCAGAAGGATTGTCAAACCGTGCTACCTTTGCAAATTAAAATTCCACACATACAAGAGATGCAAGATATATTTGGATAAACAGAGAAAAAACAGTGAAGAGATTTGGGGAGGACTGTCAAGAATTTATGTAGACAAGGATGGAAGAATATTTAGAGGAGGCCTTTTCAAGGGAGTACCAGAACTCCAAAAAAACTGGGAATCCCGAACTTTTATTTTAAACCTCAAGGAACGAAATCTGGAGGTATGTATTGAAGGAGTTTAAAATTTCCGGAGATACAAACACTTTAATTTAGTATATTATTATTATTATATTTAATGTTTATTACAAGCAAAATTGGTTATAGAAATGTAATCAAAAAGTAAATATTTGAAAATAACTAGAAATGAAATGTTTACATTGTTACTTACAATTTTAAATTTGTAATATTCTATTTTTTATTTTTAAATAAGCTTTGCAATGTTTAATTATATCTCTTCAAGTACTTTAAATAACTATTTATAAATTTATAATCATATTGTGAATTTTTACAAAAAAGAGTTGAAAAAATATATTGTGCAATTATAGAAATAAATAAGCAAACTAAATATTTAATTTATATTTGATAAGTAATGTCATAACATGGCTTTATTTTATTAAAACTAAGAAGTAAATACCTGGTTATATTTCAGGCTATAATAAATCAATAGAATCTTTAGTTATTTCTTAAGCTATTTTTAACTTAAACTCACTACGCAGTTACTTTTCCAGTAAATCATTAAAATTTCCTATAAAATCTTACTAATCTACTTATTTCATCCGTTAATAAATTCATAAACCTTTTATTATAATATCTCTAAACATTTACTCAGATTAATAAACTTGTCAAGATTTTAAATCTATAGCTCCATATACTTAAATTTAAGACTTAAATTTAATATATTTAGCATGAAATTTTAGTTATAGAATCTCCAACTGCCTCAAAAACTTGACTAATATCCTTACTTTCACATTAATTAAATAAAATAATATATTTGCTTCCTTACTTTCAAAAAGTATCTTTGATATACACTTTTAATAAATTAATATATATTTAAAATCATTTATAAATACAGATTACTATAGAGCGCGTAACACCTCATTGGCAACCAGCTCTTTCAATATTATTAATTAATATTAAGAAAAAATGTTCTCATACTTCTTGTTGTCATTTTGGTCGTTCAATAAGTCACGTCAGCTTCTCTAAATTTGGATTTGCTTATTTAAAATTATTCTTGAGGTTTGAAATAAATGCTCCAGTCTTCTTGAATAAGGTCCAAATAAGAACTAGTTATTAAATCATTAATTAGAAGGCACGTCAGTCAAGCCTTCATACTGCTAGCGAGAATCCTCAAGCAAGTTAGGCTATTCTCTTCCGAGCTTGTCCACCCTTCTCTGTGGTGGCATCTAGTGCGAGATTACTCCCAATGTAGCATACACTACACCAGATTGCCTACTAGTTCTCCTGACCATACCCGATATCCTCTTTATTATATGATATAATATTTTTAATAATGGTTTTCAAATTGAAACTACATGCAAGTATTTTATACAAAAATTATATAAATACTTTTATGCTTCTATGGTAATTCTAAAAAATGAATAAAAATTGTACAGTTGATTAAATAAATTTAAGATTAATTGTTATTTTTTAAATCATATTTTACATAAAAAATGTCTAAAGAAATACGAAAGTTATTTTTCTAAACTCCTAATGAAATAGACAATTAAAAGCAAGAAAAATATTAATATAAAGGCAATTTCTAATTCTAGGGAAAAACGTTATAAAATTATAATGTCTGCTTTACATTAGGAAATATCTGAAATTTTTAAAACTAAAAAATTGAGTTTCTAAAAGTTAATTAAAATGGTATTAAACTTGCTAGAAGAAATCAAGCGTTTAAAAGAATATAATAAATGAATTATAGAAAATCCAAAAAAATAGAAAGAAATCACTCAAGATTGGTTTATTAAGGAATACATTTAAATATCTTCTGAAGATTTTATAGAACCAGAATAACTAATCTAATTTTCAAAATTTATAAATATAATATCAAATTATATAACTTAAATGGATAGCTAAGCATTTAAAATAACTTAAAAACTAAATTCAAAGGTAGGGCTAAAAATCTGATTGGATGAAAATAGAAGACTTTCAAGATTTAAAATAAATAAAAGAGAAAATGCATGCTCGTATATTTTCAAAGAAATATCCTTTTTTAATAGTCAAAATTTTATCATTTAAAAATAAATACTGAAAATATAGTTTTAAGAAATAGATAAAAAATAAAAAGAAAATATTAGAAATTAATTTAAGAGAAATTAAGGAAGTTTTATAACTAAGAAATAGACGAAATCTAGGTAAAAAGGAAAAAAAAATTACAGAAGTTATCTATTCACAAAGAGAATGGAACAATATCTAAATATTTGTTTTAAAAATTAATTTTTTAATTAAGCCTTTTGATAATTATTTATATTTATACAGAGTTGAAGGTATTCTAAATCCGAGATCATATATATAATGTTTTACTTTTAGAAGACAGAAACATTACAAAATTAAAGTTTATATAGAATTAAATGTTTAAATATGTTTTTACTACAAAGAAAAATATTAATTTGTAAAAAAAATTATTTTATTGATTTTTGATTCTATATATTTAAAAAAATAATTAACTTCATTAGTCAAATGTTTGAGTATTCGCATAAAATAGTTATAAATAAATAAATTTTATCATAGAGCGCGTAGCACCTTGTTGGTGCTCAGCTCTTTCCATATCTCAATATATTTCCGTTTCTTCAAGTAAGCCTTCAGGCAATAAAAATTATTCTCTTATTAATTACAATATTTATCATTTTCCTCTACACTATCTCATGTTCTTCTGTCTTCTATCTATCTACGCTTTATTAGATCTTTATTGCAAGTTTAATTAATTTTTTCTTAAATATCTTACTAATTTTCATTTCTAATTCTACTCTTCTTAATCAAAATTTTATAAACTCTTAATTTTTTCTTTTTTTCTAATATATCTTTGATATAATCTTTTTTTATTAAGATATTTAAAAAATGACACCTAAGAAATAATTCTCTCTTGGGCCTTTCGTAAATAAACAAGAATAATAATCTGACATAATTGAATAGGAACATCAATAATATTAAGAAATATAATTTAAGGAAGCTTTTGCATGTTCTGTTTAGCAACGAATTACTAATATATAATTCGAATTTAAATAACAAAGATAAAGGATAGAAAAACTAGAAAAAATCTAAGAAGAATTGATTTAATCACTATATCATTAATTTCCATCATTGGAAGAAGTAATCGACAAATTTGAATCGCAAATAGAAATTAAATTGATAAAAATTAATGAAATTCTTCAAGTGTTTTAATTCCAATTTTCTAAACTTGAATACGAAATAAAATAACTTTAGGAAGTATAAGAATAATAAAAAGTATAATTAAATATTCCAATGGAAATCGAAATGGAACATCAATAATAAGAGACAAATAAGATATATTCAAATTGTAGAAGATCCAATACTACATATTCTAGAAGAAACACTACTGAAGAAAATGCTGAAAGAAGGCAGAAATTAAAAGAATTAATAAGAAACAAATATTAGAAGAACTCTTCTGCTTTTGACCAACAAGGAAGGATAAATATACAGAAAGAAATTCTATAACTCAAGATTCAACGAGGAGAATAACAAATGGAGAAGAAACTAGACGGAAAATTATTTTTTGAGGGGGAGACAAGGAAGTCTATTCCAAATTAAAACTTATCTTCTTACTTCAAGACTCTATTTGAATAAATCAGCATTAGAAATATTAAGTTTTTTTAGCATAAGAGCCTTAGGCTTATCTATATGTGAATATATGATACTTTATATCTTAATAATGAGCTTTTACTAGTATTTATTTAAGAATCAAGAGGATTAATATCAAAGAGATTCAAATAAGTAGAACTATCTGCTTTATAGACCCATAACTTATGTAATAATCACTAAGAAAAAGGATTCTTTGAAGGATATTTTCAGATCTAAGTTTTAATTCTCACCCTTCTCACATTAATATATTTTGGTAAAACAAAAATAAACGATATTAAGAATATATCTCCAATATAAGGAAGTAAAGTAAAGAAAAAAGACCCTCTCTTGTAAAAATAAATCCTGATTGTGTATAAATTTGATTCTTTTGAAAAAGAAATAAACGTGCAAAAAAACTAGAATAGATAAAAATAAAAAAAATTCTTAAATATATTAAATATCTGAATATTAGTTAATAAATCTATCAATAAAAGGACAATCTTCATATTATCTAAAATAATCAAGAGACGTTTAATTAGATCCATGATAACTAATAGGATTTTATAAATCTCATACTATTGCACTACCTGGGCGGTATTTACCGTTATATTCAAAATCAAGAAAATCCTTTTTAGTCTCTTATAAAGTTCTTAAAAGGAATAAAGTATAATCTCTAAAGCTGTTTTTGTTGGATTAAACTCTTCTCTACAATCTATAAAGTTTGAGTATTTTATTATTACAGCATATGATCAGGGTATTGTAATTTTTACCTTCTTTTATTAATCCTTACAAAGCATAAGCAATTATATAAGCTTTATCTCAGTAATAGCATTGTAAATATAAAATAAAAATATTGCACATTTTTTGAAATGTTCAAACATATTTTATCCAGCCTTTGATTGCCAAGCTATTGGATTAAATAAAACAAAACTATCTATATAAATTTTAAAGAAAATTAGCTTCATTTTATTAAACATGCTCGCTATCGACTAATAATTCCAGAGTTATGATCAATAAATATAAATCCTATTATTGTCTTCTGAATTTCATAATTATATTCCTAGTTCAACTTAAGTTTCCACCCAAGATAAGAGAATTATAATTCTGATTTATTGCCTTAAGATATCTCTTGCTATTGACTAATACTTTTTCTATCTTTCTCTATATCTTCACTTAAATTCCAAGGAATGATATATAGATTTAAATAACTAGATATTTATATCTAAAATGTATCTGCCTTTTCTATAATATATTTCCCTATTATTTTATACTCTGAAATGTTTTCTACATAATTCCTATCCTTTTTCATTGACTCTAACTCTGAATAATAGTAAAATTGAAAATTTGTCATTTGAAGTCAGCATCTGAAAAAATCTAAATTTACCGATAAGAAAAGAAGTTATACTCCATAATCAGTTAATAGATCTGAAGTTGGCTTCATTGATTCTGTAAATTTACACAGTGAGCTACTCCTAATTTATTTATATTAGTAATTGAATGGAGAATTTAGTATTCTCTATTAAATCAACTTTAACTATAATCTACACCCTTTATTTCAAAATCGTATTTTATCAAATAATTCTTCTCTTTTATTAGCATCTTCTGCTCCACACTCTGAGTATCTTAAATAGCTGAGTTATCTAATTCTTCTCTCCCTCAGGTGCTAAAGCGTTCATTTCATAAGAGAATAAAGAGTTATTCTATTCTAAGGAGCCCTCTTTGTATTTCCTGGCCATATTGGTTGCTTTTTTTACTAGAGGTATAATCCTTTTTCACTGATATGTGTAAAAACATCAACCAGTTTTGCCTGCTAATAATATATAAGTTAAATAAATAGCTATGCTAATAATTAGAGTTAAACGCTCTGATTTACTCCTTTAATTTTTAGTTTTAACTGACCGTATAAAAGAAACTAAGCTATCTAAATAAAGTTTCAAATATACCCAATTTATTTATTCTTCATCTTCCATTTTTTCTGGGAAGATCTGAATACCCAATAAACCGTTTTCAATAGTGCTATCATTGAAGTTCATTTCTCTTTCATAATAAAACTAACATATCAAGGAAAAATCCAGGTGAACTTTTAAGTTTAGTATTTGATTTTCTAAGCACATTAATATGCTTAAAATGTTAAAGTTTAGTTAGTTGGTAGTACAAAAACAGGAGTGCCAGCAGACATTATTTAAGTAGCCAAATGATAATCTATTTATTCTTTTATAGTAATAGACTATTTAATGCTAAACTAGTCTAAATATTACAAAGACTTGTAGTATTTTCCTCATCCTATTAGATTATCATTATGATTTAGAAGTTATACAACCTGATTAAGCTGATCAGAAATTACCATTCCAACTAATAAGAAGGAATAATAAATACCACATTTTAGAAAATTTGATTGAGTCTTCATCTGATCTCAAGCATTTATAGTAAAGGAAGCTAAGCTGAACTACTGTTTATAATAGCAAATATTTAAAATATCTATGCTTTAGTATATCAAGTAAGAGTAGCTTCTCTTATTAATCTTCAATCCCTAAATCTTAAAAATCTTAGATCCTATTAATTTTAGCAAGCTAATGCTCAGTCTAAATCTCTTACACTTGTAATTTTGAATAAATTTTTACAGCTCTTATTGCAAAAAAACTAACTATCTTCTTGGATTTATAAGAATAAAGCACATAAAACTTCAAAGATATGATATTAAGGTGAAGAAGCATCCATAAGAACAAGACAGTATTCCTTATAATTATTAAATAATAACAATAAGACTCTGCTTCTAATACTTGCTAAGCTAAATTATTAATTTAAACAGCTTACATTAATTAATTACTGTACTTAGATTTATACTTGCAGCTTGCTATTTAAAAATTTAGCGAAAGTTAGATAGCTTTTAATTTATTTACTATATTATGTTAAATCTGGGGTATAAGAGTAAATGTAACTATCTTCATAGTTAAGGAAAGAAATAATTTTAATTCCCTAATTAAAGTTAAACTAGTTTAGTTATTAGGTCACTCGTTGCTACTTTTTTGGTATTTTTATTAAATGTTTAAATAAAGATTTTAAAATTGACCTAACGCATTGAACATACCTAATTTAATTAAGAGATGCTTTAGAAAATTCTTTTGCTTAGAATGCTTATAAATATTTTAATTGTTAGGCTAAATATTTTAAATAGATATACAAAATGAAGGTATGAGGATCTAGGTTTCTTGTATTGATAACTAAATTATCTTTAAAATATTAATAGAAAAGAAGTAGGGTAAGAATCAAGTTAAAGCTGATTAATATATCACCTTATGTTTATTAATTAACTATGTCTAGATATGCTTATCTAAGATTTATCCGCTTTATTAATATTTTATTTTAGCTTATCCTTTTTGCTTGTTACTTATTTATCTTTAATTGAAATGCTTTAGTATATACTACGCTTCAGATTTCTTTAATCTAGATATGAAAAATGGAAAAATAGCACTATGATTAAATTATAAAAATTTTCCTTTATCTATCAAAGATAATTTTCTAGCTTTTCTTTCATGAAAAAAATTACCTTTTTTAAAAGTTTTTAGCTAAAGTTTAAAATTTAAAAACTTTTACCGTTTCTAGTAACTGAATTTTTTATTATGTTTCATAACCATTTTTTCTAGAATTGATATGAAAAATTTAATCTATTTTACCTAGACAAAATCTTACTTTTATCTAAACTATTTCTATAATATCTCCTTATAGTTATAGAAATGACAGCTAGAGCTATAATTAAATAGCTATAGAAACTTATTTTGCATAATATGAGATTTTTACCTTCTAAGTTTCCTTATTTTTTGAAAGTCTTTTAAACATACTCAATGTAACTGTTTTTTATAATGCACTTAGCTTTATTTTATTAATGGCTATTTTATCTTTAAATGAACCTCTAAACTTTTTATTTTCATAATGAGTTAGTTAATGTATGCTTGGCTTTATGCATTACTCAATCAAAATGGTGTATACCTTTTATTTTCCTTATTTATATATTACTATGCTATTCCATTCTGTATAATTCAAACACTATATCTAGCAAGCTATTTAACACTTGTAATGAACTCTAGTTAAAGCTTAATAAACATATGTAAAATATAAAAGGATAAGGGAAGGGATTAGAATGGTATAGCAGAATTGGCTTACTAAAGCACTAATTTTAAATTATGATGATAACTCTTATTTCAATAAAATGGATAATATCACTAATTAAATCTTAAGTACATTTGTTGATTTAGAATTTATGATTCAATCAGAGAATCCTGTATCACATACTGAGACTTGTGAAATTATGAAGCACTTAGGATTGAAACTCAAGAGCAAAAAGTTTAAGGCTTAGATAGATTAAATAGTAGTGTCTCCAAGTTGTTGCGAGTGTAATAAGACTAACTTAAGTACCAATCTTATAGAGTTAAGTTGTAAGTAGATCCATTATTACTGTCATGAACATTTAAGGGGAAAAGCTTTAAGAGATACTAACTAAACTTTAGAAATATTTAGCAATTCTATTAAGTGTCCTTGCGGTTAAAAAATATGGGAGTAGCATATAATAGATTCCTTTGAAGGTTATCAAAGTTTTAAGATTGAGTAGAGGCGAATCCAAAAATGTTAATATTGCAATTCAAACTAGAATTAAATGATTAGATTTAACTGTAAAAGATGCTTCAGCTGCTATTAGTGTCTCAAATAAAAAGTAATGTAAGATACTTTTCAAACCTTTGAGATAAAAGATTTTTCTATTAAATGCAAATGTGGAGTTATTGTAGATTCAAGGCAGATAGCAGAAGCATTTAATGGAGAAGAAAAACTATAACAAGTAAAATTGATTAACTAAAATTGCAAAGAATGCTAATAGAATAGAGCTAGAGTGTAGCTTTTGCTTAAAATGAACTGCAAGAAATGCTTTTGATGTAGCAACTGTCTATAGGCTAAAGCATATAAAGATACAAAAAATTCCCTCGCGTATTGAGAATATGAAAACATTAAGTGCAGGTGTGGGATAAAAATAGATATTAATTTTGTTTAAGAAGCTTTTGGAGGATAGAAAATCTATATCTAAAAATAATAAGATGCATAAAACCTTTTATTCAAGAATCAAAATATTATTTAGCAAGACATTTTTGAAAAAAAATTCGATTGTCTTGTATGTGGTGAATAAAAGCCAGTAGATAGAGCATATAAATGCGTATCTTAAAATTGTGATATGATCCAATGCCATGTATGTTATGGTGCCTTCTTAACAAATTAAATTACAAGAGGCTTAATTCTTAATGATTAGCTATGCTGCTATACTTGCAAAACCCCTGTACCTCCTCATGCAATTAAGGAACTATGTACTACAGAAGTATATGAAAAATATAACTACCTTCAAATAAGAGACTTTCCAGGAGCTTAGTAATGTTTTACTCCTGATTGTCCTAATATTTTATTAATGGATGGACGAAATATATTCGAATGTAATCTTTGCTAAAAGATCTACTGCATTCTTTGTAAAGCTGGGCATAAAGACATGACCTGTGAAGATTATAAAAAATAATAAGTAAACGATAAGCAAAATTAAATGTAAGACTTAAATTTTAGGTTCTAGGAGTGAAAGTTATAAAATAAGACTTAATAATGTCCAGTTTGTAAAGCAGATACTCTCAAGGTGGAAGGATGTAATTTCGTGACTTGTTTAAACCTTTGTAAGAAATAAACTTATTTTTGCTATTTGTGTGGAAAATAACTATAGTCAAACCAAAGCTCTTCACATTTTAAAGGAAATCCTTATGGAAACAATTGTAATACATTAGATGGAACTGGAGACTGATTAAGTAAATAAATTTTTGATTTATAATATCTTCTTCAATGGCTTATAAAATTTAAAAGCTACTAAAATAAATGTTGAAGAGATCTAAATCTTCTTAATTTGATCTTAATGTGTATTTTAAATAGCCTAAATATAAACATTCTTGCAAGCATATGATATATTAAATTAGCAGCAATAAACATATATGGCTCTAACTATCAATTTTTATTTAAGTTATTAAAATTGACATCGATTTAAAGAAAATAATACCAAAAATTATATTCTTTTTAATGAATATTTAGTCCTATATTAGCTTTTATAAAATGAGAAAGAAGTTTTTGGAGAGATTTACTAAATTTATATAAATAATTGCTTTTACATATTTAAGTAAGGAGTTGAAGGTATCAAAGTAGCATCAAATGTATTTTTTTTTAATTTGAAAATATTTGAAGAATCTGGTTATTTTTTTTTATAGAAGGAAATAATTTCATCTTCAGGTTTATTTGAATCTGCATTTAAAAAATTTTTACTTTCTCTCTTTGTATTATCTTCTACTCTATTTTTCCATCTTCATATTTACTTAAAAGGATTGCTTATTTATAACTTAATTATTTAACATGATTTCTCTTCTTGAGGGATTAAATCTGGGTCGTATTCCTGAAATTTGTTAGACTGCTGCTTTTAAAAATAATTTTTAAACTTTACAGGGAATAATAAGATAAAGCTTGCTGCTAAGACAATAGGTATTTCACATATATTTTTACTTACTTTTTCTTTATAAAATTTGCTTAATTTATGCGTTATAACCTAGACTCAAATGTAATAATTCCTTATGATTAATTTACATTTCTATGCGATTATTACTAGGGAGAAAAAATATCTCCAACGAATTCAAAAGTCATAATATTCATTTGGTAGATCAATTCAAAACTAAGGAACTGGAATAAAGTAGTTTGGTAATTATTTTAGATATAAAAGATCTTTAACTAGCATTCAGATAGAAGCTTTTTGTATAAGGTTTATTTCAAAGATATAGAACTCTAAATTTAATGAAATGAAGGAACTTTTTAAACTGTTGATATAAATGTGTGAAGTTTGCTTTATTGTATCCATTCATTACTTATAAAAGGAAAGTAAAATTAAGATAAGATTATTATGATATAAGCATTTAAAAGCTTCAAATTTTCCTTGGGAAAACACTTTTAAGATTTTATATTTTAAAAGTTTAGAATTTTTATCATTTCCTCCTGGATAAAATTTCCATTTTTTAATTCTAGTATTTATAACACTTTAGCTATAATGAAATTTTTCTCTAACTAGAAGTTATTTGTAACTTAATTGATTTGATATTTATTGACTAGGAATAGTTTCTTCTATCGTTTAGTAATATTCCACTTCGGATTCATTCTTTTTAGTATGTTTTGTTTCTTTTATTTTAGTTTTTATCTGTTTGACTCTTATTTGTGTTAAACTTAAGCTTTCTTAGTTTTAAACTTTACTATTCTCTGTCTTAATGAATTTGATTTTTGATTTTTATTTCTTTTTACTAGATCTTTTTCTAAGCCTAACTAGATTTTTTTACTATTTATTAGCGTAGAAAAATTTTATCATTCTAGCTTGATTATATCCTACTTCTTATATGATAGAATCCATGACTTGGTAGTAGAATAATTTGCATTTATACTAAATTTTCTCATTTTAATACTTAATTTAATCATAGTCTAATTAATAGATATTCTTCCTCTTCTCTTTTAGAATTTATTTAATCAAAGCATAGCTAGTTATAAGCTTCCTATTTAGGAATCCATAATTTTTAAATATTAGGTTTTATTTTTCTTTAGGCGAGTTCTAATTTTAATCTCAGTAAATTCTTCAATTTATTTTAAATAAATATACTACTTATAAACCACCTTTTTGACTCATTTTAGGATTTAACTTTACGATCCTTTTTTAATCTAGCAATGTTCCTCTTTGTAAATAAGGAATTTACTAAATTATTTCCTACTGAATAATTCATTAAAAATGAGAAAACTTAATCTCTTTTTTGCAAGGAAAAATCCCTATTCGTTCTTTAAAATAATTGCTACTATTAGCAAAAGCAGAATTATAACATTAGTACTGCTTTATCTTAATATCTAACCTTAAAATTATCAAATTTCGTACATTTTTTAAATAGAAGTATTTAAAGAATTTTGCTGTTATAGATTTAGTATTCTATAGGGATATTAGTTCTGTCTACTAGATGGGCGAATTCTGAGGAATCATATTTATAATCTTATTCTTAATAAGATCCTTTAGAAGCTAAGCTTATGACTTAACTACTTTTTTCCAGTTTATTATTCAATTTCCATTAAGATAAGCCAAATTTATCTAGCTGTAATAATCCTTATTATATCTTACAAAAATGTTGAAGATAATTATTATATAAATATGATATCTTTAACCTTATAAATCTAAAGGAATTAGAACAGAATTAGATAAATCATTATTATAAAGTTAACATATAAGGGTAACTATTTTAACCTTTTTAGTTGTCTTTTGATATCATCAAGGAATATGAGTGTGCTATAGGATATGATAGGAGAAGAAAATAAAATTAGACAAATAAATTTCATTTTTACTTATTGAAAGTATGCTAAATGAAGGTACATGGATATTTTAATTTATTTAGCTAGATGATCAAAAATCTAAAAGATTGGTAGTAAAAGGTATTAATAGAGGATAGAGAAAATAATAAGCAATTTAAATCTTTTTTTGTCTAGTTGTAGATACTTTATATACTTGATGCTGCAAACTTTTTTTATCTTTGAATAAAATGCTCGAATATAACTGGAAAAAAAAGAATCTTAATAATATTTTACGAATAAAACTAGTGATGATATTATTGAAAACTAGCACTTGTAGTGTGTAATTGATAAAAAGATGGACAACTGGAAGAAAAAAATTTAGTGGTAAGTTATGAGGAACTAATTATGTTTTTAGATAATAGAAGTCACATAAAAGCAACTTAAAGAAATTTCTTTGACAATTAAGTCTAAAATTGGAATACTTGACTGTATTTAATTAGATAAATAAGTTTGTATTATGTATGAAAAACTAATAAAATCATAAGCATCTAGTACTTAATTAATTTTCTTAGAATTTAAACATCTCGATCAAACTAGTAATTTCAATAGAATGGGACTTGAAATATATAATCGCTGAGTATATCCATTTAATCATAATTTTAGTGCTGAATTATATTAATTATTCTTCTATAAAATACTTAACTCTATTCCAAATCTCAGATATTTATAATCTGGATATAATCTTAAAAAGTCATTTCATAACTAAAATAAGCTTAAAATAAGATAACTTGTAGTATCAAGAATCTCATACAGATTATCGAATATTTTGAAACTTATTTGAGACTCTCTGGATTTTAGCAAAGATATGGCTAATATAACTTACTCTCCAACCAAGAAAATAGTTTCATTTTTAAGTTCTAAAGAACATAATAATATTTTTAAAGTAGCAGAAACATATCGATAAATCACAAATTAGGGAAGCTATAATTGTTCTAGCAAAGAAATTTACTAAATTTAGAGTGTTTAATCTGATACTTTTATTTAAATTTCATCCTTTCCTCATTATTTAAATTAATAATAAAGCTAATTAAATTAAAACTTCTTATAAGCTTCCAATTTTATTGTCCAGTTCAATTTATGAAGATTTTTCTTATTTCTGCAGAATGAATTTTTTCCAATTTTGTATATTCTTATTTCAAGATTCTTTAGAAAGCTAATATCTCTTAATAATATTAACTAGATATCATATTATATCCTTCTTATTTTTACCTTTTATTAAATAAAATTTTTAAAAAAGATGATTCAACTCTTATATAAAAAGTTTGCCTTTGCCTTTGCCTTTGCCTTTGCCTTTGCCTTTGCCTTTGCCTTTGCCTTTGCCTTTGCCTTTGCCTTTGCCTTTGCCTTTGCCTTTGCCTTTGCCTTTGCCTTTGCCTTTGCCTTTGCCTTTGCCTTTGCCTTTGCCTTTGCCTTTGCCTTTGCCTTTGCCTTTGCCTTTTCATAAATAATAAATTTGATTATAGAGTGCGTAGCACCTTCGTTGGTGCGCAGCTCTTTAAATTAATTTTATTTAATGACGAAAAAATATTTTATTGGTCTCTCTATCTTGTTTTCTCTTCTTGCGATACGTCCCTGTAATTTTTCATTACAAAGCATAGGATGCAATATGCATTACGGGTACATTTCCCCAACCTATGATGAAGAAAGTTTCCTCCTAGCATTCAGAGTAATCCAGCTTGTCTCGTTTTCCTTCTCTTGTTATTAGTTTCTCTTCTGTCGATTTATCCTCCGTCCACGCTCATTTTTTTGTTGCCTTGCTGAGCCTCCAAGCAGCATCTGAAGGAGAGAGGTTTCTACCCTATTTAAATTAAATTACATATAATAAAATGATTGGTTACTATAAAAGCATTAATATTATACCTTAAAGTCTTAAATTTAATTCTATATTATTTAATTATTCATCTAGAAATCAAAGTGATAACCTTTGCTTTGAGTATAATGATTTAGGTATTATTCTAGATTAGCGAAATAAAGTATTTTCTATGCCTAATAGATTTTTATATATCATTCATAGAATTAAATGAATCTTCTTTTTCTTGAGTTTTAGTATTAGCTTTATATTAGTAATTTGCTATGCTAGATTTTGATATATCAGTATATTAATGTAATGAGCTATTATCCTATCATACTAATAGTTCTATTTTATATTCTTCTAAATAGATCTTTGAATAGTTTATTTGCCAATAAAGTCATTAGTTATAACAAGGCTGCTTAGCATAGTGGTAGTGCGTTTGATTTGTAATCAAAAGGTCGAGGGTTCGATCCCCTCAGTAGCCTGTTTTACTAATTAATTTTATATATATAAGCTTTAGACTACTCTAAATAGCTTTGTGAACTATAGCTGAAAGCATTCTAATATTAAGCATTTTAATGCTAAGATAGGTAAAATTATACTAATTCAAAGCTTCTATGAAATGAATAATTACAAAAATAATAAGTAGAAATACAGAGCATAGAAATATATATCTATCTATTCTTAGTTTAGCTAAGAAACTTTGTACAATTTTAGATTCATTTTAAGTAAATAAAGACTGAAATAGAAATGGGAAAAGTCATAATCACATAAATAAAGCAGACAATGTAAAACACACTGCATTAC
This sequence comes from Loxodes magnus, assembly GCA_946699065.1. Lineage (NCBI taxonomy): Eukaryota > Ciliophora > Karyorelictea > Loxodida > Loxodidae > Loxodes > Loxodes magnus. Next base: position 92,552 of record CAMPDV010000713.1, read on the forward strand.
GTAAATTTAGAAGATGATACCAAGTAAATAAGCCTTACTAAAGCTTTCATACATATACTCAATAACCTTAATGATAGTTAAGATAGAAACTTATGATTTATATTATAGTCCTTTATTATATCTCTTAAGATTAATTCTATTAAGTCTATGTGAGTCTTCTCCTTCTTTTGGTAAATAAACTTAGAAGTAATAAATTAGCTTGCTTTAAATTTTATTATTAAGCAAGAAATTTAGAAAGCGATTATTAAAATTAGAGTAAATTGGAGAAAATAACAATAGAATCGGTAAAGTCTTGGGAAATATTTACTAAGGCATGTGTAAAGGCAACATATTAAAATTTTCAGAGCATAAAATGAATGAAATTAAAGATTTAATCTCCTGATTAATAAAGTAGTTCAAATATTCTTAAAAATGATGCTTATCTATCTTTATTTGAAGACTGAAAACAAGAAATAACTTTAGTGTAATAAATTAATTCTTTAATAACGTCTATTTATGAGTATAGTAGTCAACAGAACTAAATTAAATTATGGCAATTCATTATAGTTGATGAAAAGTAAAGCTTGAATTGAAATAACTCAACCAATCATTCATATACACTTACTCATCTTTGGATAACTCCAAATGATTAAACTTACTTTGAATATAAAATCACAAGATTCTGCCTAAGATTTTGAAATAATTAATAAAGAACTTCAGTATAATCAATCAAATGAACATTTAAATGCTAACCTAGGATTTAAATTTCAAGACACTTTAATATAATCTTAATTAATTCTCCTTTTAAGCTTAATATGTTCACAAGAGTTATCTCTTACAATAGATGTATAATTCATTTTATAAACAATCACTAAACACCTTTTTTATGCGTATCTGTAATAATCAGTTATCTTAGTGTTAAACATTTCAAGTCAAAAAATGATAATATATGCTTTCCTTTATTAAACCTAAGTTTGATTAAGATAGTTATTATCCTTCTTTCTAAATCTATTTATCTAAAATTTAGTTCTTTTCAGTGAAAAATTAATTTTTCTCTTTTCTTCAGCGAATATATTAATCTTCTCATTTATATCATCCTGAAATATAAATATAACTCTGTGGTAAATTTAGTGAAAATCATAAAACTTAAATTTTATTTATAGTTTTATTATTTCTTTCCTAGCTATAACTAATATTTTAATTGGTTTGGATTATACAAATTGTTATTAGGGACTTAAATAACGGAATTGTTCATTATATTAGTAAGAGTTGCTTCTTATTTATACTTCTAACTTGCTATTCATATAATTAAATCTATTTACTCCAAATACTCTAAGATTTGCCTAATTTCATGCTTAGGAAGTTAAATTTTATTTTTGCTTAATTTTTTCTTTTTTGGACATACATAGTGAAAGTTAATTTCTCTTAATATATCTTTAATAAGCTATTCATATTATATATTTTATACTTATTAATGGTGCTTTTCACTATATATTGTTTAACTCTTCTAGAGACAATTAATATTAGTACCTCTTTCTAATATTAATTGACTAATACCAAATTCCCTTTAAGAGATATACAAAATGCATCTAAATTTTCCTTTATTTTACTTAAATTTTGAAAACTAAACTGGTAGAAATGAACACTCATTAGTCTTTTAGCTCTATAGCTTAGATATATTATAAAATAGCTTTGAATAACTATCATTCAGCACTCTCTAATATCAGTTATGGTTATAATGCTCGTAAATATAGCTTGAAGCTAGTCATTTGTATATAATCTTATTTACTTATTTGATTACTAAACTGTATAGAAAAGAGACTTTAGGCCTAATTAATATTAAAGCTGTAGTATATGGAAATAATAAAGAGATAGAGGATAAAGCATGCTTCTACTAGTCTTTTTAAAGAGTAAACCACTTCATTAGAATAGATAACTAAAATAAGTAGCACAGTAATCTAAAGCAAGAAGGTTGATTATCTCAGTTAATTTTATCTTTGATTTTATAAGAATGTCCACATAACTACTTTCAAAGGGTATAATTAGGTATTATAACTCTAATAAAGAGAATAGACTAAAATAAATTTATGTGGGCCAATGTTTTAAAGTATCTTCTATAGAAACTTTTACTTATGAACTCTTTTTAAAATCACATATTCAACACTATGAGATATCACTATCTCATATCGGAGATGTAGAAATCTAAATGATAAACAGAAATGACTGCAACTTAGAATTACAGACTCTTATCTAAAGATTTATTTGAATGCGCAAACTTCTACTAAATCTAGTTACTGATTCAGTTTCACTAAAAGCATTTAGTCTCTTTTATAATTTTAGATTTTAAATAAATTTAGTTGGAAGAATTGAAATTATCAGGAGGATTATTTATTTTAAAAGGCTAATTAAATAAACTACAGGCTTAAACAATCAAAGGTAAATAATACTTATAAAAGTCTTAGCTAATATTAATCTAAAGATCATTTCAAACTTTATTAACTCTTAATTTTGAAGTCCTAAGATACACAAATTGGTATTTTTATTTAAATGTACTAGAAATGCTATGGTAATGAGACCGCTCATTTATAAATAATTTAGGTAAATAGATTTAGTAAGAGAGTTAAGGTATAATTTCAGCTACTTTATGCATAGTTTATCACCTAAATAAATATTTCTTAATAAGATAAAATTAATATATTTATATCCTTTAATAGTTCCTTCATTTTTTAAGTTTGAAAATAGAATTAAAGAGTGCATTATTTAAAATATTTGACTCCTAAGTTTCTTTATTTGAAATGCATTATTAGTCTTAAAATGAGACACTTAAGAATTTGTTATTATGTTTAGAAAAAACAATAGTTGGCTAAAAAACCTTTCTCTTGATATATAAGTATTAGAGATAAATAATTAAAAAATTAAATATAAATATTGCTTCATTTGGTTTAGGAATTTTTCCCTTAAGCTTACTAAAAGTTATTTTCATTGCTTGATTGGATCTTCTAATCACTTTACTACTATTGACTATTATTTTCTTCTTGCTAAGGAATATTTTCATTTTCTATCTAACTTGTGATCTCATTTTTTAAGAATGTAAATTTTTCGCTCTCTATGTCTATAGTTCCTATCTAAGAAAATTTATCATTCTATAACTAAGTTTATTTCTCATTTTTCTATTCTATAACTTTCTCGCTTTTAGACTAAGTGCCAATATCTTTCTCTTACTTTTAAAAACTTACACTTTCCAATCTTACAAAGTCCTTATTAGCTAATTTATCAATTTAGAATTGTGAAATTTATTTGCTTTTCTGGAATAGTTTCTAATTTTCTTACTGGTGACTATTACTATCTTCTATCTACGCTGAGTTTTTATTTTAAGCTTCGAAGCTTTAATTTAATTGAAATAGAGGATTATTATCTTTTTCCAATTGGAGGATATTCCTCTCTCCTTATTAGCTTTATTTCTTATTTTTAATTTAATCAAATTTATCGCTTTCTATCTTTAGAAATTCCATACTATCGAATGCTGCTAATTTTTCAGTTTAAATCTTATCTATTTTCAAGCTTTCTTTCTATATTGTTTTTGTGTCTTACAACTACATAAATTTCTTAAGTTTTAATACTGGAAATTTCTCATTTTGCTACTTGGCCTTTTCTTCCACTCTAGCTTATTAATTTTCTTACTGCTTATCTTATATAATCTCATCTTTAGATTAGAAAAGTATCTGTTCTTTCTTACTTGAGTCTTCTAAATTATTATCACCTATTTTAGATCTAAAAGTCTCGCTATTAATGATATCTAATGCCGTTAAGTTCTATGCATTTTCAGATATTTGCTCTAGCCTTTTTAGACCTTTCTCATCTTACTTTCATTCTTGAACTTCTCCTCTCTTTTCTCCTCTAACTTTTAGTTTTCTTAACTTGAGATAAATATAGAAGTTATAGAGAATAATAGATAAGGCAAGTAGGTAGTTTCCAAACACAATAAGGAAAGTAAATAAAACTACTGCAAAAGCAAAATCTTCACACTTATCAGGATCTTGGGTGATGTAAATCGAATGCTGTAAGAATAGGAAGAAAATCCAAGTTTCGTTAATTATTAGGACAGTTAATTCAAGCCTATCCTTTAGAGGTTTAAATTTGCCTAAGTATAGGATATAAAAGAATGAAATTATGCAACTTAGAGATATTTAAAATTCTGGCTGCTCTTATCCTAAAATAATGACGAAGGATTGCAATATTCTCCTAAGTAAGAAGACACTATAAAACTAAAGGCAGTATTAATTATCTGATTCCTTTAGCTCACTCAGCAGGCTTCTATAGTTTTGCTTTATTTAAACATGGAAGAAAGTAAGCTTTGCATTAGGATTCTCCTAGGACTAAGCTAAAGATAAAGACTGCTAGAACTTTCTTAGCTTGAAATAAATTAGACATTAGAAAGCTAGCATCAGTAACTAAATTAGCAAACTTACTAGTATAATATACGAGAATACACTATTAAAAGCAACCCATGAATCGTCAGCGCTAGTAAATCTAATTTAAATTAGTGCATAAGTCATAGTTCCTAAAGACATGTTTCAGATAAGTCTAATGAATGTGGAGTATTTATAGTTGGCGTAGACTTATTGCATATATTACTTGAACCGAAATTTCCAATCTTTAGCTAGTCAAATAAATATAAATAAGAAACAGCAAAAGAGGAAGTTAAGAATTTCTACCAAGCCATTAGATAAGAATGTTGCTGAGTTAATTCCTTAGACTTGTAAGTTGTATCAAATGTCTCTTTGTGACTTTTAGTTAGAGTTTAGATCTAGGTCAATAGCATCAAGGGTCAATTATTGTAAATCTTAATTAACTAAATATAAGGCTTGGAATATTTTCGGCATCATAATTGAAACCATACCTGTGCAGACAATCATTTCATCTAGACAATAAGCAACCCAGAGTTATCAGTAAGTTTAGGATGTACCAGAGCTTGCAATTAAAGCTATCATTCCAGCTATAATAGTTATGGGAACAACAACCAAACGAGAGTTTTAAATAAATTAGGTTAATTTTCCTTCATGGTTCGTTAAATTCAAATCTTTAATAGATTTGGGAGGTACTACTGAAGAGCTCTCTTCATTTTCTTCTATAATACTTAGATTTTAGATGCATGATTTGAATTAAGGAAAATACACATAATCATTAGAGCACTTTTTGCATTTAAATTATTCTTTATAACATTTTTCGCAAAATGGGATACTTTAGTTGCATATTTTACAATATCCTTCTCCAACGTAATCTTGATAAGCTACTGGACATTTAAGGAAGCATTTGCTAGTATTTTAATAGTTTATAGGGTTTCTAACATTTGGTGCATAAATTATTAGAACACTCTTCACAATTAAGATAAAGGGAAGAACAAGCGATGCATTTATTATTCTCTAAATAGAACTTATTTTCGCATACTTTGCACTATGTTCCTTGGTCGCTGCATTCTTCACAATTCATGATATTCTACCTTCATTCTACGCATTTATCTTTAGCATAGAATGTACCCTTAGGACATTTTTCTAGGCATTTATTTCTAAATGAAACTAAAAGAGAGTCGCATTTAACGCAGCTTTCAGATTCACATTCTAGACAGCTAGGAAAAATCTTTCTACACTGAACACATTTACCATTTGATAATACAAGATCTTTTTAGCACTTGAGGCATTTTTCTCCTTTTTCATCGCATTCTAGACATGAAGGAATCTGACTCTAGCAAGATTTGTATATGAAATCTCCATCAGAATCTTATTAATCAGCTGGACATTATACTACACACTGATTATTAGCTAGCTTTAAAGGATTTCTGCAATAAAGGCACTTGGACTAATCAATACACTTGACGCAATCTTTATTTACTAACTAGCAAGATTCACAAATTTGTTTCTACTAATTCCAGTAATATTCATCCTAGCATCTCAAGCACTTACTACCAGAACTATCACACTAATCGCAATATTGCATCTTGCATAAGCATTCGTTATTTTATAAATACAAACTATTAGCACATTAAGTGCAAATCTTGTCTTAGTTGACATTTTAGAAGCATTAAGAGCATTGGTTTATGTAATAGTTACATGGCTTGCATAAACCTGTATTTTTATCTAAAATCAGTCCTTAATCACAAACCTCACATGTTATCTTCCCATTATTTTCACTGCATTCTTTGCAGTTCTAAATTTAGTTTTAGCAAGGCTAGCAAGTAGATGAAGATGGATATAAATAGTACCCATTATAACAACTTTAGCACTAGTTTTGATTCTTTCCAAAACAAGTGGCACAACTTTAATGACAGATCTAAATGCAGTTATTTATATGAGGGCCATTACAAGTACTTAGCTTGCAGTTTATCCAGCATTCATTACCATCAAACAAATCTTATGTATCTTATTTTAAAAGAAAAGTCTCATAAGTATAAAACCTAAACTGATAAATCTCTCCTATGAAGTTATATTATTTTTGACTAGCTCCTAGTATTATTCAACTATCTGCACTAAATTATAGAAAACTAGCTTCTTCATTATAGCAGTTAACTTTTGAGTTTTATACAAACTCAGTTAAGCATATTTTAGTATATGAGTTTGTCGAGTTGATCGTAAAAGAAAAAAAAATTCATTTCATATTTGAAACTGTATAAGAATATTGTACTTTAGACAAGTAAGAGACTAATACTATTTATATAGTAGACTGCTATAAATCTAAGCCTTTTATTTATATAATAATTGACTAATAAACTGGCTGTGTTATTTGACAAACTATTCTTCAAGCTGAATCTTATAGGTATCTACTTTATCTGATTAATCTGTAATTTAAATCCTTATTTTAGAATCAGAATGAAAGACTGTAACTTTCGGTAGAGTATTTCGAAGGATCATAAGCCAATTCTGCAAACTTATATTATATAGCATCTTATTAGTCGCTACTCTCTATTATTTAATCATCTTAGGTAATATTTAAGTGAGGTGGTTTTATGCTTTCTCATATATCTGGTGAGGTACAATTAGATTCTCCTGCGGCTATACAAGGATTTTCGTATTTGACAATATAAATTCAATCTTGTTCGGTAAACTTTTAGTTATTAGTATAAAATCGTGGTTGAAGAACAAAACCATTGAATTATGGCTCTTATTTAAGAGCATTACTTCAAATTATTCAGACATTACTTGTAGGAGTTACTCAATCTCATTCAAACCTCATGCAATCCAATTATTAAGGATCAGTTTTATCAGTTAAACAAACAATTGCTTCACCATCATTACTAACTTGGAAGGATAAAAAGAATCATTTACTAATTTCCGTTTGCTACATGAGATTAACTGTATTTGATGGATTAATATTTATTTATTATTTGCTTTAGGAAGAATATTAAGCTATTTAAATTGAACATAAGATTACATAGGTTTACAATAAGATTCTATCTACACTTAAAGCTCTACTTACAGATCATATTTCTGTTATCATAAAGAAGAATCTTGATGTATCGTCAGTTCCATCGTTTTTAATTCAAAAGCTGATAGCTCATCTTTAGTCTGAATTTTGACTAGGATCATATGAAAAATCTGAGAATTAATGATTTTAAATCTGAACAGTAGATTATGGCTTTAATGATATATCGTTAAGTTCAAGAAAATTTGAGTGAAAGCAACTTTGAATTTCAGGAGATGGACATTCAGTACAAAATGATCCTCGATGACAAGGAGTTTCAAACTTAGCTACTTGCAGAAATTATTCCTGTCCGAAATAGGAATTAAATAGATAGATTCTAGATTAAAGGACGTACCCACTAAAATAATTTCCATCAGACAGGGATATTTATTATTCTTCCGTTCAATCAATTAGAATGGTAATACTCTTTTTATGCATCGTTCTGTCTCCCATACTAGGAATATAGACATATAGATCCAATTTCTGATTAAGTTTATCGAAAGAATTTCCAATAAAAATCCAAGTCGTGCAATTTATTAAGCTTTAGTCATGTAAGATATCTTCAGAGCCATCTTATTAATTGTAGCCTATTATTTGAAATGAATACATCTCATCTTGAACTTCATATTATAAAAAGTTCACTAGATATGCATATCTCAGTGACCAAATATTTTGTTAATCGCTGCCTAAATTACAACTGTTCTAAATTCAAGCTGAGAAGCTGATATAGTTAGGAGAGTACTTTAGCATTAAAATTTATTCTAAGTAAATTATTTAAATATTCAAGTTATCGTTGCCTTTAATTCATTTATAGGCAAATTTCTCTGAGTATAGACTGTAAAACTAAAAATCTTAGCAATCAGAAATTTCAGGTCCTTTACAGTATCCTCCACAGTACTAATCACATGGTATTAATGAGATAGCTTCTTGATTCTCTACTTCTTTATACTTTAAGCCAACAAAAATTCACTAGCCACAAGTTTTATCCAAGCTGAACTCAGTACATTCTTAAAGATTTCCGTTTTAATCCTTGTAACAGAATTGTAGAGTATGTTGCTTGTCTTGATTCTACTAAAGAGTAATGGTTATTTATCGCTAGCCTTAGTCATTAAAAGAGATGAGATCTCTCTACTCTAAGTCGATACATCTATTTCATATCCAAAATGTTAGAGAAATAGAATTATGGTTTAAGTAAGTGCTATAACCTAAATCATTCGAAAACGAGGTTCCTTTTAAATAGTTCTGGTCCAATTCTTAGGTAATAAATAAGTCAGTTATCTAAGCATAGTATTACTAAGCAGATACAAATACTTCCTTCTAAGTAAAAATAAAGAAAAGCAGCCTATAAATGTAGTGTAAAGCTTTCATTATTCAAATTATAATAAACAGTAAGGATAAGAACTATTTAATTAAGCTAGTTTATTCTACTTTAAATATGACTTTACTAAAGAAAATCCAGGAATAAATATTCCTACAGGATTAGATATAAAGGGATATAATAAACCTAGGAGCTAAAAGCATTTTTAAGTTTTAAAAAAGTACAAAATTAAATTCCCTCGTAACTCAGCTATACAGCTTCTGCTTTTTAAGCTATATCTTCTAACAAAACCCTATAAAGATTTACAGAGTTTAACTACAAAATGAAAATTGAACATATAAGAAGTATTGTATGAAATACAATATAGATTATGGCTTAAATGCTAAGTCTATTAGATCTTAATTAGTAGATAATAAAAGTTACCAATATCTAATATTAGTGACTTATAAACTTCTATTTCGCTTTTATTTACAAAATTTAATTACCTGTCTAATAAGAATAATGCTGAACTGTCTTTATTGATTTAGAAACTCAAATATCAGTTGAACATAAAGGAAGATAATAGTAAGAAAAGGTTTATCTATATAGCTAAAGCAAAAGAGAACTTAAGAAAGCTTAATAGAGTGATTGATTATACTTCTATTTAATTTATATTTAAGCTTACGATAATTAAATTTTAGCGCTATATATTAAGAAGTCTAGCTACTGACTCTCTACCATTTTGCTTTAATTTATTGAGGGACTTTATTAAATGAAATTTCTCTTCGAAGACTTAATGATTTTAAATGACATTCATATTTATCTCATTCACTTTCATGTTGTATTAAGCTAAATACCTTCCAATCAAGTTACTTCTTTCTCCTTTTTATTTATTAAGATGACTAAGTTATAACATTTTTTAAAATGCTTATACTAATAAAATGAAATGAGACATATCATCTAGTTCTATTTTCACTATGTAGAAATACAGTATTTTATTTTCATCTTCTAAGCATCCCATATCAACCTATCTAATATAAGTCTTTTATACTTTGGCCTAAAATAAGCTATCATTAGTAGTTTATTCGTATCTTCATATCAAAGACTTAGTAGCTATATATTAGTCTATAAGTTTTTCTAACATACCTATAAAGTTATAGAAGCAGCTAGTTTGTTTCCTTAAGTCTGTTATTTACTCAGATCGAACAATCCCTAAAAGATTTTAAATGGATTATAGTGAGAACAGTCAAATCTATCAAAAGTTGGATGAAGCTAAAGAAAAAATACTAATGATATATGGAAAACTAATATAGACAGAACTTTAAATGAGCTTTAAATCAAACGCTCTTATATAGAGAAAATGGAGAAGATAAATGCTATAATTGATTAGAGAAGGCAATCTATAAAAGTGCATTATGAAGAGAATTTATTTCAGAAGAAAGGAAGCTAAATTAAATATCTCACAAGATAGAATTTCAATTTATGTAGTGAATTGCTTAATGAAAGCTTTTATTCCTTATTTAAGTAACTAAGATATTGATAAATCTAAACTTATAAATAAAGCAATTCTTTCTATAAAAAATTACTTGGAAGAGTAGTTGTAATATATATATGATTGATACCTTAAATAAGGTATCATAGATAAAGATTCATATTCTCTTAATTAAAAACAAATTATAGTTAATAAATCTGGGTATTTTAAGTTAGCTTAACTGAAATTAAAAGAAGCTTTTTTACTAGGGAAAGTGCAACAAAGTATTAAATAAGTAAGTGGTAATAAAATGATTGTACTTTTAGTTTGGATAAATACCTTAGCTAGTTTGCTACTCAAGATTAAAAATATTCTTAGTTCTATCTATTTACTACTAAAGTACTTTCTTATTAAATATAAGAGCTAGCTTATATCTATAAAAGATCTTAGGAGTTACTTGAGTCTAAATTGTTGCTAATAATTATTTGATTCTCTACTATATTTCAGTCTAAATAAGGTAATATGATAATGAGTCTAGAAAGAATTTATTAATAAGAGCAAGTAACAAAAAGAAGAAAGAAGTTACTAAGCCAATCTTAATAATGAGAGTATTAAATCAGGAAATTATATAAGAACTAATCCTTTCTAAGTGATTATGTATATAATTTAGTTAGTGCAAAACTTAAATTCTTATCTCTTTTTCTAGTTCTAGAAAGAAACTTAAATTACATCATGATTTTAGATTTTATTCTCCTGGCTACATTAATAATAAGCATGTTCATATTGCAAGACAATTTATTGAGACTTGATATAGACATGCATTTACTTCTTATGTAAGTAGTAAAAATAGATTGAAGTATCATACGATCTACATCTTAAATATAGTGATATGTTGATTTAATTAAAGATACTTGCTTTGATACTCTATAATGATATGTTTATACTCTTTGGTTATATTCAATAACTTGCTTATGATTCTATAAATGCATTCTTTCTCTTTGCTTATTAAGTTATCTATTTTAATTCCTTGCTTTATTAACTCTAATTATATCCTTATATCTTAACCACTTTATTCTTACAGTTGGAAAAATAGTTTGATTGCTTAGTGTAAATTATTGAAATAAACCATTTATTAAATTAAAATTCTACCTATTTATAACTAAAGCCAGATTGTAAACTTACTATATAAGTCATTGTAAGTTTATTCCCCAAGGTAATATCTTATAATTATCTATCTTCAAACTGCAATAAAACTACTAACCTTCATTAGTTTTTATACAACTAAAATGCTAGAGTTGTAAGACCGGAGATAAACGCGAAATTAATATCAACAAACTCACTTTATTCTGCATGCAAAGCCATTTTGCCTTTTCTTACTTAAAGATCTAGATATAAGTTCTAAAGCTTATCATTTGCTTTAATAATGATCTTCATTAGTGTTTTCAATGATAGATAGAAAATCTTTACTACTAAGACATTTTTTATTTTCTTTAAGCTTTAGAATTAAGTTTACCTAAGTTAAGATGCAAGCTCTATATATAGAGCATTTTTAAGTTAAAGTATAAGAAAAGAAAGTTCAACTTACACTAAAGTTTAATTTCATGTGTCTGAACTTAATTTGCTACAATAGACATTTGTCTCCTAAAATCAAGTAGCAGATAGAATTTTCTTAATCTATTTGAATAAAAGAAATCAAATAGTTGGGTATATAAGTCTATCCCTTAGCTTCATATAAATAAGCAAAAGGATTTATGAAACTAAGGTAAATGAAAAAGAATAAAGTTATCATTTTTAAAGCTTCAAATCTTTAAAGCCTTTTTAAGACTTAAGCCTTTGATTTAAAAAATGCTAGTAATAAACTTTTCAAAGAGATATTTAACTATCAAAGAACTATAAGCTATTTATTTTAGAAGTAGCCAAAATTAGTATAAGCATAACTTAATATAATTAGGTACTAATAGAATGCAAATAATCTAATATTTAAGCTTTTTAATCTTAAGTTTATGCAATGATATATTTATAGGATCATCTAGGCTAGATAGTTAGTTCAACAATATCAACATTTAAAGGTCATTCTATGTTGGATTACATTTACAATCTAAATTGTATTGAATGATACATTCAGATGCTAATATTTGCTTTAAAATAGTCAAATTATTTATTGTTTAGCTTATTAAGTTAGTAATAATGGTAGGGTGAAGGTTTTATTTTTGATAGTCATCTACTTAGAGATAACTACCTGGTTTTAGCTTAAGCTTTTTATTTTCTATTCTGATTGTACGAAGGAAATTTCTACTACTTGACAAATGAAATGACTTTGTAAAAAGCAGTTCAGCTTAACTTGCTTTCTATTAAATGCTTGAAATCAGATGAAGACTCAATCAAATTTTCTAAAATGTGGTATTGATTATTCCTTCTTATGAGTTGGAAGGATAATTTGTGAATAGTTTAGTTAGATATTATAACTTCTAGATCATAATGATAATCTAATAGGATGAGGAAAATATTATAAGCCTTTGCAATATTTAGAATAGTTTAGAATTTTATTATGAAAGAGGAGATTAAAATTATTGATGGCATTTTTGAAAACGGTTTATTGGGTATTCAGACCTTCCCAGAAAGAATAGAAGATGAAATTTTAGATTTTGGTTGAAAAGAAAAAGAAAAAAGGAATGATTGAGAATTATTAGCTAAATTTAATAATAAGAAAAGTTTATTACATAGTTAATAACCAATAGAAAGTAGGGTTTAAGCTATTAAAAGTATATCATAGATATTTCTATTACAATTATCAGTTGAGAAAGCATCAATAGATTTTTATACAATTTCTCTTTGACTTAATATGCTATAAACAAATAAAGAACCAAAATATTGAATCTAATTATATCTATTTGGGTTGATATTAATGCTTCATAATTAAAGTTAAAGCATAAAATTATAAAACTAAATTAAATTATGCGAAGATAAATAAAATTATCTATCCTATACTAGCAGCTAAAAGATTACTTTATTGCTATTAAATTTCTTTTATGTATGCTTTATGAGTTCTAATTTATATAAAGCTAATATTGTATCGTTTTAAGTCAAAAGCTCAATAAATGGTAATTAATAAATTTCAACATAGCAATAATTTAAGATTCTGCTTAAAGTAGTTTAGCATATTTACCATGATAATAGCAATAGATATTTAATTAAAGTCTAAATTAAGCTTTTGACTCTAAATATTCAATTCTCCCTATATTTACCCCATCAAATTTTCCTTTTCAGAAAACTTAAAAGTATTCAAATACCTATGTGTTTTCATATGAGCTAAAGCTTTAATTATTAATTTACCTTTTATCAGTAACTAGAATAAAATAGATTGTCCATCCTTGTCAAAGAAATGAAAAAGGATATATAAGCCTTTTTCATATAATAACTAGACTTAGTTTACTAAAATTACGAGACTTAAGTAAATACTTTAATACTTTTTCTATTTTAACCTTTTAAATTATTAATTTTTAGTAAAGCAGGTAAATAGTTTAATCTAATTGCATCTATGATAATATAATAGAATGCATGAGTTTAAAAATTAAAGGGAGCAAGATAGTTTTGTGGAATTAGGATTTAGAAACATTTTCTCAAAAAGTAATTGAGTGAGATAGAACTTTTTACTCTTTTATAGTTCAAAAGCATTAGAAATAAAAAAATACTTAAAAATAAATTATGAATTTGATTTAAATGCGATTGAATTAAATTTTAGTATTAGGGAGATTAAATAATAATAGGATAAATTAAGTTTAGCAATTATCGAGAATTTTCACCTCTTCATACTGGACATAAGATTGCTTCAGTATTAAAAATAAAGTTTTAAAAATCTCTACAGATACTCTTCTCATTTCCAATTCTGTCATTATTTCTAATCAAATTTTCTCAGTAGATGTATACTAATTCATTTAAATACAATTTTTCTCTGATTTGCCTCTACTGCATTTTTTTCTTCCTCTGCTGGGCTTTTATTCTTCTTTAGTTATTCCAATACTACATCTTGAAATTTTGGAATTTCTCGCAGCGTCTTCACAGTGTTCTTTCGAATTGCAGTAATAGCATTTCTTCATTACTTTTTGTTATTTAATCTTAATCTTCCTGTTGGTCTCTTCGATCATCATTGGATCTCCTCTTTGTTCGTCTAGCTTCTTTTCATATTTTTCCAGTCTATTACTCAGATCAGTTTGTTTCTGAAGCTAATTTTAGGATTATTTATTCTGGTCTTAAGATGTGTTTCAGAAAGCGATATTTCTCTTTCTTAGGACATAAATCTGGATTCTATTTCTTCCACTAAGCTAAGTTGCTCCATCAGCTTCTCATTTTCCTAACCTCTTCATAGAGGTTCAACACCACTTTGATGAGCTATTCCATGCTCATTTAGCCAGAAAATTTAAATTCTGACACCTCTTGGTGAAGAGCAGACTTCATCTGCTTCCTTGGTATATCCTCCGATGTAGGACTTATTACGTGAGTCGCTTTCTAGAATTTCTTCAGTTCGTCATATCCTGCTTGAATTCCAGGTTATTAAGATTAAAAAAGTTAAGGTTTTGATTCAGATTTCCTCTCCAACTTTTTGGAGGTGGTGTTAAAACCTCTTTTGAATCCTTCCATATTTTATTATTTTATGAGGAGATTAAATTAAAATAATATTATTCAGCCTAATTATTATATTTTTAAATATAATATGTTTTTCAAATAATGGTATTTATTAGAATCAAGGCATAATATTCAACAAAAATAAATAAAAAAGCTTGTGAAATTAAAGAAAAGAAGGAATGGACTAGAAGCAGACATAAGAATTATTTTTTGAATAATTAGAAATGATAAAAATGGAAAAGGATTATTAATAACTCCAAAATGAAATCGGCAATCACGTTATGAGTACAAACATACATATAACCTGTAAAAATATGTAAGGAGTAGTATGAATCGAAAATGGATGCATTAGACCAAAGATTGTAAGTTTAGAAACTAAAAGGCGAAAAAGATTTTATGAAATAAGAAAAGATAAACCAAGAGAAAGAAACAAGAATTAAGAAAATAGAAACGGACTCACATGAAATGGTATGATAAAATCCTAAATGACCAACTAAGCAACTCAATGGAAATTAAAAAAAGTGTAAATAAGAGCAAATACTTTCGAGAAGAAATGCTACATCTGTAGTAGCACATGATACCTTTGGAGAAATTTCAAAGAAAATAAGATAATCCGAAAGAAGGCTTAGAAAACCTTATACCTTTTCCAAAAATTTGATGGAAAAAAATGAAAGAAGAAATTTAATCATTAGACGTAGCATAAATCTAGAATTGAACTGGTTTTAAATTCGGTAATTTGGGGATTTTATAGCTACTCAGGAGAGAGAGAATTTTTAAAGAAGCATTTTATTTTCCTAGAAAACCTCTTAATTTGATTTAAAGAAGACAATTCTATGAAAATTTCTTTTGAAACTAAAATTGAAAGTTTTAAGATTCCGATTATTCATGACGAATAATACAGCATTTCTCCTTAATCAATTGTTCCAAATATAAATAAATTTTAATCTTATATTTGTCAAATTTAACAAAAAGCCAATCAGTGTCATTTATTTAAAATTATTGTAGTCGAAAATTCTTATTTCTTCCTGTATAATTTTATAAGTTTTAGAACACATCAGAACTATAAAAATACCCTAAAGTTAATTTTTTAAGTTATTACATATTTATATTTTACTATTTCAACACCAAGTTTGGAAAATACTTTTTATCCAGTTAAGCCAAAGATACTTTTTATAATTTTCTTAGTAGAAAAGGATTTCCAATTAATTTTCTTACTAAGCATTTTAAAATTTACAGTTAGTAAAATCTATAAAAGAAATCCACTTAATATTGTATTTTTTAAATTTAAGTTATTAAATCAAATCGTTTAGATAAGAAAGTTTAAAAATGAACACAATATTTAAACAGATTAGTCATAACTTTAATTAATTATTTACAATATAAATTAAAATTATTTATCATATAATAATAAGATAAAAAAGCTTCAATGCTCTAAGTCCTGGGACATAATTGCACTACTTATAGTTATATTTAATGCTCTTATGTTAAGCATAAGATTTTATGTAAGTTTATAATCAACCTCTAGTTAATTCTTACTGATTCTGTTCCTTTATTTCTACTATATTAGTTCTAAATTGTGTTCTGCATTTTCCTCGTTCTTCTTATTTTCAATTTTCTTCTTTTTTATTTTTTGCATAATCATTAATAATGATAATGAAATTAAAATGTTCAATAGTGCCAATCTGGACACCATTTAGAATAAGTTGTTTTATCAGCAGCATTTCTCATCATTCTTGACTTTCTAATGAAATTATCTTCACTAAGGTCTTCTCAGTTTCTTTGATTTCTTGTTTTTATTATTTCAAAAGGTACTTCACATCATTTTCTTCTGTAAATATCTCCATGCTAGTTATAATGGAGCCTCTAGTATTTTTCTTATTCTTTACGCCAAAATTTTCTCTTGAAATTCTAAAAATTTAGCAATTCTTGTACAAATGTCGCTTACTCTTACAGTAGTAGCATTTCTTCCTTACTTATCTGATTGGCTTTCGATTTATAACCTCTTTTTATTCTATCTCCATCTAATTTGTCTAATTAGTTATGTTTGTGCTAATATTCTTTTGCTTAATAAACTCCAACTCTTGTTTTTATACGATATTTCCAAGCCTTGCTGTTTCTTATCTATGTTCAGTTTAAATGTTCCAATATGCTTGGAGTTCCCTTTCTTAATTAATAATTCTAATCTCTAAGTTATCTTATCCAAGCGATAATAAGTTTCTTAGTTCTTAATTTTCCTACTTAAGCACTTTAATCTCTTCCTAGAGATTGGATATTTCAAATACTAACTGTTAAATATTGATTTCCTTTTTAATTATCTTTGATGGAAGTACTTTTCCTGTTATTATATTAGATTCCTTTCTTTTTATTACTTTAGGAGGTATTTATTATAGTTATTACGTTCTTTATTAGTTTTGTAAGTGAGAAGAAAAAGACTCTTAATACTTTTTTTATGCCTGCTTTTTCTCTAGAGCTTTTTTCTCTTCTTTGCTCAAGAAAAAACCGGGAACAAGATTTTAAGACTCCATTTTTTTTATGAAAATGATATAGGTTTAAAATAAGTTTGCTTATTTATCTAAATAAATAGATAGATATTTCATATTTTTTGAGTTTATTTTAAGGCGACTATTTTTATATTTTTATTAATATTTAGTCAGACAATATCATCTAAATTTTAAGTATATTAATTGAAGAATTTTCATAAATTTATTTGTTTAAATTACGAAAATATTTCTTTTAAGTTTAAGGTTAAATATGAATAAGCTGTTCTTAGTTAAACTTAACTACTTATCAGATAATTTATACAAGCTCATTGTTTTATTTTATTTGAATGTTTCTCTAAAGACACTAGTCATAGAAACCAAAATAATTAAATTTTTATTTAAATGCTATAAAATATTTTATCAGTTACGTTTCTTATTCATTCGTTAATATATTACTCTTTGTAGAATTCAAGGGAAATCTATTCTTTATGTAAGATTAAAATAAAATTGAAGAAACTTATATAAAAATGCTAGCAATTTATTCTTTAAAAGCATAATTCTAAAAATATAGTTGGCTTCTTTTAAGTTTTAAGATATTTAGCTTAGTATAAAAATACTTAGAAATATACTTATAACAAGCTCCATTCAAACCTTTATAAATTTTATCATACTTTAAAAAACAAAATTGGGTTTCATTCGATTGTTTTTTATTCACTATTACTTAATTTTTATTCTTAACAAACAAGTTTGCTTTTGCGTTTTTTTATTTTTTCCTTAGATTCCTAAAGATATCTTGTTTTAAGTTTCTTAGAAACCTAGAAAATTTTAGCCTAATTTAAAAATAGCTTTAAGCTTCGCTAAGTTATTATAAACTTCTTTATCCAATTATATAAAGACTTATCTTGATTGTTCCTTTAAGATAGAATTAATAAGCTATTATTAGATTTTCGAATATTCTAGGATAATAATTTATATCGAAGATTTTATTGCCACTGCAGTTTTGATTTCCATTTAAATAGAGTCAAAAATAAAATAAATTTAATAGAAATTTGAAGTTTCTCTAAGTAAAAAAGGAAATTATAGCTAATTTAAGCTCTATTCTTAGAATCATTAAGCAATTAACTTACAAAATCCATAAAAGCTTTAACAATAGCTATCTCCAATGTAATACCAATATATAAAATGTTTATACTTGCTATTAATATAACACTTCTCTGATTATTATAAACTACTAAAAACACTTTAATTTGCTTCATTTATAAATAACCTTAACAAATTTAAGATACAGTTATTATAACAAATTTTATCATTCTTTATCCCTTTATCTTTTTTATTTTTCCTTTAAGAGTTTATTTTTTTATAGTCTAATCTTACTCTAGCTATCTATAAGGGGACAAACTTACTTGTTATTTAGATTTATCTTATAAGGTTTTCTCTTATGTATTGAATTAACTAGGCAAGCAATGCTTATTTCATTTTAACTTATTCTATTATCGTTTCTTTATTTATAGCTTAAATTTATTTTTCTTTATAAATCATTTTAAATATGGGTCAAGTACACCCTACCAAATCTAAAAAAATCAATCCTACTGAAGGGTAACGCCTAGTACTAGCATTTTACGGATAAGCTTGTTGTGGCTAGTCGAATGGGTTTGAAGAAAGAGATTTGTAGTAAATACCACAATAATTGAGCGAAAAAGGAATAACAGACTAGTAATGAAAGTAATGGATAGAACTTTATGATAGAGATGTAAAGCCTCATAGTAATAATTGTTGTTGTGTTTTTTGGATAGTAGTTGCTTGGACATTTGTTATTCCAGGATTTTTTATTCCATGTTGTCCTTGAGGCAACTGTAGTAAGTATAATCAAGGAATGAAACAGTGGATGCATACAATTAATGAATAACTTCCACCAGAAATGTATGTCAAAGCTTAAACAATGGTAGCATCAAGAAATGATACAACTATAGAAGTTTCAACTCTTTCGTTTGCTTTAACATCCGAGGAATCTGAAAAATTGAAAAAGGAGCCTATAAGAGTGAATGAATGTTCATGTTGTGATTGTTGTCATACATACTGTCCATCGGAGAATTCTCTAGTGATTTGAAAAAAACATTTAGGAATCTATGACATACTTTACCTAATTATCTTTCCTAGAGTTATATTTTTAATATTTTAAGAATCATAAAGTAAATAAATCATTTTCTACGATAACAAAAATGTGTTATTTATTTAAAGTCATTTAGATAATACATTATATATAAGATAATTTGAACTATGCTTTAAGAATTGTTAAGCTAAATTTTTTGCTATGAATTTAGTTTTAAAATTCAAAACTTTGTCGAACCTATTTTCGCTAGAAAAAGTAAAGAAATATAAAAAGTCGAAGTGGAAGAAATATAAACTTAAATAGAAGTTTATTCTTTAAAGTTCCTAACTAAAATATAAAGAAACTAGATCTCTTAAATTATTGGTATAATTATCTCTCTTTATAAAATTATCTATCTATTCTAGTTCATATATCTACAAGATTGTTTAAATTAGATAAATTAAAATTAAAAATTATGATATTGTTATTCATTTACCAGATGCTTACAATGTAAAAAGCTAAATTCCTTTGTATTATCTATGAAATATAAAAATCAAGACTTTAATTTCATACTTGAGTTTTGAGAAATATGGTAAAGCTATGGAACTTCTTCTTAAGAAAATGCTATTTTGAATTCTTAGATAAAGTTACCTTCTGCTTTTTCTCATAGTTCATAAATTTTTATTTAAGAGTCATTGTTAAGAAAATAATTTATTAAGAATTAGTTAAAAATAATCCTTAAAATGAGAAACTAAAATATTAATAGTTCATTAGGAAAGAATATATAATACAAGTATAAAGAACTAGAAGTTAAAGTTCATTAAGAAGAACTTAATATGAAGCATAGTACAATAAGCAATTAATTGTTGGACTTATGATTTAAGAAATAAATAATAACTAATTTAACTAAAATTCCTATTTTATAAATTTGAACTAGATTTTTAGTGTAACTAACCTTATATTTATTAATATAATTCTATACATTGTTACAATTGATAATTATTCTAAATATTAATTATCTATTTTGGATTTATATAAAATACTTGATAAATAAATGTTAAAGTCAAATTATAAGAATAAATTAATAGCCCAGATAAGCAAAAAGTATCATCATGAAATTTTTGGAGGTTTTCACATTAAAATAGTATATTAATATCTAATTATTAACTAGCAACTGTATAGGTATATTTGCAATTATTAAGTTCCTTAAGACACACATCTAATAATCTCTAATTTAATAGTTAATATTGCTCTAAAAGAATAAATAAACTAAATTAAATTATTATTAACAGAGTATACTCAAAATAACTATGAATTTAATTAATAAGCATATAAGCATTTCAGTTAAATCATCTCTAAATATAAAAGCTAAATGTATGGTTATGATTTAAATTTGTCATAGCAATTATTTAAAGTTTTGCATTATGCCCTTCATAAATATCTTTTATGACTATAACATTAAATTATTAGTCAAAATAGAGTTTTTATATTAGTGTAATTAAATATTATCATTCTCTCTTTTCTTATTTAATCATTTTTTTCTTTCTATAAAATCTCATAGCATTTCACTATTATATCTGCTTCCAATGATATAAATATAAAAATATATTTATTAAATTAAATATTATCGATGACTAGAATAAAAAGCATAAATATACTGAATATTCAAGAAAGATATATAAACTTATGAGTCTTTTTACATAGAAAAACTAAACTTTATTTACTATATTTTAGATTAATAATTAGCAAATAAAAGAAAAATTATGCTAGGTAGAAATAAAAGAAACTGAAATATTTGTATTTTAAACTTTAAAAATATAGCTAAACTTATTCTTTTAATATAATTTAAGCTTAATATTTTAACAAAAAATAAATATGCTTATAAAAAATAAAATACTAATATTTCGCTTAGAGTTAAAAATTGTATTAAATATGACTATCTAATAAAGGAAAATAGTCGTTTGAAGATATATCAAAAAATTTTGTTAAGATTGGTTTGGTAGCAGTTTAAAGTAATTGAAGCAAATTTTGAAAAGATGTTGAAAATATTTATTAATATACTAAAGATAATCAAATTATAAAAACAAAAGAAACTAAAATTAATATTTCATTATCAAATTTGAAACTTATTGCTTATTAAAAGTGATCTAGAAAGGAAAATTACGAAAATTCTATAAAAAAAGGAAATATAATTGAAATAGATAGCATTAAGCAGTGTCATATACCTTAAATTTAGTTTATAATCCTGTCGTCTATTTTAATTTATAATATCTATACAATCTTATAAATACTAGACTTTTAACCAAATATTATTGTGAGATAAATATTACAAAATTAGTATATGAAAGAACTAATATATACAAGAAATATCCAAAAGTTTAATAAATAATTTGATAGCTATTCTAGTAAATAAATCTTAATCTAAATAAGTAATATTTATTTTAAAATAATAGAATAGTTAGTTATAATTATTGTTTGCTAGATTTTAATCAAATAATAGTAAAAAAGTTATATACCAAATCATTTTTAGTCAACTATAATAAAATTAACTTTTAAGTTATGCTAAAAATGTTTAATATTTAGTTATAATAAAAGTTTAGTTTATATGATATAACTACCCAGTAATACATATCATATAAAAGTAAGATAATTGCAGTCTATTTTATTTAAGTTTTCAAATATACCTTAAAAATAAAAAAGGATTTATGATAATTAGAAAAGCTAATTCTTAGTATATATTTATAACTTGGTCGAGATTTAAAGGAAAATAAAATTCAAATATTTATCAATTGCAACTGTAAAATAAAGCTGATATATCTTCTATTAATAAAACTAAATAGTGTTAAAGTTTCATTCTAATATAGATTCGCAGATATAGATTTTACTTTTAAATTTGTAATAAAACCACAAAACTGTGGAATTTACTTTTTTACTAAAGATGAACTGGGTTTTGATTAAATTTACTTGTTTTTAGGAATAAGTTAACTGATTTTTTCTTATTGAAGCTAAATTTATATATTTTGCAGCATATTATTTGCTGATAGTTGAAAAGCCTATATCTTTTAAAGAATAATCACTTAAATTTAGAATTTATCCTTAGAGTATCAGAAGATTAAGGATCTATATTAATGGAAAATGTTAATACTCTTGTTATGGCTATAGTAGTAATGATGAGCAATGAATTGGATAATTTCTTAAGATACCGAGATTTTGTTTAAGAATAAGAAATAAAATAGCTAATGATGCAAATTTAAATCTTTTAGAACTATGCTATCTAAACTATTCTGTAATTACTAATTCTCCCATTTTCATCAATCTATTCTTTAACTTTAATACTTTACTCATTAGTGAAGTGGATATTGAATCATTATCCAATTCTATTATAGTTACATACTTAAACATCAATAGTAAACCTCGAATGCTTACTCCTAGAGTTAATTTTAAGATTTATAATCTTAAAATATGACTATAAGGGTAGGTAGATTATAAGGCAAAATCTATTAGATGTTTAACTGCTTTTTGAAGTAAATGGAGAAGAAAACTTAGGAGATTACTAAATTACATTATTCAAACTCTGTATTATAACTACAATCGTGTTCTTGGAAAATTCCTTAAATTACTAACTATAATAAACTTCCATATAATAAATAGCTTTAATGCAGCTAAACTAGATAAATGGAATAATAGAAAGAAATTATATAACTGGAGAGGGAAAACTAGAAGTAATCTAACTAGTATAAGGACAAAAGTTTAATAGACATAAACATAATTACTGCTGCTATGAGAAAAAATAGGATTAAAAAGGCAGATAAGTAATTAACTAATATGCTTACAAATTTTTTAGCGAACAAGTAAAATTCTAAATCCAAGGAAAATAAATTATATGAACATGAATCAAGAAAAATTCACTTAGTTTGTTAATAGATGGGAAAGTAATGTATTTCAGCAACAACAAAAAATTGATGAAGAAGAACATTAAATAAGCAACTCAAGGATTTATAGTATTTTAATAAGTTGCATCTTTGTTAAAGAATATTAAGCTTCTTATTTGAAAATACTAGATCTTATTAAATTTAAGAAGTTTAAGGAAGTATAAAGAGATTGGCCAATAATAAATCATCTGGAGCAGATGTCATAATACATAACTTATCAATTATTTTAGCATGGAATTTTATTTATATATTACATCATGTTTGAACTTTATAGTCAGAAATAGGTTTGAAAAAAAGGTGGGTAAAATAAAAGTACCTACTTACAATCCTTATAGATGTAGAATGGATGTTTGGAACTATTAATAGGATATTACTTTTTAATCATTCACATAGATAATATCCTTACAAATTACTTCAAGTCGTTTTGACATAATTAGATAATATATTTGACTTAAACGGTACATTTTCAAAAAGTGTATATATATATTTAATTAAAGTGGGCTACTATTATTAGGTTAACCACTATTTAATTGCTCAATACTAAAAATAAATATCACTTGAAAATGGAGTCATGGCAGGTTGCATCTCTTGAAACTGACAAAATAATCTTCACTTGTCATCCAATTTCTATTTCAGGTCATATTAGCAGAAGATCATTCCGTTCCAAGGTTCCGAGGATTATCCAAAGCAGTGGAAGACCTAGTCAATTACGGGTACTTAATTTCCCAACCTCTGGTGATACTATCCTTTTCTTCACTCTTCGATTATGGTTCTAGTTCCTTTGGAGGTTCCACCCACTAAAGCAAGCTAAAGTTTGGGAACCTTCATCTTAAAATGAAATTGTGTATAATACAGTAATGGAGTATTATAAGGATGTTCCCATGGTAATGAAATTGGTATTAACTTCTATGATATTGCTATCATATGTTAGTAAACTTAATTCTTATCTTACCAATAAATTAAATTATATCATATATAAATACTGTATAGTTTTGTTTCACTTCTTTATAGCAAGAAGATAGATATAAGTATATATAATACCCTATAATACAGAGATTAAGAGCCTTTATGTTTATAAGGGAAACTAAAATTAATCTCATTAAATGTTATGTATAAAAGAAGCGCTTTGTTATTATAATTTTAGTTACTTAAAGAATAGAATCAATACAATTATAGTACTTAGCTAGATTATAATATATAAGTCTTTAATTTACAATGCTTATAACAGTTCTAGTAACTTGCTAGCTTACACTTCTATCTTTATTATTAGGATTGAAATTAATTTTCAAATAGTCCTTAAAAGTGTATATTAGACTACTGGTAGTAAATTGAATATTATTAAGAATCTTACCAGGTTTGCTTATAAAATTTAAATATATAGGCCCAATAGCAGGTATAGGAAAGTTAGGTATAATAGCTAGTAAATAGTTTAAATTAATCTAAGGGTCAAAATACCAAAAACTATATAGTTACTAAAAAAGAGCCTATAAGTATAAGGGACACTAGAAACTGGGGATGGAACTAATATCTAAGAGCAGCATTAAGAGATATATGAAATTTAGTAAAGAATAGCATTAGATTAGTTAGTTAAGTATTCAATCTAGACCAAAATTATCCATGGATATCTATTTTAATTTTTACATGTTTGCAAGCAGAATACCTTTCAAAAGTATCTAAGTGATATAAGGGAATTTACACCAATATGTTTATAAAGGATAATTTTTTATGTCTAGGAGTAAGTTGAGAAAAATAGGATAAATCAAAGAGTAAGATAAGAAGGTAGAAAGTTTTATAAAATTAAGGTAAAAAGCATATATAATATGATAGTTATATTCATAAATATGGTGCCAAGTATATCCTAATTAACAAGTCAATAAACAAGTTAAATTGAAATTGAATAATTAAATTTCCTAATATTTTAATTGAATCAGAATGTAAAGCTAGCTAACTAACCTACATAAACTGATAAAGAAATCAAGCAATAAAATTAAAAAAGCGAAGCGTAAAATATACAAAGGAATTAGGATCTAACAAGGTAAATGTATAAATAGCTCACTTAAGTTAAAATTAATAAATAAAATAAATCCTCAATAGATTAATAATTTCAGTCTAAATATACCTGCATTATAAGTTTCTAATATGATGCATATTTAATATCTTCTGAATAGGCTTTGAAAAGAAAAATTATTATATATATCATACTCTATTTATATATCATTTAGTATTCTTAGTATACACTTAGAGAATAATCTTAATCAACTTTATGTGGAGAGATTCAAATTGATTTTCTGCTTTTTTGTATGAATTTATTCAAAAAGCCTCGAGATTAAGCTCAAGCATTTACTACGCATTCATCAATTTTAGTTTTCACAAAGTTGCTTAAATTTAAATCCTTCATAGAATATTTAAAGGGTAAGCTTCATTTTATTATGGCTTTAACTATTCCCTTCACTTAAATAACTGGCAATCTTCTTTTCTCAATCAGAGATATAAAAGCATAGAAAAGAGGGAAATAAGAACGACAAATGAAGCATAAAAATCAGGTTATCTGATTCTTATATCAAGCGAGATATAAGAGGTGAGATTTAAGTAGATGGAGATTAAATAATTTTCATAAGTTAAATAGAATTAAATGGTATAAAGGCTAAATTTAAAGGAAGCTTAATTAGACATTTATAAAAATTGTTGAACTCACTCTTGGAAACTTGTTTGTGGAAAAGTCCAAATATGGATCATTGAACTTAGTTATTTGGAGTGAAATTAGAGCTAAAATCCAAAATGTGTGGCTATTTTTTTCACGACCGGGGATAATGGTGCATGTAGGTAATTTGACTAAAAGATGGTAAATTTCTACAATAAGGTGAATGAGAGCAATTTAAACCTTGAGCTTATTACTGTTGCGACTGATTAAAATGAACATGAATGGAATAAAACTTATGAGCATCATACTAGGCTTGGTATTCAAATGGCTGATAGTAGAATTAACGCTTTGATATAAAAGTTCGAAGTCTCAGAATTTCCATCAATCATTGTGCTGAGTAATACTAACAGGGAAAAAGTACATAATGGAAAAGTCGACGTAGATGAAAAAGGGCCTCTCCCTGAAGTTATTAAAAAGTGAATTGCATTGGCAAGCGGTGAGTCTTAAGTTCTTGAGGGTGAGATTTAGACTACAAATTTAATAGAGGAAATCCGTGATAAAAAGCTCTAAGCTATTGAAAATAATTAATTAATTTCAACTAAAAAAGTTTTTGGACCGGAAACTCCTTTCCGATTGCACGACCCAACGCTCTCTTTTTTATGGAATAACGGGGATATCCTGTTGTGCTCCAGACACAGCTGTTAGGGAGCTCCATCGCTATGAGCAGCCAGGCTTCAAGCCCCTACCAAGAGCGGATAATCTCAAAGACAGCGTTCCCTTCAGAAAATGACTCTGACCAGGGACTTTCTCAGCACAGGAAAGGAACTTGTTCCTAGCCATAAAACCAGAAAGTGTTGTCACGAAGGTCATTCTCAGCTCCCACCATCTTTTGAATTATAACTGTTTATTTCTAATAATTCTAACTAAATTATGACTAAATAATTAAAACATTAAAGCTTTACTATAAAATCAAGTTTAGTTTACAGTTTAAAATTATTTGCTTTCAATAGTTACTGCTATAAAAAGAAGGAGAGAGTTGCTAAATTATTTATAATGCCAAATTAATTGAAAAAGACCAAATAAGAATATTAACATGCCATTTTTTACTAAATTCACCAAAGAAAAGAAGACAAACACTGATATCTTTTATCTATTTAAACTGAATACCTTCATAAAGTAAAAAAACATTAGGATGAAAACAGAGTAAGAAAATTCACTTTAAATGATAATTTGAGAAATCGGGCCAAAGAATAAACCTTCGGAAATAATAAAAATCAAATATCTAAATCTATTTTAACGTTTAATTAGAATTATCATAGAACTGGAAAAAGTTTTGGAATATCTTTCGTATGACATCAAATTCTCATACTATTAGTGCAAATAGTAGCATTTTTCTTTATTTCTATGGAGAAGTTCAAAATTAATTAGAAAATAATTAGAAAATAAATTTATTAATAAAATAGCAACAAAGAGAAGGAGATTTAATAAAGAAAAAATTAGATAAAATAAAAAAGTAGAGTAAAGAAAAAGGAATCAATTTTCAATAAAAGACATCATAACTCCAAAAAATCAACTATGTGATAATAATAGAAATAGAAAAATTCAAAAAAACTAAAAAATTAAAAAGAAATGCTGAATATGTAGTAGCATATAGCACTCTAGAGAAAATTCAGACTAACTAATAATACGTAAGAATAATTGAAAAATCCTACTACATTTACCCTACATATAATGAGAAATTTTGAAGGAAAAAGCTAAATCTATAGAAAAAACATAATCTATCAAGTGAAATGATTAAAATTAAGAAATAAAGATACCTTTTTACTACTCAGGAGAGAGAATTTTTGAATAAGTAATTTATTTTCCTTAAAACTTTAATTTTATTTGAATTGATCATTATTTTACTGCATTGATGCTATTTTTAATTTAATTATTTAGATCCTTAATTTTTAAGTGTAATAAAGATTTTCTAATTTTTCCATTTCGAGGAAAATAATAAATATTTTCTATCCTTTTTAATTAAGTATAACTTCTTATCTTAAGTTATAAAATTCATAATTTCTTTAATTAGCTAGCATTTATTTCATTAAATAAATAAAATTAAAGAGCTCATAGTACCTCACTGGTGCGCAATCTTTTAAAGATTTTTAAAGTTAAAAAATCCTTTGCTGAAGTCTTCCAAAGTGCTAGCATTCCCTTGTGAGCTTTGTCTTCTATAGTGCCGCGATTGGAATACTCCTCCATATTTATTTATATAAAATAAATTTATAAATTTTGATATAATATATTTAAGCTAGTAACAAAGTGATATGTATTTAATTATAAATGAATATGCTAGTTAGTATTTAGTGTAATTGTAAATAAAGTTGAAGAAAGAATGCTTATTTAAAGTTTCAATCAAGATGTTTAAACTTAGAATAATAAAAATAATTATTATTTAGCTTAGTTGTTTAAGTAGTTTCTTTTATAAGAATTAATAACTTATTAGAAGAATTAAAATAAATCATGATAGAACAATTATATATAGCTGTGTATGATTATATTTATATATTATAAGCATAAATTATTATTTTTTATAATAATATACTTAATTAAAGTGTTTGTGGCTTTGAGGTATTTCAACCTCATTTCCACTGACATCCAGTGATCGCTCCTGAATGCTTAAAAACAAGTTCGGGTCATCCAGTTTTTTCGGAGTTCTGGAACTCGAATGGAAAATTTTTCTTCTATAAATTCTTCCTTCCATCGTCATGTAAATTCTTTTTAATTCTCTTCAAACTTCTTCGCTGTTTTTCTTCATCTTTTCCTTGTATATCTTGCAACTCTTGAATCTATGGAATCTTTATTAGCACAAGTAACATTTCTTGAGAATCTTTCTAAAATTGGTTGGTTCTATTTACCTATCATCTTCTACTTCCATTTTTATTTCTTAGATTAGAGGCTCTTTTCTTTTTTGTCCAAGTTGCTATACTTCGATTTCTTATTTGACTAATCTTCCTTCAGTATTTTTACTTTTTTCTAATTATTTTTTATTATCTTATCCTAATATTTTTACTTCTTCTTACAGAATACGTACAGATTTCAAAAGACTTTCAATTAATAATTATTCTTAATTTGTCTGTTTTTGCATCGTTTTTGGATTCTCTTATTTCCTATAGTTACTTGGTCTCGGTTTAGGAAGAAAGTCAATATTTTATTATTAGTTATATTCTATTTATGCCTATTTAAGTTCTTATTTTATTTAAGATTGTCTTAAATTTTCAACTATTGGAGGTTATTAAGATTAAGAAATTATTATTTTACTAAAGAAGACGTGATGGATGAAGAATTAGAAGTCTCTGGTTTTTGCTCCTTTATCTTGAAGCCTGCAAAAACCCTTCTTGAGACCTTCTGCCATTTTTTTAATTATATTATTATTTTTATTTAATTTATAATCTAAATTAATAAAATAGGTTTTGGGTAAAATGATTTTAATACAACTTAACTATATTATTTTTAAAAATTATGCTCTATTACAATTTTAAATATCAAAATAGACCAATAAATATTTTACTAGTCATTTTAAACTTAATTATCTTTTTATTCTTATACTTAAAATTCTCAGTTCAATACAAGTCAAATATAACATTTTCTGTATTTTATTTTTAGATAAATAATTTAATTTAAAATACATTAGAATTTTATATTTTGTGGACTTATTAAAAAATATATCTTTCTATAATTAATTTTCAGCCTTTTTTTAATAAAGGTTAGTTAAAGTGATTTAATAATTTAAATATAAGAAACTATCTATAAGATTGCTTTAAATATTAAGAATACAAATAAAATTATTTTACTTAACTTAGTTCAATTAAATGCTTTTGATTTTTTATTTTAAGTTCCCCTTGATTTAACTTTATGTCATAGCAAACTAATTTATTTTAAAACGTGAAAATTTGTTTGGTGAATTAATGCTGTCCTACTATATTGCGCGAGCAGTGTGTTTTAATATTTTCAAAATAATAAACCTCTACTTATTTAAGCCAGCCTCCTGCACTTCTGATAAAGCAATTATTCAAACTCTTAACATAATCTAAAGAGCAAGAATCTGATTTAGGTAGTTCTTAAGTTTATTTTTCTCATTGGTTGCGAAATAAATTCAAAGATAAAACTTCTTTGCTTGATTCAGTGTAATAATTATCTATCTAAGTATTAAATAAAGTATATAAAACAGTCAATTTATACTAGTCTCTTATTTTACTATTTTCTTAATTATATATCTAGTTTTCTATTCATAAATGAAATCTTACATTTAGAAATCCCATTAATATAACCTCATCATTTTTATCACTTTTTGCATTCATAAATTTTGCAGAAAATATAAATTATTTTTTTCAGTGTAATAATCATTTATTATAGAATTATTCTACTTAGGTTTAATTATTTTGATAAAAATCCATTTTATAGTAATTTATCTGAATTAGCTTTTTCTATAGCTTATTGTTTTAATATATACAATTTAGATTTTTCATTTCGGTTATAATTTTTCTTTATTCTGTATAAATATTTTTATAGCAACTCTTATTTTAAATATAGAATATTATAATATTTCTAGAAATAGTATAAATATAAATATTTATTCAACTATTTTAAGTAAAAATTAAAATCTTATTTCTTAGATTGCTTAATTAAATTCAAGATATAATTATAAAAGTGTTCAAATCTATTTAAATTTTATCAGTCTTCCTTTAAAATTTAATAATATATTAAAATAGAAAAATTTTTATAAATTTGTTATTGTATTTTTTATTTTAAGCTCCATTCAAATAATGCTTTTATTTCACTTTTTTAAAATTGACGTTTTTAATATAATTTTCTTATCAATTTCTTTAATATTTATTTTTTAATTAACTTTTGTTATTTTATTTTGTTATAATAATTTTAAATATTTTTGTCGCTTTTAAGATTTAGAAATTGTATAAATAAATAAATTGGATTATAGAGCGCGTAGCACTCTCGTTGGTGCGCAACTCTTTAAATTAATTTTAATTAATGTCGAAAAATAAAATTTTATTGATTTCTCTATCCTTGTTTTCTCTTCTTGCAGTACGTCCTTGTAATTTTTCTTTCCAAAGCATATGCTGCAATATGCAATTACGGGTACATTTCCCCGACTTATGATGAAGAAAGTTACCTCCTGGCATTCAGAGTTCTCCAGCTTGTCACATCTTCCTTCTCTTGTTATTTGTTTCTCTTCCTCCGATTTATCCTCCGCCCGCGCTCATTGTTTAGTTGCCTTACTAGACTTCCAAACAGCATCCAAAGGAAAGAGCTTTTCATCCTATTTTAAAATATAATATAATAAAAACTGAGTTTTTTTAGTCTTTTAGATACATAATTTTTCTCTTTGAAAGATAAAAATTGCATAACTTATTTATCTATATTTGCAATTCTCTAATTTTTATTCTTTTATTATACTAATAATTTTTTTCTATATTTATTCTATTTCAACGCCTTTTCCCTATAATTTTCTCTATTTAAGATTAAAAATTTAATCTCTTTCGTTAATAACTTTATTTATCTATGTTTTGTTTCGATTAGAAGATATCAATATATTTATATTACAATAAAAGATTTTAATTCTCTTAATAGCTATAAAAATTTTATTGCTATTATACTAAAATTTTTATCTATAGATATTTTAGATGTCTTTATAGGATTTAATTAGAGTGAATTTTAATTATTTGCAAATTAACTAAGAAGTTAATCTAAGCATTTTATTTAACTCTAATATTTATCAATTATAGTTTTTGTCTCTCCTCAATAAATCGATTTTTCAAATTCGTTTCCGTTTTATTACATTTTTCCTTAAAGTTCTTATTTCATATTCCTGTTTGTCTTATAAATGATTACTTTAATTTATCATCATGCAACTAATTTTTTCCTGATAAACTTTCATAAGCATTATGTTTAAGCTAATATTATGCATATTTCAATTTTTTATTTTCACTTGGAAAATATTTTAAGTTATCTTGCAATTACTTGACAAAAGTTATTTACAATCTGCTTAAAAAAAGGCAATTTTTTCAATTATTTATTTAAAATCTTCAAGGCTAAAATTTTATAATTCTAATAACTTTACATTTAAACGATACATTAACGTGGATTTAATTTATAAGCTTTTTTAGATTAATAAACCTATAAAATGATTTAAGAAGAAAATTAAATTCTTAAAGTATTACTCCTTAGAAAAATAATTAGAAGTAAATTAGATTTAAGTAGAGAACTTATATTTTCCAAGTTTGGCATTGGTGTAGTAAAATACGAAATATGTCCTAACTTAAAAAAATAGAAAGAGTTTAAGAATATTTCCACTGTGTTAATCTGTAAAGCTATTAAGTAAAATTATTCGATAGAAAATTAAACTTTTTAACTGTAATAAATTGAAGTAAGTGAAACTGATAGCTTTTGTTCTTAAATAGAACAAATATATGATGATAGTTTGCTTATATCAGGAGGATTAGAAAAAGGTTAAAATAGGTTTATAATTCATCGTGAATATTAATAAACTAAAAACTATCAAATGTAATTTCAAAGAAGTTTTCATAGAACTTGCTTTGATAAGAAATACCAGATTTATATAATTTCAGGAGTTACATATTTGAATGATCAAGATGCTGATGTAGTAGAATGTGAAATTTTCGATTTTAGAACTAATCATTTTAAATCTATAAAATAGATCCAGTTTCCTGCTAATACTTTTGGATGTGCATAGAATAATAACAAAGTTTATATGTTTGGAGGAGATAGTAGAAATAATCATAAACTGATGGATATAATACAGTAATATGATGCTAAGAAAAACGAATGAATTTTATACGAGCAAAAACTGACTAAAGAAGCTATGACAACAGCGATTTGAATCTAGTACCTTAATCATTTTTTTATTTACTCAAATGGATCTTTGATAGAATCTTAAATTTTTGATTTAAAAGAAGTAATAACAAAAGGAAATTAATATACTGAAGGATGCTTTGATTACACTTAACCAGTTTTAAGTAAGAATAAAGCTGTATTAGTATAACTGAGAATCTCGTTTGTTTTTTTATGATATTTTTACAGAAAGATGGGAGAAAAAATTAGATGATTAGAAGAGCAATTGAAATTTTTAAATGAAGTTTAATTAACAACTAATAAAATTTTCAACTCTTAATTTTATATAATAATTTAATAATATAACTATAAATTTTTATTTCAGAAAAGGATTAAAAAATTAATCAAAAAGGTGGACAGGGGTATATGTTTGAATCATAGTTAAAAATCAATTATATCTTAACAAAAAATAATTATACAATATTCTTCCTATATTTTTTATGTTTTTTTATTTATTTTAAAAAAATTATATTATAGAGTGCGTAGCACCACAATGGTGCGCATCTCTTTTTAGAATGTTACTAGAATTAAAATAAATAAATTTATTACTATAGTACTCATATTTTTTATTATTATAATACTATATAAAATATGGATATTGTTCGTGGTCAGGAGAATTTATAGTAATTTGATATAGTATATATTGATTGCGACTAATCTCGCACCAGTTACCACCCATAGTGCCACTTTAAAATTAATATGTTAGTTATTTTTATCTTTTTCCTTTAATTAATTTTGAATATTTTAATAAAAATACAAAATTAATTGATCTAAATAAATTGAAGTGTTTTATACAATACTTATAACGAAAATTTGTAGATAATTAGTCAAAGTAGATAGAGGATAATTACATTCAATTAATATTAACTAAAAATAAATTAAAAACATATAAAAAGAGTTCAAGAGAAATCATATAGACGGCGAAATATTATTTGGATTTTGTAATAAGAGAAGATTCGGATTAATAAAAATTTATATATATCATAGAAAATTAAAGTTAGAGTCATTTCAAATTAAAAAAAGAAAATCAAATTTTAAGAATTTATTTCTAAATGAAGATTAAAAGATAAAACTTTTTAAATTAAGTTAAAGTAGATCAAAATATTTAAAATTTAAGGAACGTAGCAATTTTATAATTTTTGATTAGAATGAAATCAATAATAAAATTAAAGTTAATAAAAATAATATCTAATTAAGATAATAAATAAAATAACATGATAATCTGGCAAAATAAAAATTTTGAGATAATACGTGTGGTTAAGAGTGATAGTACATTTAAAAAAAGATTATTAAAGTAAGTATCATATTTAATAATTTCATTAAATATAAATAATCATCATTTTATACTTCGCATTAAAATAAAAAAAAAATAAAAAAATCTTTCTATGAATCTAAATTGAGTATAGATTTATTTATGATGATTTATTTGTTCGTAGAAGAAAACTTATATATTATTATTACAGAAAGTATTTAAAGATAATATTAAATAATAAAATTTATTAAAAAAGGGTAAAATTAAGTTTATAATCTTAGAGAAGAGCTTCACTTTTAACTTCTATTTGTTCCCGTTCTCTTCAGTTAGATTAGATTATAATTCTTGCTTTTTGACAAAGGAGTCAAGAGAGAATCATTTCTTAGGTGCCATTTTTTTATCTATATATGTATTAATATAATAGTTACTAGATGTTAGTTATTTCTTTTAAAAATTTCACAAATGAAGTATTTACATTTTGCTATTTAAATGAAGTAATTTATTTATAGTTATCTAAAATATTTACAATATAACTAAAGTAGCAACTAACATCTAACTTAGTATTATTAAATTGTAAATTAAATTAAATTAAAATTAAAAATGATATTTGTTTCATTCTCCTGGCTTTTTTATTCTTCCCAATTTCTTAACAAAATATCATAATAAAAAAATACTCTTCATCAGTATAATAAAAGATAATTTCTGCTCCAAATTGGTTAGGTATATTCATAATCTCCTTGTTCTTATTTTCTCCTCTTAGAATAATTTCTTTTAAATCAAATATTTAGGTTTATATACTTGAACCGTTTGCATAAATAAAAAAAACAATTAAATTAAAGAATTCAAACGGCAGTTGTCTTAGCTTCTTATGCTAATTTCTGTTGATTAGATTAATTCCTTTCTTTTAACTTCATATTACTATTCTATATCTTTATCTTTTTATTGTATCCAACTATGCCCTCTAAATGTGTAAGCTTTCTAAATTCTTTATGCACATCCAAAAACACCAATAGGATCTAAAATTTAATTATTTTTTAATTTTAAAGAATTTAAATCGAATACTTCAATTCTTCTACACATAACATCTGTTATATTTTGATGTATATCCTGAGATTATATAAAATTTATTTCTTTTATTGAATCTAGTTATATGAAAGCATCTTGAAAATTATATTTAATATTTCCAAGTTTCTTAGTTTACATTATGTATAAATAAATTGGATTATAGAGCGCGTAGCACTCTCCTTGGTGCGCAGCTCTTTAAATTTATTTTATTTAATGTTGAAAAAATAAAATTTTATTGGTTTCTCTATCCTTGTTTTCTCTTCTTGCAGTACATCTCTTTAATTTTTCCTTCCAAAGCATAGGTTGCAATATGCAATTACGGGTACATTTCCCCGACTTATGATGAAGAAAGTTTCCTCCTGGCATTCAGAGTTTTCCAGGTTGTCACATCTTCCTTCTCTTGTTATTTGTTTCTCTTCCTCCGATTTATCCTCCGTCCGCGCTCATTTTTTAGTCGCCTTGCTGGGCCTCCAAACAGCATCCGAAGTAAAGAGCTTTTCACCCTATTTAAATTATTTTTATATAATAATAAATAAATATGATTATAGAGCGCGTAGCACTCTCGTTGGTGCGCAGCTCTTTTAAAAAAAAATGTTTCATACTGACAAGAATGTTTGTTACTGATAAAATTATCAGATACTGGTAGATCTTGTTCAATACTGGTATAATTATTCAGTACTGATAAAAATGTTCAATACTGATATAATTTTAGAATACTCGTAATCTTTAATACTTGCTGGAGGTCCAAGGACATGGCAGGATTGTGTCTCATTGCATCACCAAAGCAGAGGACGACATGTGTCAATTATGGGTACTTAAATTCCCCAACCTCTGATGAAGCTCGCAATATTATTTCTTTTTCGTTCCAGTATTAAAAATAAACGAAACCAAGTCAAGCCAACGTCGAAGGTCTAAGAATCTTATGTCTCGAGGCCAAACCAAAGCAGAGGAAGACATAAAGTCGATTATGGGTACTTAACTTCCCCAACCTCTGATGAAGATGACCTTGTTGTTCACCTTTGAACAACTATGGCGGTTTTAAAGAATATATATAATAAATTAGCTTTGACCCTAAAGATTACTTCCTAATAAAACTAGACTATTCTTTTATTTTATTCAACTTATATGCCAAAATTGTCTTTTTCCCACTCTAAAATTTAGTTTTTCTTGAAATTATCATTTATTATCAAATAAGTTTACTTGGCATTTTCACTCATTAATATAGTAAAAATATTTTTAAACTCCTTATATTTCTTTAAATTAGGACTTATTTCAAATATTACTATCCCCATACTAGTTTTATCAATTAATCTTAATAAACTTTAGTTAAAAGAATTTCTAATCTTTTCCATAGGAACAAAATTTAAAAAAATTAGTTTTCTTCCCAAGTCATTTTATAAAAAAATTCTTCCAAATTTGGGTAAATTTAAATCAAATAAATGCAGTATTGAAATTACAATCATTGTAATTAAAAAAATAAAGGAGATTATATAATGAAAACTCTTAATTGAATAGCAGTAAATAAGAGAAAAAGGTACCTAGAACTATAACTATAGATATAAAAATTTGCTATAAAGCTAGCTGTTTAAAATTATTTTAGAAGCTGTAATTTTATAAATCTATTACTAAAATAAGTATTTATACTTATTTAGCTTTTAATTAAATTTAAAATTTAATTTCCAGCAGAAGGAGTAAATAGTGAGAAATAAAGGAAGCATATTTAGAAAAATAGAATATTTATTATAATGAGATAAAATTAATATAAGTAAATAGAAGATAATAGGTAACTCAAAATACGTGTCATAATGATTTTTTATTACAGTAATTTTCTCTCTACTAATGAATTGAACTAAGATATATGTATACAAATAATTTAATTTATATTTATTAAACTTACTAGAATTATAAATTATTGTGATAAATATATCAATTTATTTCTTTCTGTAATCAAATTAAAAAAGTAAATAGAAGTATCCAAATATAAAAGTAGTAATGAATGTTAAGATTTTAAATTACTTTATATTTGAATACTTATTTAACTAGGTTCAAATCTAGTTAAATATTTAATATTTTAGATTTTAAAATTATAAATAACTTTTTTTTTAACTGACTAAATAAAATAAATAATTTGATTAAAAAACGTATTATCAGTCTAATTTTATTTAAGTTCATTCTAATAAAAGAGTTAAATGCAACTATAAATTACTTATAGCAGTAACATTTTATTTTAGTTTTTTTATAAAAAATCTGAATTTTGTTGATTTCAGTAATTTTTCTTTCTAGAAAATGAAATTTAATTTTAATAATTATTTAAATTATTGAAATATATAATAAGGATAACAGAAATCTCTATTAAAATTAAATTAAGATACTTTTAAAATCTTAGTTGTAATTATTTTAACAGCAAGCTTTATTAATTTAGACGAAGTTAAATCTTTTAGTATCATGAAGTAAAAAATATTGATTTTTATTATATTATAATATAAAATGGATGTTGGCCGCGTCAGAAAAACAAGTAGGTAATCTGGTGCAGTGTATATTGCATTGCGAGTAATCTTGCATTAGATGCCATCACGGGGGAGGGTGGATAGCTCCGTTGAGACATACCTAACTTACCCCGAGGGTTCTCTCTGACAGTATGAAAGTTTGACTAACGGGCCTTCTAATTACCGAATTAATAACTAATTCTTATTTGGACCTTATTCAAGAAGATTGAAGCATTTGACTCAAGATTTAAGAATAATTTTTAATAAGAAGATTCCCCATTTGGAGAAGCTGACATGACTCATCGGACCTCTAGAATTTAACAAGAAACATGAGAACATTTTTCTTAATATTAAATATTAATATTGAAAGAGCTGCGCATCAATGAGGTACTACACACTCTATAATCATTTTTATTAATTAATTTATCTTAAAATTTGCATTAATAGAACAAACTCTGTTAATTAAATTTCTTGTATTAAATATTTTCTATTTTTCTTTAATATAATAATTTTTTTATTTAGAAGACATATTTAAGACAATGGTTTAGAGGAAAGGTATATCTTCATCAGAAATAGGGGAAAAGAAATGCTCATAATCAACTGTTGTTTTCCTTTGCTTTTGTTTTGAATAGTGATATAACCTTTCATTGACCTTACGAAATCAAGAAGTGTTTAATTTTATCAGTATTGAACTCTTAAAGAACTGAGCATTATTTAAGGATTAAGTGCTCTATAATTTCAAATTATTTTTAGTCTTTAATTAAAATTATTTATAGGGATGAGATAATCTTCTTCTCAAGGAAAAATAAACAACCTAGACATTAACTATTAAAAGAGATGCAACAAATTCACTAATTAAATAAGGAAATTAGCAGCAAGTCGATACATAAGAGGTAAATTTGCAATTAAAACAAATAGAAAAGAGACTCGACCAATTTACCTTATATACATAATCAATAGTCCAATAGAATTATAGCAATTGAGATCTTATGGATATTGAAAAAGAGCAAACATTTATTTAAAATTATTATCTGAAAATATATATTAAGAATTTGATGCTGCAAGAGGTAGGCAATTTAAGACAATGTTAATAGTCCAACAAAAGTTAAGAAAAGAGGAAAAAAAACTTTGAAGCAATTGAATCGAATAGATTGCACCAAAGAAGGTAAAATTAGAAGAAAAACATATAAAGGAATGGAATTACATGAATCAATAACAGAAGTAAATGACATAATAATGAAGAAAATGCTAAAGGAGTTAAAGTAAGCAAAATTCTGAAAATTTAAAAAGATAACTATTATCAGAAGAAGATGAAAACAGAACTTAAGAGAAAGGATATAAAGAAATTTATCAACAAGTTCGGAAGCAGCACGAAGTTTTCATAGATAATAATACAATCACCCTTAAACTAAACCATGATAATCCTATTAAAGGAGGAATCACGTTAATCTATTATAATTATTATTAGTTAAAGTTAAAAGTTAAAAAACTTTGTTAAAGCCTTAGTAATCAGCCATCTGACCTATTCTATCAGCTTGTCTCTATTAGTTTGTCTTGAAATCCTACTAGACTTAGTTAGGCGGTGTAGCACTTCATTAGCGCACCATCCTTTAATATTCTGAATATTTTTAGTCTTGCATGTAGCGTTCCTAATTGTTTCTCCAAGGATTAAGATTTGAATTAAAGAATTTTTTTCTATAAATGTTTCCGCTTTATGTTGGATATATCCTAAATAGTTTTCTAAAAATATCTTATTTATTCTTTCTTTAAATTTCGCTTAGTTAGTAGCAGTATTTTCATTGGTGTTATTTATTGCACACGTAACATTTTATTCTTCTTTTAAACTATTATTCCTGTAACACTTATTTAATTTAAATTTACTACTTATTTTAAATAAACGTTTACTGTTTATTTTAAATTGAGGCTTCATTTTCTATTTCCATAGAATCTGATTAATTCAGTTAAAACGAAAATGGCGTAACCTGAATTTATTATTAAATTTAAAGATTTCTTTGTTCCAGTTTGTCTTCTATTTCTTATGATTATTAATATTGTTTCTCAAGTAAAGACGTTATTAGTTTTTCTAATTTTTCTACTTTATTAGTGAGGTATCTATTTTTAAACATAAACTCTTTTAATGACTTAGATAATATTTCTATTTGAGTTTGTGCCGGAAGTTTTTTTAGTTCTGGATTTCCAAGTGGTTAATGTTCGTCATATCAATCATATTTCTCACTTTCACTCATTGTAATTATTTTGCTTTTTTATTATTTAGAGAATTTTCCTGTTTAAATATTTGTTCAAAGTTCTGTTATTTCTTAAATCCATTTTATTGGTAATAATATAATATAATAATATCCTTTAAGCAAGGACTAGGAAAATCATATACCAAATAGAGATTACTACCTTTAAAGAAAAGCCTAGGAAAGAGCTAAAAATATAATACCCTCAGAAATCTCTTATTTTACCATCAAGTAGTAAATAAGTTATGGTTAACTGAATAAAGTGGTACTGAACCTCCTGAAAAAGGTCAAAATGCCGTAGATAGATAATAAGAAACTATTGAAAAAATTTTAAGTAGCATAGAAAATAGAATCAGAAATCATGATCTAAGAAAGCGATCTTGGCACCTTCTGAAATTTTAAAAACTGAACAGTCAGTCATAGCAAAATAAATTGTAATATAAATATTTCTTTTATCAATATTATATAAATTATTTCTCATATATTTCTTTACCTAATTATTAAAAGCCTTTTTACTTTAAAATTTATGTAACTTTTTTAGTATTCAAACTTAATAAATCTAAAATTTGCTTAAAAATAAGATAAAATATAAAAAATCTTAAATTTTATAAATGATTTTAGTTATAAAAATTATGAATTACAGTTAAGAAGAAATAAAACAGAAAATTGCTATTATTATATTTAAATAGGAAGGAACAATCTTCCAACTGAAATTTACTTAAATTATGGTACCAGGAAAAAATCCATAGATGACGAAGAACCGAACAAGAATCTTGGTAGGAACTAAGAGAAGACAAGATTGAAGAGGTATCAAGTAACGTTAATAATGAAGATGTAAGATACTAAGGTCTCTTAGGGAGAATTCCAATAACAGCCCTATAGAAGATACTACTCACAAAGAAATGCTAGCACAGTGGAAGACTTCAGAAAATAATTTTTTTAATTTTAAAAATCTTTATTAAAGAGTTGCGTGCCATTGATATGCTACGTGCTCTCTAATCTTATTTATTTATTTATTATCATTATATATAAAATGGATGTCGACTGCGTCAGATAAATTAGTAGGTAATCTGGTGCAGTGTATACTGCATTGCGAGTAATCTCGCACTAGATGCCACAACGGGAAAGGGTGGATAAGCTCAGTTGAGACATAACTAACTTACCCCGAAGTTCTCTCTAGCAATATGATAGTTTAACTGACAGACCTTCTAATTACCAATTTAATAATTAATTTTTATTTGGACCTTATTCAAGAAGACTGAAGTATTTGACTCAAGATTTAAGAATAATTTTTAATAAGAATATTCCCAATTTGAAGAAGATGACATGACTCATTGGACACTCTA
Organism: Loxodes magnus; assembly: GCA_946699065.1. NCBI lineage: Eukaryota > Ciliophora > Karyorelictea > Loxodida > Loxodidae > Loxodes > Loxodes magnus. The sequence goes on from CAMPDV010000713.1 coordinate 133,823, forward strand.
GAATTTTAACAAGAAACATGGGAATATTTTTCTTAATATTAAATATTAATATTGAAAGAGCTGCGTTCCAATAAGGTGCTACATTCTCTATAATCATATTTATCCATTTTTATAATTATACCTTGAATCTAATCAGACAAATAAAAACAAAAAACTGGAAATATTGACTTAAAAATAGTTAAATAAATAGCAACATTTCAATCAATTAAATTTCTCTAGATTTTATAATACTCTATAAGTAAAATGAATAATAATATAAAAATATAAATACAGAATAAGGAAAATTAAACTATAAAGATAACTCAAATAAATAAATCTAAAAAGTGATAAAAAGCTATTTTAATTTATATATTCAAACAATAAATTTCAATTAAAAATGTTATAATTTAAATATAGTCACTTTTAATTACTTAAATCCACAACTTTAAATCTTAATTTTATATTTTTTGTTAATTTTATCAATAATAAAAGTGATTAAATAATTAAAATTAATACTTATAAAATATCTAAAAGATTTTAAATTTGATTAATGTATTGCAAAAATAAAAAGACTTATAAGAAAAATATTAAATAAGAAAATAGTATAATTTACTTTATATAATGTTTTTTAATTTAGTTATTACTTAAATAGGTATTATTAATTTAATATTAATATAATGATATTAGTTGTTAAAGATCTGAAGTAAATATATTAAAGTCATGCTTTTATTATAGCATAAAATTAACTAACTAGGATTAGTTTATACTTATTACAAATGTATTTAAGTAGATTTTGTAAAAGTCATAAAATTTATAAATTTTTTCAATATCCAGTTTCTTGATTCAGTGTATGATCGTTCCTTAATATTAGAAAAAATAGAATGGAACATTTAACTTCTAAAAATGTATATAAGTAAAATAATTAATTATAAATATTTAAGCTAATAATATATCTAGCATTCATATTTTTTCTCATCTATTAATAAAAAAAGTGATTCCTTATATATAAGAGAGTATATTATATAATAAAATGACTGAAAGTATTAATTAACTTTCATATTTGAAGATTTTAAATATAGATTCTAGCAAAAATATATCTAAAAATAAAAAAAGATTAATTAAACTTAAGTACTAATATATCTTATAACTTACAATTATCTACTTTCATAAGTTATTGCTTAGATGCTTTTTTATAGAATAAATTAGTTTAAATTATTACTTTCTACTGTAAATGAAACCTTAGAAAATTTAAATTGTATTAAATAATATATAAAAATTGTAAATAATCATAAGAATAAACTTAGTAAATTAATATAAAATTTAAAAATATAAGATTTGACAAGATTTATGATGGTTGGTATAAATATTAACTAAAAAGAGATGGAATAAAATACTGCTTTAAAATTGAATCTTTATTTTGAAAGGTAGATAATTTAATATTAATAGAATAATGAACCTAATTTACGTACCAATTTTCCTCTATTTTGTAAAGTACCAAACCTTAGTTAGTTAGAAATAATAGTTTAAGGAGCCAAGGATTTGGAATTAAAAAATATATTTAATTTTAATATGAATTATTTAAGATAATAATAAGATGATATGTGCTTAATGATTAAATTAAAAAACAATAAAAGATAAAATTAAGTTTATAGTCATAGAAGATAGTTTCACAGACATCTTCCATTTGATCCCATTCTCTCTCAAATTAAAGGACTGTGCAGGACTTAGTTAGCCAACTATTCTTATCTCCCCGAAATACATCTATCACTCTAGTTTCTTCTATAATTACTATTCTATTCATTAGTTCTTGAGTTATTGAACTTCTTCCTTTATATTAACCCTGCCCTAGTTGATCGAAATCATAAAAATTATTCTATTATTTATTTCTTATTTATTCTTTCAATTTCTATTTTCTTTCAGCATTTTATCCATTGATGGTTCTTCTAGCATAAAAAGCGTAAAATCTCTCTTCAAGAAAATTTCATCTTTTTTGTATCTCATTATTATTGTTCAGGTTTAATTTAAATTGGGATGCTTGCTTACTAACTTATTATTTTTAAATTACATCTTGCTATTATTCTTACTTAACTAAGAGTTATTTTATTTGATATTAGAACTAAGAAAATTGAAATTAAAACATTTACAGTATTTGTTCTATTATTTATTTTACCAATTCATATCTTTATACTATTTATTATTATGGTCTTTTAATAGCCTTATCTAGCATAGGAATATAATGTTCTATGCTTTGCAATATTATATCTAAAGCTTCCTCCAGTTTTTCTATTTTTTTTAATTCCTTTAGTTCATTTTATTTATTATTTATTCTTTGCTGGACGGATTGAGCAAAAGATTCTTGAGATTATTGTGTTGATTCGTTAAGGAAACTATTCCTTTGGTTCTCTTAATTATTCATATTTTTTATAAAAATTAGTTAAGAGAAATCTTTTATTTCTTAGGCGCCATTTTTCCAAATAATAAACAATCTCTTAAATAGTTTTATAATAATCCATGAAAATAATTCATACTTAAGTAACTGATAATTACTTGAGTTTAATTACTGAATAAGTTAAAGATAGAATATTTATTTAAAGTTTTAATTAAGTTATAAAATTAATTAAAAAACTATATTTTAGTTAAATCATTATGCTTCTGCTAACTTATATCAATTAAAAGTATTTAGATTTATTATATTCTAGCTACCTAAATTAAAAGACAGGCTAATTACTTTTGACTAATCTTTTTGGACTTACTAATATTTTTATTCGTATATTTAAATATTCTTTTTAATCAGCTTTGAGATTATTCTCTACACTTTAGACTTTTTAAAGTTTTATAAAATATATGAGACTTTTTACAATTTTTGAAGCAGTTTTAAGCTTTGTTCAAAGTATATAAGAATGAAGGAATAGTTTGATATAATTTTATTTATTTAAATGCTTTAATTATATATATTTAAGTTCTCCCAGTGTCTTAGCTTAATATCATAGCAAACTAATTCATTTTAAAACGTGAAAATATAAATCTTTAAGAATTCTCAATTGGTTTGCTGAATTAATGCTGTCCTACTAGATTTTTTAAGCAATGTGTTGTAATACTTTCAAAACCATATATTTCTACTTATTTAAGCCAGTTTCCTGCACCTCATATAAAACAATTGTTCAAACTCTTAACATATTCGGGGGTGCAAGAACCTATTTCAGGTAGTTTTTAGGGTTATTTTCTTCATCGGTTGCAAGTTAAATTTAAGGATAAAATCTATCTGATTATTTCAGCTCTTTAACCTCCAAAAATATACACATTTCCTTTTTAATTGAATGATAAACCGAAAGTTTCGATAGACTATTAAAGATAAGCAATATCCATCCTGTGTTTCCAAGTATTTAAATCGAAGACTTCATTATTTATTTATTTTTCACTTCCAATTATATAAATAAATCTCTTATTATCGAAAGAGTTCTAGAATACTTTCTAGAGTACTTAGCTTATCATTCTATTGTTTACTATTTGCTAAATAAGTCAAATCCGTTTTTTTGTTGCAATTTTTCTTCTCCGCCTACTATTGAAAGTTTATAGTCATAAAGTTACTCTACATAACTCTAAGCATCTACCTTTTTCTTATATTAAAGTAAAGTTACTGCCTTTTAAGCTCTGAAGTTATAGTTAACTAAACTATAAGCCTACTTTTAGAATATTGAATAGCTTTGTTTCAGGTAAACTAGATTAGGTAAAATTTCGTATTAATAAACCATCAAAGGGATTTTGTAAGACAATAATGCAACTTTGAAGTTAGTATTTACTCTTAGTAATTTTCTTAATTATAATATAGGGATTAAAAACTATTATTTAGATGTTTTTTCACTCATTTTATTTAAATCAAAGCTGACTTAAAATCAATCCACTAGACTTTAAATCTAGAATGCTATAATCAAGAGTGTGTTAAATGAATTAAGCTTTGATATATGTAATTACTTAATACCATAAATAAAACTGCCTTAGTTAATAGATTTTTAGCTCTAAATTAGTATTTAAATGTACCTGGTTAAATGCTAAAAGGTATTAATAAAGAAATAGGAATGCTTAAGTAATTTTATTAATATAAGTTAGTATAATAGAAGATATACATAGTTAAATAAGACTTAAGATAAAGAATGTATTAAAGTATTAATAGATATTAATCATATTAAATTAAGAAATAATCAAAGTATAATTCTAATAAACTAAACTAATTATAAGTATAATTAAGCTTCTTCATTCAAACCTCATTAATATTTTTAACATATTAGTCATTATTCTCTAAAGATCTTTATTTAAGCGATGCTTTTAGGGATAAATTTACTAAGAAAAATTTCTTTAGTAGAAAGAAGTGTGAGTAGATACTTTAAATTAAGCTATTTGCTTAAAATTTAGAATTTCTATAATTAGAAAGTTCTAATATATCAAAAAAAAAAAAAATAGCTTGCAATTTGTGTGTTATAGAAAAAAGCTTAAAAGATTATATAGCAATATATATATACTTGTCATACTTCTTAAATAATTTTAGAAATAAAATAAATAAATAATAAATAAATTTGATTATAGAGCGCGTAGCGCTCTCGTTGGTGCGCAGCTCTTTAAAAAAAAATGTTTCATACTGACAAGAATGTTTGTTACTGATAAAATTATCAGATACTGATAAACCTTGTTCAATACTGGTATAATTATTCAGTACTGATAAAAATGTTCAATACTGATATAATTTTAGAATACTCGTAATCTTTTCTACTTACTGGAGTTCCAAGGACATGGCAGGAAGGTGTCTCATTGCATCACCAAAGCAGAGGACGACATGTGTCAACCTCTGATGAAAATGACCTTGTTGTTCACCTTCGAACAATTATGGCGGTTTTAAAAAATAATATATAAATAATAAAAATTGATTATAGTGGAAACACCTTCAATGGTTCTGCCACTGTTTGTTCTTTTATATTATATGAGATTAAATTAACTTTTCCTTCGATCTTCTTTATTTCCTTTAGATTTTTTTTATCTTTTTTTTTTTATTAATATCAAGTAAGCAATTGGATTAAATAACTCCAAATTATCTCTTTTTTTCATATTTATTTATCTCTTTTTCGTTTATTTTTTTTAATCTGAGCTTAGTTAATTATCTATATCAAAATGAAATTCTTTAAAAATTTTAATTTTCTTATATCAATCTTTTGTTTCAAGACTCCACCTTTTAATTGAAGATTGAACATTTTAATTCACTTTTTAAATTTTATAATTTCCTATTTCTCTACATGGACTATTTAAAATAATAATAATAATAATATACTTAAAGTTAGTAGAGTTTTGCATTCTCTGGAATTGCAACCAGTTTCTGCGGACAGTTTTTTTAACGTGGGTGTGATCCACAACCTTTTTATTAAGTGGAAGGTTACCACTGTAACCGTTCAAGTGGTCTTGCAAAAAGCTTTTATTTGTAGATCCCTGTTGGAGTTATTCATAGTTTATTGAGTTGTCTCCACGTTCTTTTCTGCTCTTATTCGTTTATTTTCTTTCATTATCAACAGTTTTTTAAAATATGTTGATTTGATTTGCAACATCAACAAAGTTTGTATTATTGTCTTTATTTCGTTCTTTTTTATGATAATTTATTTTCTATATTTTCTAATCTTTTAATGAAACTTGTAGCAATCATTTCTTTTTCTGGATTCAATTCTGTTTTTAATTCTATTGATATTTTTTCTATTTCCATTTTCGTGTCGTATTTAAAATTTTATTATTATTAAGTTCAGAGTTATTCTTCCGTTATTAATTTGCTACAAATAAGTTATCTTCTAAGTATTAGTAATTCGTTGTTCTAATCTTCTATGTTACTCATTAGTTCCCGTATTTTTTCGCCTAAGTTGTAAGTTGTTTCTTCATAATTTGAGATTATTTTTTACATTTGGTCTAATTAAATTTAAAGTTTTTGATTAGTTTCATTTTTAGGTTAACTTATCTCTATTTATCCTACCATAACTTTACCTTCCGAAGAAGAGCTTGACTCCTCCTATTGTTATTATTTTTTCTAAATTTCTTTTGCTGCTTTTCTCTTTAGGTTTCTAAGTTAATTTTTTGAGAGTCGAAGAGATTAATCCATTTTTTTTAAATATGGACTATTTAAAATAATACTAGGTTACTAAATATAGTAATAGGTGATTATATTAATACTAAACACATTTATCTGATTTGAATTGAGTTTGCAACTTTATAGCATGGAAATAATTATTGCTATCTTTTACTGAAATAAGTAATTTACTTATATATACTTTTTCCTTCGTCTTAATTTTTAATCCTAATTGAGATTTATGAAGAGCACTAAGTGAATTTACATTAATTATTTGATTCCTATAACTAATAATAGAAATATATACTTATATTCAAATTATTTTTTAATTAATTTTAATTAAATTTTAAACTTAAAGAGTTTTTAGAAGGCAACTTCTTGCAGTTTAACGACCCCAGCACTCCCTTCATGGAATAACGGGGATATCCTGTTGCTTTCGAAAAACAGCTGCCAGGGAGCTCCATCGCTATAGGCAGCCAGGTTTCAAGCCTCTACCAGGAGTGGATAATCAAAAGAAAGGTGTTCCCTTGCAAAGGTTGACTTTGACCAGGGACTTTCACAGCGACAGGAAAGGAACTTGTTCCTAGCCATAAAACCAGAAAGTATGATTCAGAAGGTCAATCTTACCTCCCACCATCTTTTTAATTATATTTTTTTTAATTAATATTCATAGAAAAATTATCTTAGAAAATATCTAGTTTTAGGTTTGTAATTTCATTAGATTTAGACAAGTAAGCATACATGAAATTGATATTGAATGCATGAGACTATCTTTATTTAAATTCCATTATCATTCTTAATCTTTTGCTTATTAATAAATAATTAAGCAATCCTGAATAAAATTTAATATTTCTATCATTCATTAATGATACTTATTGGCTAAGCATAATCTTTAAAAATATACCTGATATATGGATTTTAAATAAGATAATTTAAATTATTAAAAACTTTAATTTTTTAAAATTATTTCCTAAGTAACGATAAAGCTTATTAATGTTCTTTGTAGTAAGCTTAGGATATTCTTTATTAAAGGATTGATATCATACCAAATGTTAAGCTATTACAATATTTATAGTTTTAATTATGATATAATTAGAGTATTTTAGTCTTTCCTAAAATAGGTTTAATTCAAAGTTATTTTAGAATACTAATTTTAGCTTATAGAGATAGTTATATATTAAGCTCTTTTATGCTTAAGTTGCATGCTTTAAATAAGAAATCTCTTGATTTATTTAAATTCTGTCAAATGATAAAAAGTATTTTTTATGTATTTTTGGTAAACTTAGCAAAGATATTCTAGCTTTTAGACTTATTTCGAAACTCATTAGAAAGAACTAACAAATCATTAAAAGTATATTTCTATTATTTTTGATTGTCATCTAGAAGAGAAACTTAACCTAAGATTTTAGTTTACTTTTTTAATTTTTTTTGGACAAAACAGGAATAAAAAATTATCAAAAAGAGAAAAATAGTTTTTAGAAATCCTTTGATTTAAAAAGCCAAAGGAAATTTCAAAATTATTAAGCTAAATCTTAGTATCTCTTCATTATTAAGTAGCTAAGAAGATACGAATTCATAAAAGAAACGAAGGCAGAGGTATTTAAAATCCAAAATTGTTTGGTCGAAACACTATAATTTAAATAAAATAAATGATTGCTTAATTTTTAAGGCTTTTAGTAAAAAATATAAAATCATAATTTTTTGGAAATCTTAGAATAAAGTGAAACAACTGGTATAATTTATTGAAAAGAACATCAGTTAAAATGCCTTTGAAAATCATGGATACTGTTTTAAATAACTTTATATTTAAGCCTGCAATTTCCAGCAAAATATCTAAGGGATGATTTTTGTAAAAACAATCATTACAAGAAAATAATATAATAGTTAAAAAAATAAATCATTGAATCTTTTATCTATTGAACTTAAACAATTAGATTTTGCAACATTCAACTCGAACTTAGTATAATAGAATTAACTAAAAATTAAATTCTAAAAAATGATTATTTGCAAATATATTGATCAATGAATTATAAATTTAATTAGAATTTTTAATGAATACAATTTCAAAAATATAGAGTTACTAGTTGTAATTAAGGCTTTGAGGATATATTGGAATTATTTAAAATAGTTTCTTCCAAATAGATTTAAAGCTAAAAATTTCATATTTAGCAAAGTTATTTCCTTATATATCTTTATGTAATTTTTTTATTTGACATACTTGAATAAATCAATCTAAATTCTAAATTTTAAGTTTCTCATATAAATACTTCAGAACAGCATCTAAAAAGAGATTCTCTATTTATAATAATGCTAAAGTTTATTTTCATTCATTTAGATGATAAAATGATTTTTAAATATAAAAAGCACTTATTTATTATATAAGTTATGTGTTTTCACTAGTAGTCATTTAAAATTGCACTATTAATTAAAAGTCTTGCTAAAAAGGTAATTTCTTCATTGCAATTTGCGCATAGTCTAAAAAGAAATAACAATTTAGTATCTTAGTAATATTTCTAGTACTTAAAGAGAAAAACTAATTATCATACACTATTAATCTTGCAAATGTGAATTTAAAATTTTTAATTCTAATGATTTAAAGTTAAGCAGAAGCATAAAATATTAATTTATAGTACTAAATAACTAAATCAGTTCACAATCTTCAAAACTTACAATTTATACAAATTTTGTTTACAATTTACGAAATAAAAAAGCCAAATAACCCTTTTCTATTTTCCTTTTATTTTATCTGATATAATTTCAAACAAATTATATCTTAGTAAGAAATACAAAATATATAAAAATAAAATTTCTAAGATTTAGTCTTGTATTTTAAACTAAATCAAAGTTATATAATTTCTCTTATTATTTAGCTTTTTAATTTTAATAAATAAATGTTTATTTCATTTTTAGTCCTATAAGCATAAAATATTCCTTTATAATTAATAAAGTTCTTTGATTCCATCTAAAATTTAATTTTAATAATGTATATCTGAGAGTTTTATATTCTAAGTATTAAAGGAATCAAAGAAGGGCTTGTTGAGTTTAAAAAACTTCATCCTGAAAAAAATGCTCTTTGAGAGGATAACTAAGCTTTTAGAATTGATTTTAAATAAAGAATTTCAAATCTAAATAAATTTTATCTTGCTTAGTATTTTGAACTTTAAAAAGGATTTATTTCTAAATAATCTTCTGTTAATTAGTCAAAAATAGATAATTCTAAAGCTACTACAGAAAATGCAAATGCCAATTCTTTTTGGTTAGCAAGATTTAATTTTCTGGATTTCCTTTTTCTCCTTTCAACTCTCAAATTCTTACAGCAAATTTTTAGTGTAATTGAATTAAGTTTTTTTATTAAATAAATGAAGAAATAAGTTTTCAAAGGCTATATTAATATAAAGATAAGATTTGCCTTCTATTTCCAAAAATAAAGTTATACATATTTAATAGCTTTTGCAATAAAAAAAAACTCTAGACTTATAAAAATTAAAGCTATCCGATTTATAGTAATCAAGTTCTCTGATAGTTACAATTATCAGCAATTTAATTATTTTAATAATGCTGAGGTATTAGAGGTATCAAAGTTATAGTAACTAAATTAAATAAATTAGATGAAAAAGTGAGAATTAAAAGATAAAGTTATTGATAAAGTTTTACAGTTTGACTAATAATTAGATTGCATAAGCTATCTAGTTAATTTTTAATTATTTTCGCTAATTTAAAAAATTTAAGGCAAACTCAGAACCAAAAAAATCATAACTGTGCTAAATGATTCATATTGAATACGCTATTTTCCTTAATTGATTGGAAATATTAGCTTAAATTTGGTGAATTAGATAACTTTCCTTAATATTTGTTGTGATTTTAAGCAATTTATAATAGCTTAGATAAACAAATTGCTATAATTAATAAAAGCATATAATAACAAAATAATTTAAAATGTAAGTCTTTATTAAATCAATTTTTATAGCCATTTATTTTTACTAAGCTTGTATATAACTAAATACATCACTAAGCTACAATAATTTAGTAAGTTTTTTATTTCATAACTATTTAATATAAACTTTCCAAACTAGTGGCTAGTTAATCTTTAGTAGTTTATTTATTATTTTAATTTGCTTAGTTGCTATAATTTATTAATTCTACAACCATAAAATGAAACGAATCTTATTTTTTTATTAGCCTATTTAAATCTTAGCAAATTAATTTAATTTGCATGCTCCTTTTTTTATATCTCATATTAATTTAAAAATTAATAAATAAACTCCTAGACAAATAATTATTCTCCAGTTACTTATTTTTAAGTCTTCTTGCAAAAAAATAAATAGTCAAGGTTATTATATTGAGATTTTTTATGCTGATAGTAGCTTTTTTAAGGTTTAGCCTATTTAAAGTTAAATCTATTTGTAAGGTTTAAATTTAAAGAAATGTATTTTCAAAGCAAATTTTATTAAAACTAATGCAAAATAATTTCTACATCTTTGAAAGTTTTAGCTTAGTGTAATGATACACATATACTTATTATAACTATTTACTTAAAACAATTATGTATTTAAGTAAAATAAATATAACTACTTGCTACTATTCTAACACCTTTGTATTAATTATTAACTAATATATCAAGCATTATAAATGCCTTATGCATTGGTATAAGCATTAGCTGGGATATTGGTACTATGATTAACTTTAGTTATAATTAGCCTATTTAAAAATGTATTTATTTATTGGTATTAAGATTATTAATTTATTATCTACTCTAAAAGTGCTCTTAATGAAGTTAATAATTACTAGCTTCTTAAGCTTTACTATTATTTAGAGACTTAAGTACCATATTTAATTTAAGCAATGCTTATTACATTTTACCTTAGATCTATTATCCTTATTTAACTCTATTTATTGCTTAAAATCATATTTCTTTATAAATCCTTTCAAATATGGGTCAATTGCATCCAACTAAATCTAAAAAAATCAATCCTACTGAGGGGTAACGCTTAGTGCTAAATTTTAAAGGATAAGCTTGCTGTGCCTAATCGAATGGATTTGAAGACCAGGATTTGTAGTAAATGCCACAATAATTGAGAGAAAAAGGAATATCAGAATAGCAATGAAAGTAATGGATATAACTTTACGATAGAGATGTAAAGCCTCATAGTAATATCTGCTTTTGTGTATTTTGCTTAGTTCTTGGATATGCCTTCGTTATTACAGCTTTAATCATTCATTGTTGTCCCTGAGGCAAATGCAATAGCTATCATTAAGGAATGAAAAAGTGAATGCAAACAATTAATGAAGAACTTCCTCAAGGAATGTATGTTAAAGCTTAAACAATGGTATCAAATAGAGATAATGTCACTTTAGAAGTTTCTACTCTTTCATTTGCTTTAACTCCTGAGGAATCTGAAAAGTTAAGAAGGGAACCTATAAGAGTAAACGATTGCTCTTGTTGCGATTGTTGTCATACAACCTGTCCATCGGAAAAATATCTAGTGATTTGAAAAAATTTTATAAGAAAAATACTATTTAAACAAGCTATCTTAAAATTAAAATAAAGCTATACTACTAATATCTCAAAATACCAAAATAGATAAAACATATTCTAATATAAACTAAATATGTTTTAAATTACAAGATTATCAGGATATTAATTAAATACCATGATAGTTATAACTATTATTTAAAATTGATTAATTAAATATTAAACTAAGAACCAAATTTAAAGATTTAAAGTTTTACTTAATTATACATTCATAAAAGATTAAATAAAGTATAAAAAAGAAACAGAAAAGTAAATATAAAAAATAGAATTTATTCATGTTTAAAAAATAGATTATCTTAACTAAAAAAAGAGAACATTTTTTAAATAATAAAATATTTTCTGCTTTTAACTAATATTTTTTAACTATTTATTCATGCATTTAAAATATTGCTTAAATTTAGTATATTAAATAATATAATTAAAATAAATTAATTAAATTATAGAGCGTGTGGCACCTCAATGCTGCGCAGCTCTTTAATAAAGATTTTTAAAGTTAAAATATTCCTTGCTGAAGTCCTTCCACAGTGCTAGCATTCCCTTGTGAGTTTTGTCTTCTATAGGGCCGCGATCGGAATGCTACCCTAACAGACCTTAGTATCTGGCATTTTTCGTCATTAATGCTACTTGATGTCACTTCGATCTTGTCTTCTCTTCTCTTCTCTTCTCTTGGCTGGTCCTTCGCCTATGGAGTACATCCACGTACCAGAATTTAAGTGAGTTTCAGTTGGAGTATTGTTCCTCCTTATTTTATAATAAATATAATAAATAGCTATTAAAATGAATAAAGATATAAAATATGATATATTATATATATACTGTATTAATCCTAGAAAATAAATAAATCTCTTATTTCCTGATAAATATAAAGCAGCTTTTATAAATAATTTAACTTAAACTAATATTATATTAATAGATATTAAAAATATTTACTATTATTCTAAACGCAGCTTCATTATAATGGAACTATATAAAACACACAAAAACTAAAGGCTAGAAGTATATAACAGTAGAATTAAATTAAATAAGCAAATATAAAAGAAGGCATTTAGATGAAATGTTTTATATTTACTTATATAAATTTAAATAAATAAATAAACTAGCAAATAGATAATTATATTTATCACTATTAAATTTTAAGATATATATTTAATACTTTTAACTATAAGTAACTAAATATTAATTCATTTTATTTATACTTAAAATTTAAAATAGTTATAACTGTATATATTTTAAATTTCATAACATCTTAAAAATTAAACTATAAGAGCTTTTTATTAAATTAATAATTAAAGTATTGATTAGTCTCAATTAAGTTAACTATAAGATATCTTATAAAATAGAATTTATCATTTTAATATAATTTAAAGTTTATTATAAGATTGATTGATAAATTAAACTGAAATTTAAAAGATTGAAACTTTTAAATGAAAATAGTATAGCAAATGGAAGGTAAAAGTATAAAGAAATTAAATTAAATTGTATTTATTATTTTAGAATTTATCATTTAATGGCAAACTTAGTGTTTAGTTTTATTTCATAATTAAGTTGAAAAAGTTTGATAAACTGAATATAGAGAATTAAAATTTAATATAGCTGAGTTATTGTTTTGTTATATATTAAGTCAAACTACTAAGCATGCTTATATTTTAAAAGCATATAATTATAAAAAATGTAATAAATATAATAAAGCTTAAAATAATTAAGCTTTTAAAATAACTTCAGTATAATTAAAGGCTAATAAATCTTCATTTTTAAATAATAAAACATAATATCATATTGAGATACTTGTTCGGTTTTAATAATTATATGTTCTGAGTATATCTAGAATTAATATAAAAAATGGTATTCTAAGCAATCCAACTAGATTAATCTGGAATCATTCTCTATTAATAATCGAAAATTTAATAAATTTTAATGCCTCAAGTTTAGGTTTGCATGATAATAATTAGTATGAAAAACGTGATTAATGATAACAAGATAATTGTAAGCTCATTTTTCATTTAATTTTGTAATTATTATTTAATGAAAAATAATATAATTAAATAATAAATAAATATGATTATAGAGCGCATAGCATCTCATTGGAACGTAGTTCTTTCAATATTAATATTCAATATTAAAAAATGTTTACATACTTATTGTTAAATTTCTAGCTGTCCAATAAGTCACGTCAGCTTCTCCAAATGAGGAATCTACTTATTAAAGATTATTATCGAATCTTGAACCAAATGCTCCAATCTTCAATAAAATCCAAATAAGAGATAGTAATTAAGTAATTAGTAGGCCCGTCAGTCAAATGTTCATATTGCTAGCAAGAATGCTCGGGCAAGTTAGGCTTGTTACTTTCGAACTTACCCACCCTTCCCCATTGTTGCATCTAGTACGAGATTACCTACTAGTTCTCCTGATCGAGGCCGATATCCATTTTTTAAATATATAAAAAAAGAAGAAAATTTATATTTTCAGTAGCATATATAGTTATGATTAAATTGATGATGTCAACATTATTTCTAATATATCAAAGTTAAAAAAATAGATTGAGAATTCTACTTATAATAACTAATGATGATTGACATAAAAAATTTTAAAAATAGTCATAAAGTTATCAATATATACTCAAAAATATAATTGAAACATTCTGTGATTTTACTAATTGCTAAATATAACTTAAATTAATTATTACAATAGATACATCAAAAGTAAGTAGTTATAATGAATTTAATAACATCTACAGTCATTATATTTTGACTATCACATTTCAAAAGTAAGTTATTAAAACTTCATTCATTCTTTTAAGGAGATAATTACAAAAAATCTTTCTAAATGAATTTAGATAGCTATATCAAATAAAATATATTCTAGGTAATTATAAACTAAAATATTTAAAATATCAATAAGTGCAAATACAAAATCCTACTATTGGAATATATAACTAGCTTTTTATCTTATTCTATTTAAATTTTTTTAAGATTAATAATAAAATTAAGAGTAAGATAAAAATTAATATAACCAAGAAGTAATGAATGATTCAATAATAATTTCCATATTAAGATTTTGATAAATAATAAGTATTAAATGAAGAAATCTCTTTAATTAAATTTCTAATCTCATATTATATTATATGAAATTAATTAAATAGCTAATTTATAAATAAATTCATATGAAACTATTTAATTATAAAGAATGAAACAATAAATATTAAGAATATTTCATAAATTATTTTAGTCATTTAGAAATAAAAGCTTTAATGCAAGACTGCAAATGGTAATTAAAAGAAAAACTGCGCTAAATAAAAATAAATCTTCATTATTATATTAGAGAAATAGGATTAGTAATAATATAAAAATAAATAGTAATAAATATAATATTTTTATAATTTGATTTGAGAGTTTCACTTTCATGCAACTGTTTTATATGCAATTTATTTATAAAATCAGACATAAACTAAAAATTCTAATTTTTTTTTTTAAATTACTTGAATATCTAGTAAGTATTTCTCTACGAATTGTTACTAAAACTTAGATTTATATTTTTAAATCTAACAAAAACTCGTATCTTTCTATAATAATTTTAAGCTTATTAATAAAGAAAATTTATGTGAAGTAATTTAATAATCTAAATCTTAGAAATTTTAATGAATCTTCTATAATTATTAAAAATTAAAAAAAATCAGTTTACTTTTCTTATTTCATCTATATACTTTATTGTATTTTATAGTTCTCCCAGTGTCTTAGCTTAATACCATAGTAAATTATTTTATTTTTCAAGCGTGAATCTATAAATATTTAGAAAGTTCTCAATTGGTTTGATAAATAATGCTATCTTACTAGATTTTGTGAGCAACTTGTTGTGATATTTCAAAGCCATATACCTCTTCTTAATGAAGAAGCCTAATACACCTCATATAAAGCAATTGTTCAAATTTTTAACATTCTCTAAGGAACAAGAATCTGATTTAGATAGTTCTTAAAACTATTTTTCTTATTAAATGTGATTTAAATTCAAAAATAAAATATATCTGCTTGATCCAGCACTATAACATCCAAAAATATACAAATTTTCACTTTAATTGAATGATAATTCAAAAATTATGATAGACAACTTAGTCCAGCTATATTTCTTCTCTGATTCTAAGAATTTAAATCAAAGACTTTTTAATTTTTTAATTTTCACCTCCAATAATATAAATATAACTTTACTTTCGAAATGAGTTCTAGATATTATCTAGAGTATTTATTTTATCATTTCATTGCTAAAATTATTTACTTAATAACTCAAATCTGTTTGCTAGCTTTAATTTTCATATCCGCCTACTTTTGAAAATTTTTAATCGTAAAGTTATTCTAAATAAATCTATTATCTATCTTTTTTATATTAAGGTTAAATTTCTTTCTTTTAAACTCTAAAGTTATAGGTAATTAGATTATAAGCATCTTTTTAGAGCATTGAAAATTTATATTTCAGATAAACTAGATTAGGTAAAATTTCATATTTATAAACCATAAGGAATCTTTGAAAATAGTAAAGTGATGTAAATATTTGTATTTACCCTTAGCAATTTTTATAAATATACTACACTGATTAAAATTTTAGTTTTGATGTTTTTTAATTCGTTTTAATTATTTTAAAACTAACTAAAAATAATAATTAACGCTTTAAATGAAAAGCTCTGATAAAGACTGCTGAATTTAACTAATCATTGACAAATTAAACTATTTTAATATCATAGATAAGACAGGTTAGATGGAAAACCATAAAACTCTATTTTAGAATGTAAATGCACTTGCTAAATGTTTAAAGATATGAATAGAGAAATAGTAATATTTAAGTTATTTAAATAATATAAGTTCACTAGAAGATATAAAGAGTTAAATAAGATTTAGAAAAAAATTAAAGTATATACAATCTTTATTTATTTAGTACTTCATTAATCAATAACTCATATATCTGTTTCTATTTATCATCTCTAAATTTCTTTAAATCTATTTAAGTTTATCAATCTATAAAGATCATATGGAGTTTCTAATGAGATAGATAAGTTTGTTTACTATATAACATAATCTAAGAATTTAAATATACCTAATTGTGTAATATTCTTTTATGTGAGATTATAGATAAATATTAATTTATATGTTAAATAAACTAAAGAATTAAATATTATAAATATTAAGCTACTTCATTTAACCTCATTGGTATTGTGAACGCAATGATCATTATTCTTTAAAAGTTTACTTATTAAAGTGATGCTTTATTGGATAAAACTGCTAAATAATTATTTATTTATTATAAAAAGAGAGGAAATACTTCAAGTAACATAATCTGTTTTAAAACAATCATTTTTTATTTTATAAATTCTACTATAATCAATAAAATTAGCAAATAGTTTGTAAGATTTGATGGTAATAAAAAGACTTGATAGATTAAGTAGGCAATATTCATATTTGCCATTTTCCTTAACTTATTTAAAATCTTATAAAAATGAAAATATGATATTATAAAATTTCTTTATTAAAAGATATATATTTAATGAGGAATAGATAAACCTTTACATGTATTATAAACATTAATCACAAAGAGATACCTTATTAAATAAATGTTTTTTGCTTAATTATTCTTTATATGTTTTATACTTATCTTTTTAATTAGGTTTTATTTTTAAAAACTATTAATGAATTATATCAACATGAATCATACTTATATACATATAAATAATGTAAATACTGCTTTATCTTTTATATTTTTGTTAATTAGTGAATCTAATATATCATTATGTATAAAATAAATAATATAGCATATTTTTAATTAATTAATTATTCCTTTTTTATACTTTTTTCTATATAATTAGCTGCTTTTAATTCCTTTTAATAAAAGAGTTACGTATGAAGCTTCTGATTTATATTTGATATTTCATTTTTATAAGTTTAAGTTTATTATGTCAAACCTCTTTTTTTCATTTGTTTCTTACATCTTCTTGTTGTTCTTCATCGCTCCTAAAGCTTTCTTTTTGATTTACCTAAAGCTCCGGTTGATTTTATTTACTTTGTTCAAATATTTCATTCTTCTTCTCAGTAAATTCTTAACTAATTGCTTTAAAGAATTCTATTAATATTTTTATAAATTTAATGATATAGCCAAATATATAAAAGCTTATGATTAAATATTAATATCTTTAGCTATTTTTAATGATATAAATCTAAATTTTAAATATAGGAAGTCTAAACTAAATTAAATTTAGTTCAATTTCCTTTTTTCATAAGATAAATCTCTAAAATTATTTTGTAATTAGCTAATTTTGATTATGCTCAATCTATTAAAACCCTTAAATATTTAACTCTTCTCAATTTAGTTTTCTATTTAATTAGCTATATATTTGAAAACGGTCTACAATACTTATATTAGTCTATAAGGTTTCTAAGATTAACTACTTTATAAAATGAATTAAGAAGATAATTAAATTCTTAAAATTTTATTCCTTAGAAAAATAATTAGAAGCAAATTAGATTTGAGTAAAGAACAAATATTTTCCAAGTTTGGCATTGGTGTAGTAAAATATGAAGTATGTCCTAGCTTAAAAAAGTAGAAAGAGTTTAAGAATATTTCCACTATAATAGTCAATTAAGATTATAAGCAAAATTATTCTATAGAAAATTAAAGTTTCTAACAGCAGTAAATCGAAACTAGTGAAACTGATAGCTTTTGTACTTAAGTAGAACAAATATATGATGATGGTCTGCTTATATCGGGAGGATTTAAAAAAGGTTAAAAAAGATTTATTGTTCATTAAGAGGATTAAAAAATTAAGAACTTTTAAATGTAGTTTAAAAGAAGTTTTCATAGAACTTGCTTTAATAAAAAAAATCTAATATATATAATTTCTGGAATTACAAAGTTTAATACTCAAGATGCTGATGTAGTAGAATGTGAAACTTTTGATATTAGAAATAATCATTTTAAAACTATAAAATCTATATTAACTCCTGCAAATACTTTTGGATGCTCATTAAACAATGACAAAGTTTTTATGTTTGGAGGAGATAATAGAAATAATCAGAAGCTGTTGGATATAATATAGTAATATGACAGCAAGAAAAATGAATGAATTTTGTATGAGCAAAAGCTAACTAAAGAAGCTATGATAACTGCAATTTGAATTTACCCTCTAAATCATTTTTTTATTTACTCAAATGGAACTTAAGTAGACTCTTAAATATTTGATTTAAAGGAAATAACAATTTGAGGAGATAGATATACTAAAGGATTCTTTGATTACACTTAACCAGTTTTAAGTAGGAATAGATTGTATTAGTATAACTGAAAATCTAATTTATTCATCTATGATATTTTTACTGGAAGATGGGAGACAATATTAGAGAAGTAAAGCAAATGAAAATTTAAAGTTCTTAAATTAAATTAAATTAAATTAAGTTAAGTTAAATTAACTTATATATAGATATTTAAATTTTAAATACCTAATTCTGATTAAATAAGCATAGCAATATATTTTAAAATATAATTCCTCCGTTTAAATCTCCAAAGCGCTTATTTTTTTTAATAATTTTAGTTTTATTTAAATACTTCAATCAACTATTATAATTAACTCCTCTTATACATTAAACTTCATATCATTTTTGTAATATTAATTAATATGCTTTTATCTAGCAAAGAATATTACAGTGATATATATTTTTAAGTATAAAGCTAATTTAAAGAAATTTTCCTTTTTAAGAATAGCTGAATTATAAGAGTTTATTACTACTATAAAAAATCTAAGATTTTAAATATACGAATTATTTGCTTTTTTCCCGATGACGGATAATTTAAATATGAATACCCAATAAAAATAATAAGAAATATCTGATAGTTTGTTTAGTGGAACCTAAAATAAACTTATCATATTAAATTTTTCATACTTCTATCAAACAAATTATGAAAATTATTTAAATAGAAAATAAAAGTAAAATAGAATATAACTAAATATTAGTAGAGTAAAATAAGAGAGAGCTATATAATAAGTATTTTATATTAGCAATAATTAGATAAATAAACCTTGATGCTTTATTTTCAAGCTTTAGGTTTCTTTTATATCTTAAAAAGCTAAAGATTAATTTTAGAAATAGTTTAAAGCCAAATCTATTTAATGTTAGATATAACTAGATATAAAATATTGCTATAGTAACTCGTTTTAAATAATATTAGAAATTTATTAACAAAGATAAGGTTATATTAATATAAATTATTAATCCATATTTATCTTTGAGTTGTCTTTATATATAACCAAAAACTATATTAAAATAATATATTTTTGGCTACTTTTTAAAAGATAAAAGGAAATTAAATTCAATTAAATACATTCTTAGATTTATTAATTAACTAGGTTATGAAATTCATATAGTACCTATTTTCTATTCCAACTGTAATATATAAATATCTAATACATGTACTTCCTATTATTATAATATTTTTATGATTTTTATAAATTATTAATAATAGCATTTTAAATGGTCTTATTTATAGATATACCATTAATAAATTTAAGATACTATTACAATAGCAAACTTTTGCTATCATTTACTATTTAAAATTTAATGCTTACCTTTAAGATTATTAGTTAGTTTATATTTTCTCTAGCTATATATAAGATATAGATTTATTAAGTTTATATAGTTATATATTTTACATGCTTAAGTTTATCTTCATTTAGACATATATTAATTAAGCAAAGCTTATTACCTTTTAACTTAATTCTATTATCGTTATTTTTTTATAACTTAAAAACCTTTTCCTTTATAAATCAGTTTAAATATGGGTCTACCACATCCTTCCAAATCAAAAAAAATCAAACTTACTGAAGGTAATGCTTAGTGCTAAATTTTAACGGAAAAATTGTTGTGGTAAAATGAATAGGTTTTTCGATAGAGATTTGTAGTAAATTCCTCAATAATTAAAAGAAAAAGAGATAGAGAAATTTTATTATAAATAGTTATCATAGAATCATTTTAAACTATTTTTAAACTAAGTTATTTAATAAAAAGGATAGAGAATATATTAGATTTAGTTTAAGGAATAAGGAGCTTCTAATGTAATAATCACTTAATATTATTAGGAAAATAGTTTTAAAGTTTTGAATCCTAAATAAATCTAACACTTGCTAGTAATTAAAGATAAATTATGCTTTATTTTACTTTATAAAAAGTTACTTTTTAAAGAAGAAATCACTTCAATAGAAATTTAATGAAATGAAGTTATTGACATGAATTAGTTATTTCATTTAAATTATGTTCATAAAGTTCAACCATCGTTCTTTTTTCATCTTCCAACTTTACTTTGTTGCTTCTTGTACTTTCTTGCTGTTCCTTTTTAGGCTCCAATTATTTATTTTTATTTTATCCTAAAATCACAATTCTTTTTAGTACTTACTGTGAAAATTTTTATTTGAAGGCTTGAATCGATTTATTTTTTAGAGGTGAACTATTAGTTTATGTAGATTTGATCATAATTTATTAGTTTTTCCAGTTTTTTTTCTAGGAAATTCATCAGAAAGATTTCTAAGTTAGTCCAAATAGTAGACACATTCGAAGATATGTTTAAATAAATCTTTTCTTCCTCAAGGGCTTAGTACATTTTCACATGATAATGAAATTTATATAAATCATATAGAAAATTAAAAGGTTAAGTGCGCAACTTAAAGATCGAAATTATTTCTTTCCTATATTCCTTGTTAAATTTAGTATAACTTAACATGAAATTTCTGAAATCCTTCAAGTTGCTCTCTGAATATCTATGTAGTTGGCATATCTCTATAGCGTTTAGTTGCCTCTTAATAAAATTTGCTTCTTATTATATCTATGATAAATTTCTCAAATATAAAGTTAGTTAGAAAGTATAATTTGATTGCCATTATTAATTCCATAAAACTGAAGCATCTTTTTTACTTACTAAAAGTTCAAAAATTTTAGTTTCTATTACATTCAAAGAGTCTTTCTTTATCGAATTCTGGATAAATCCTTGTTCTTTCCATATTCAAAAGTAGAATCGGAAAAAGCGTTTTGACATTATATGCACAAATTGATGTCAGTTAAGGTCTATGTAGCATACCTCATTAAAGACAATGATAGGTTACTTTAAAGCCTTCCTCACCATAATACGCATAATTTTGTTTATCTTCTCTTTCAAATTTTATGATCCTCTCATTACAATTCAAAGAACCAGCTTCTAATCATATTCAGCCTTAATCAGTTTAATCATGCGACAAAGCACTTTGAAATGTCAGGAATAACATTCTTGCATCTACTGAGAGTATAAATGCATTCTTTACCGATCTTAAATAATTTAAAGTCCTTTATTTACAGTGGCTGATTTAATGTCCATTTTCTTGTATTATGACTCCAAATTAAGTCATTTGGTTCTTCTATTTGATACGCTAACTTTCCAGTTTCAAATTATTTCAATTTTTTAGCTTTTTTTTAGTAAATTGGATTGCTTCATATTTACTAGTGTTTATTAACAGAAAAATCCATTGAAAAACTCTGTTGCATTAATCTATAAGTTAATACATCCTTTAAATTGAGCAAGAAAGGAGTATAAAGTCATCTGCCCATTCTCTGCATACGAAGTTCATATTGAACAGATTAATGTCTAGTTGTATGTTTCTTTCCTGCAAATGCTTTTACTATATCATAATATAGGAGTGAGGGTGCAGGACCATGTGAGCTCTCTTGCATAACTCCATTGTTGTAATGAAATCTGCGAGTAGTTTATCTATCGATTTGAAAAAAGAAATTCAAATTATTGTAAAAAGACTCTGGTACCAGTATCAATCCCAGCAATAGTTTTAATCTCCTAAGGTGTTGAAAAAATGTTTGACTTTCAATACTGTTAAACATCTTATCAACATCAATAAGAGTATCAAACATCTTTTTTGAGCTTTTTCCTTCACTCTAATAGAGGTCAATTATCTGCTGCAATAATCATATTTAGTTAGCTGTATGTCTCTTCTTAAGGAATCTCATTTATGCTGAACGTATGAAGTTGCGTTCTTAAAGAATTTTGTAAATCTTTCTGTTAAAGCCTTGTCTTAGATCTTCAGTATAGTATTAATAAGCGAAATTGTTTCGGCTTTTCCAATCTCTCTTACTACCTTTCTTGAAAATAGGAATGATGATGGAGGTATTCAGCTTTTTTGGAATTCTTTAGAGTTTTATCATATTACTGATAAAACAGTGCATTATTAATTGTATCACTTATCCAGCAAACTTGATGAGTTCATCCTTGATACCATTTGACACAGCTGCTTTGCCATTTGAAATATGTTCAATGATTTCTTGAATTTTTAAAATTACAAAATTTTTTAAATGAGAAAAGGGATAATTGATAAGTTAAGGCCCTTTTAGATGAGATCTACTTATCGTTTACTGAACTCAAGCAGCTTCTAAGTAATATTTTTATGTTTGTTAAACGCAAAAGTTTCTCAATTATCAATAAAGAATCCTATAGTTCTTTGTTAAAATTCATTTAGTTCCTTATTTTAGGTTTTATAATCTTTTTCGCTTTAAAGAACATCTTCTACTAGCTTCCATCTAGCCTAAGAAGTTTACCTTTATCCTGAAGCTTTTTGTACTTCAAAGAAGATTTTATATTCGTTAAATTTTATTTGGAATTTATATTTAAAGCCATTCCTAATATATTATTAGTGAAGCTTAAATGTATTGCTAAATATAAATGTAATAATGCTTTATAAAATAGAAATTAAGCCTTAAATACTTTATAAAGAGCTTAAAACTAATATAATTATAAACTATCAATAAATCTAGAATAATAGTAGTTTGAACCAATATTAAAGAGATTTATTTAGCATTGGTTAAGAGTGGCTAAAAGAAAGTGATCTAAGTCGAAAATAATTAAAATTTTGAAATAAAAATAATTATAATAATTAATTAACTTGGTTCAACCATTAATAGGAATAACTCGAATAATCGAAAAGATGGTGGGAGCTGAGAATGACCTTCGTGACAACACTTTCTGGTTTTATGGCTAGGAACAAGTTCCTTTCCTGTCGCTGAGAAAGTCCCTGATCAGAGTCATTTTCTGAAGGGAACACTGTCTTTGAGATTATCCGCTCTTGGTAGGGGCTTGAAGCCTGGCTGCTCATAGCAATGGAGCTCCCTAGCATCTGTGCCTGGAGCACAACAAGATATCCCCGTTATTACATAAAAAGAGAGCGTCGGGTCGTGCAATCGGAAAGGAGTTTCCGGTCCAAAAACTTTTTTAGTTGAAATTAACTAATTAGGAATAACTCGATTAAAGAGTTCAATTTTTAAATAAAGTATAACTTTGAATTTGCTTGGATCTTCAATTTTTTGAATTTTGATTATTTTATAAATGCTTTTCTTGATTTATTCCTATAGGTCTAATCCCAATCATTTGCTATTGAAGATATTAATTTCTTGTTAGATAAGGCAAACTTCTTTATTTACTTGTAGCATTTTTTTGTTGAAAAGCAAGTAATCTTAATTGCAATAAATCCTGAATAAGTATTCCCATTATTTTTCGTTTATTCTTTTTTTTTCGTCTAAATTGATAGCATCTTCCCATTTTATTTACTGATCGTTTACAATATCAGCACATTATTAGGCTATTATAAAAAATGGTTTGACTTATATTTTAATATGATACCTTTTTAGACATTACTAAAAATAAGAGATTAAGAATATAAGATAATATTTATAATTATAAATAACTTTTGTACAAATATTAAGTTAAAGCATAAAGTTATTATTCTACTAAGGTAAGAAATATAATTAACATATGAAAAAATAAAAATATAATCTTAATTAAAAATAAAATGTCTCATTTAGATAAAATAGCTAAGTACAAATATACTTATTAAAAATTAAATTCCTTAAATAATTAAAACTTCTTTAATTTAATTTTAATAATTTATACATTAGTTCTATTTTATTATAATTTTTAGTATGAAACTGAAATTATTTTTCGTTATTTTTTAAAGAAAAAATAGCAAAAAATTAAAGAATTTTAATTTTAAGAATACTAGGAAATATTAAATTAGAGGTATTTTTATTTGAAACTATCTTAATTATATAAATGATAAATACAGACATTAATTAAAATATTAATAGATAGATCATTGTTTTATTATGTTTTATTTTAATAACAGTAATTTAATTTGGAAATATCACTTGCTTATTAAAAATTAAAATTTTAAGTACATATTTAAATTTACATTTTTTTAGAATCTAAGCATAAAATAGATAAAAGAAAGTTTATTATAAGATATATAAAATGGATGTCGGCCGCGTCAGAAAAACAAGTAGGTAATCTGGTGCAGTGTATATTGCATTGCGAGTAATCTCGCACTAGATGCCCCCACGGGGAAGGGTGGATAAGCTCTGTTGAGACGTACCTAACTTACCCCGAGGGTTCTCTCTAGCAGTATGAAAGTTTGACTGACGGGTCTTCTAATTACCGACTTAATAACTATCTCTTATTTGGACCTAATTCAAGAAAACTGAAGCATTTGACTCAAGATTTTAGAATAATTTTTAATAAGAAGATTCCCCATTTGGAGAAGCTGACATGACTCATCGGACCACTAGAATTTAACAAGAAACATGAGAACATTTTTTGATATTAAATATTAATATTGAAAGAGCTGCGCGCCAATGAAGTGCTAAGTGCTCTATAATAATTTTTATTTATTTATATTAAAATAAATAAATTTAAAATAAACTATTTAAGATTTAAATAATTTAGTGTTATTTTATTTTTCATTAATAAAAGTATAACATTTATTAAAAATACTTTATAAATAGAAAAAGTCTACATATAATTTAATTAAATGAATATTATATCTTATTTAATAAATATTTAAAGATAAACTAAGAAATTTTATTGATGTATCTTTACTTTTTATCTCTTTAGATAAACTAATTTAAATTTTAAAGTTTTAGTTAATAAATTCATATTGATACTAACCTATTTTCGAGAAGTTAAATGATAAAATTTTTGATTCAAGATAAAATTAAAAGCTTTAAGCATTCGGTGGTAGCATTTAAGATTAAAAAAATAATAATATTTGAAATCAAAAATTATAAAAGTTTAGCTCAACATTTTATACTACATAATTTATTTTTGAACTGAAGAATTGAAAAAAAATTTTGAAAAGAAGAGCAATAGATAGAATTAATAATTAAATTTTTAAGCACTGGATATACAAAAAGTGAACAGATGTTTTAAAGTGGTGAGTTGGAAAAAATTGAAAAAACATTAATTTTAATGCATTTATACCAAGAAATTTATATAGTCAATAAATACTTAGAAAATTAATATTATGCTGAGTGTAAAAATTTTTAACAAAAGGAACTATGTATTATTATCTAATAAATATTTTTAAGTTTGTGGGAGCATAATTAAAATTTTTATTTTTATTTTTTTCTCTGCGTTTTACTTTAGTATGGAGAATTTGATTCCTCTTGTAATTGAAATTTTTCTATATTTCTTTCAGCGCTTTTCTCCTTTAGTTCTAATTTAGTTTTTTAAGAGCCGATTAGATTACTCTATTTTTATCAGCCTAATATATGTAATAATTCTTTGTATTAGTTACAGTTATCCTAATTATTTTTATTATATTCATTTTTTAAATGGATATCGTGCTCTAGCCAGCCGAGTAGATAATCCGTTGTAATGTAGATTGTGTTACATATACTCTTGTAATAGATGCCACCACAAATAAGTAAGAATGTATCCTCGTGTGATAAGCCTTACTTATTTGAGAGTTCTTTCTATCAGTATGAGAATCTAACTAGAATGCTGAAGTTCAGATCTCAGAATTTATCCTCCATTACATATCATTAACTGGTTGGGAATTGAAAAAACCTAAAACATGGCTGAGAAAATGATATTTTTAAGCAGAAAAATTTAATTTGGTTGTGACATTTGACGAAAGAATTGGAATTTATTCTAATTTTCTAATTTCAGCCTTCAGAAAGAAACACATTATTTTGAGAGTGAAGGTAATAAATTTTTAATTCAAAAACGGAGAAAGAAATGTTCAAAAAAATTAGAGGAAGCTAGAAATATTTCTGGGCTATTTAAGCAATTAAATTTAGTTTATTTTATTAATCATGGTGAATCTAATAAAGGTCTAATCACGTTAATTTATTAAATAAATTTTTTTATTTTAATAATTCTTTTTATTTTAAGCATTAACTAACAATACTGAAAAAAATAAACTTTAGCTATTTAAATAATCTTAGAAATAAGTAAATTAATTAAATTTATAGATATTTATTTATATTTTCCCTTTAAAATTATATCAAACTTTTTTAATTTTTAGTCACTGATAGAAAAAAATTAGAAAGATATTGCTGGAGAAGGATTAGAAAAACTAATGAAAAGCTTTATTGCAATTACTTAGGATAAATTGATTAAAAAAAGAAAGGAATAAACATAAAGGGAAGCTAAATATCAAGAAAGCTAAATTATATTTGAAAATAAAGTAAAAGACGTTGGAAAGTAGTAATCAGTGGGAATGGAGCTGAAAATACCCCAAGAACATTAAACATTTCTTTATTTATATTTATACTTATACTTATATAAAATATTTATTGTTAATAGAGAAATAAGTTTTTCTACTTATAATATTTTTAAAAATCTATTAATTAGAAAATAAGGTAAAAACATTAAATATAAAAATGAAATAATAAAAATAAGCATTAAAAGCAAATTAAATAGATTTTATAATAATCATCCTATTAAGCCACTATAAATTAAAAACCATCTTTTCCTAAAAAGAATAAAGATTGTTAAAATAAAATAATGTTTTTAAAATAAAGCATTTTAGATTTAATTTATATCATAATTTAATTAATTAATAACAAGATACTACTATTATTAGTATCATCACGAATATAATAATTTTTATTTAGCATTAAAAGAAGCAAACTATTTAAATTTGAAAAATATAAAATAATTAGAAAAATAAAAAAATATAATATAATTAAATGCTAAATTGCCTTTCTAAAATGATTACATAGATTTATTAAGTATATATATTTATAAAAATAAGAATTTATTAAATTATTTTTAATTAATTGATTTTATAAAAAATCAGTCGAAAAAAATAAATTTTAATTTAAATTAAATTTTAAAAAGAAAAAGTTTAATAAACATTTTTATTATTTTTTGAATAAAGATTTTTTAGTTATTTTAATAACAATATATTAAAAAATTAATATTTAGGAATTTCGAAGTTTAAGTTTATATTATTAAATCTAATTTCATCGATGCTATCTTATAATTTAATTTCTAGATTATAAATGAAGTGATATTTCATTTAACAAATTATAAACTGATATGAGTTTAATATCTATATAAATAGAGTATACTAACATACTTCCAACAACTATGATTGAACCAACATTCAAGGCATTAATTTACTCTAATTATTAAATATTTGGAATCAATTAAAGTTATTTTTATTTTTGAAAAGCTTCTGTATGTAAAACACTAAATACCTTTGATGTTTATAAAATTAAATTAAAATTATAGTCAAAATTAGTAATTTCTAGTCTTTCATTAACAGGAACATTTGTTCTTAATAGACAAAAGCAAGTCCTTATCACTAAAAATCATGATATATGCATCTTTAAGCTGAAAAAAGGGACTTTACTCTAATAAATAAATTACCCTTCCAAATTTTTTTTATTAACCACTTAAAATGTTTAACTTGGGTATAAACTACCTTTTCATATAAGTATGCTAGGTCAATCCATTTTTGAATAAATTTAAATAAAATAGCTTTGCTTTATTTAGGCTATCTAATAAATAAAGTTTAAAGCCCTAAATTATAAAATGTAGTCACAAAAATAAAGACCTATTGTTAAAGTTATATACTTAAGGAAAATTCTAAAAAGTGCTAACTAGTATAAAGGAGTTAGAATATTTGGCAGATTTGGAATAGGAGTTACTAAGTATGAAATTTGCCCTAATTTGAAGTAATAATTCTAAGTAGCTTCTACTGTAATAATGAATTCAAAGACCAAAAAATCTATTTCATTAACAAGTTAAAATTGCATAGAATAAAAAATTAGTCTTGCAAGAGAAATTACAGCAGGAACACAAGTTGAGTAGATTGATGATGAAAGTTTGATTATATCAGGAGGTAAAGAAAAGAATAGAAAATTATTCACCATTAATTTTAAAAATAAGCAAGCTTAAGTCTAAGAACTTACCTTAGAGAGAAGTAATCACAAGACTAGTTATGATAAAAAGAACATAATATATATTATCTCAGGAAAGTAAATTCAAGATTAATTGGAAATAGACGTATAGGAATGTGAAATATATAACATGAACTAAAAAAGATTTTCTTTAATAAAATAAATATAAATTCCTATAAATACCTTTGGATGTGGTTAAGTAAATAAAATGGTTTATACATTTGGAGGAAATTATTAGCAATAGAATAGATTTTTGAGTATTATTCAGCAGTATGATAGTATTAGAAACGATTGATTTTTATAATCTTAAAAATTGATGTAAAAAGGATAAACGTCAGCAATATGAATTCCTCATAATAAGTCTTTTCTCATATATGCAAATAAATCAAAAATAGAAACTTAAATATTTGATTTAAAAGAAATAAAATTTCAAGGATAAAAGTTCAGTAATAGCTACTTTGATTACACCTAACCAATTTGATCAGACAGATATGTGTATTAGTTTAATGGACAAAGCATTTTATATGCCTATGATTTTATAAAAGGAATATGGATAAAATAGTGCTGAATTTAGGATTTATAACGATACTTTTATATCTTTATTAAAGCTTAAATTAAATCTAATTTATCTTTATTTTATACATTGATAAGTTTATTTATCCTTTTTAAAAATATCTCAAACCATTAAAAAGAATTTCATACAGTTTTAGTATAATTCATAAGACACAGTATTAAAGCAAATGAGAGTTTAAGAAACTATTATAAAAATATAAATAACTCTTATTTAGTAAAATTAGCTACTTTGTCAAACTAGAGAAGGTAGGTATATTAATATTCATTTGCAAAAATAATCATTATGATAGAACTAAAAAATATAAAAGCTAAAATAATAATTGGATTTACTTATTTAAAGTATTTATCTTAATAGACAAAATCATTTTATTTTAGTAGTAGTAAAATGCATGTTTCGTTTAGCTAAAATGAAGATATAATTAACTAATTCAAATTATAAAAAAGTTCTTCTATAGTTAACTAATATAAAACACTAAATCAGGAATGAAAAATTATCTTAATATTCTTTTTAATTAAATGTTTCCTAATTTTTGTTAAATAATTATAGTAAAATACTCAGCGAAAGGGTAATAAACAATTTACTAGTATCATAACTTTTTTAATTTAGTTTAAAGTGGAAAAAGTAAATTAATGTGATAATCTTAGAATTCATAAAAAATCCAAATTATTAAATTTATTTATTTCTATTTACTTGAAGTTTTTATAGTCATGAAATGATATAAACTTAATTTAATGATATAATAGCACTAAAATATTAGAGTTAATTATATATTTTGAGTAGAAGATAATTCTGATTACAACTTTAGGTATTAGTGCATATTATCTAGTTAACACTTTGAAAACAATTACTAGAAATCTAAATTTTCTTATCTTCTGTTTATTATTTAACATTGTAAAATACCGAGTAAGTATTTTTATAGTTATAAAGCTAAGATAGTTATTATAAAATAGTTTTTATTTTAAAAGTTTCTATATAAGAAACTTATAGCATTGATACTTTAAAATTTATTTTATAAAGTCTCTTTTTTAAAATTGGAAAAAGTAACAATACTCTTAATAAATAGGTTAAAATTCTTTATTTTTAATAATTGAATGCAACAATTAAGGAAATCAACCCTTCGAAAATTTGAAGTTATTGTTCCACAATTTTTAATTACTTCTTGTCACTTGATGGTTAAATGAAATCTGTAAGAATTTTAGCATTTAATATTTTTAGTTTAGACTAGTCAGAAGATAAAGGCTATTATTACAAATAGCTTACTTGCTAAAATCTTAGTAGATACAGAGCATTAGTTCTAATTTAAATTATAAAAAGTGTTTTAAAGCATTAAAAGATAAAACATATTCCCTACATTCCTCTATAATATCATTGATAATTAATACTTATATCTAAATGGCAGAAATCAAAATATATCTATGATATTATATCTATTATTAAATAGTGATATGCTTTTAATGATAGATACTATATAAGCATTTTAGGAATATTAACTTTAAAATATCTATTGATAATTAAAAAAATAAAAGCTTAGTATACTTAAATGCAACATTACACTTAGTAAAATCTTTATAATATACTAAAGAACTTTATAACTTTAGATATATGTTTTGCTAGTTACTTTTATGAAATTTAAATATTTCTATATTAATACTAAAATTAAATTAAGTTACTATTATTGTAATTTTATCTAAAATTTGACCAAGGAATGTCAAACCATTTAATTAATAAAGAAAAGAAATTAAAATTTTCTAGTTTGCTTTAGGAAATAATTAGGAGATATATTCAATCACTCTGAATGGAGTAAAAAGGTGAAAATTAGTAAGGCACATTTAAATATTTATATATGGAAAAAATAAGAGATTATATACAATTGAGATATATCCTAAAAATCAATATAGTTTCTAATTATAAAATGATTAAGATACAACTTGTAAAAAAAATATCTAGGACCTCTTTCATATTTCTACTATCTCTATACTATTTTTTTCATCATTATTTCTCTTTGACTCCATATCTTCACTATATAAACTCTTACTTTATTAATGTAATTTCTCTTGCTTTTATGCAAGTAGTTAAGAATGCTTACATCTGCTGCTTTACTTTAAAGTTAATTTTAAGCATTATTCTCTTAAATAGCAGAATTCTATTATTAGGTATTTTTCTTTTTATTTATCTATTCTTGAAGTTTACTCTTCAAGTGTTTATTTGACTTACCACGAACTCAGGTTCAAATTTTGCATTATCTTCTTCGTCTTCTTCTATCCATTTAGTTTTTTAAGCATATAATGGACTCGCAGGACCTAGAAACCCTAGATAACTCTTTTGCTAATCACTTCAAAGTTGCTAAATTCTTTCCTTTTAGGAGCTTAAATGAGTGTCTAGCATTTCTATACTTGATCCTACTCTGAATGCGAATCTGAATAACTGAACAGTGTCAATTTTAACCCTTTACAAAAGCTTAGGATACCTCTTTTAATGGCAATAAAACAGGATAAAGATAACAACTCAGGATATACTCATACTTACTACTAACTAATACAGGTAATCCTTATAAGCAATGCTTAATGTAGTAGATATATAGAATGCTAAACTAGCTAGAAGTAAATAAAACTGTAAGCAGTTAATTTTATTATAGTTACAAGGTCATAGAAAACAGAAGGAAAGACTATAGAAGAATAAAATAGAAGTGCAGACTATTCCAAACTCAAACTCATATTCTTACTTCAATACTCTATTTGAATAAATCAGCATTAGAAATATTAAGCTTTCTAACATAAGAGCTTTAGGTTTTATCTATATGTGAATATAGGGATATTTTATATCTTAATAATGAGGTTTTACTAGTATTGAAATAGGAATCAAGAGGATTAATATCAAAGAGGTACAAATAAGTAGAACTATATACTCTTCAGACCCACAACTTATGTAACAATCAATAAGTAAAAAAGATTCTTTGAAGGATATTTTCAGATCTAGGTTTTAATCTCCACCCTTTTCACATTAATATATTCTAGTAAAAGCAAAAATAGCTGGTATTAAGAATATATCTCCAATATAAGGAAGTAAGGTAAAGAAAAAAGACCCTGCCTTGTTTAAAAATCAATCCTGCTTATGAATAATTTCGATTCTTTTGAAAAAGAAATAAAGAAATAAAGAGATAAGAAATATATAAATGCTATAGATAAACTTATGTAATACAAAACTCAGAAGTTTGCTCTACCTTAAATCTCAAAAACAAATATATGAGTGAAAATATCAACTTCATATAAAAAAAAACCAATTTCAGGACCTAAAGCTAGTTGCTAGAGGAATTTCACAGCTGTAATTACGTAAAAAAAGTCGTCTTAAAATGTTTGATACTTTTACTAGTTCATTTTTTTAATTATTCTCTTTTTTCATAGACTCAAACCGTGCAAAAAACTAGAATAGATACTAATGCAAAGAAAAAAAAGACACCTGCCTTAATAAATAAAATATCTGAATATTAGTTAATAAATCTATCACTAAAAGGACAATCTTAATATTAACTAAAATGATCAAGAGATGTTTAGTTAGTTCCATGATAAATAATAGGATTTTAGAAATCTCATACTATTGCACAACCTGGACAGTATTTACCGTTATATACGAAATCAAATACATCCTTTTTAGTTTCTTATAAAGTTCTAAAAAGGAATAAAGTATAAGCTCTAAAGCTGTTTTTGTTGAACTAAACTCTTCCACTACAACCTATAAAGTTTGAGTCTTTTATTTATTACAGCATAAGATCAGGATCATTGTAATTTTTACCTTCTTTTATTAATCCTTACAAAGCATAAGCAATTATATAAGCTTCATCTCAGTAATAGCATTATAGATCGGGAATAAAAATAGTTGCACATTTTTTATATTATTCAAACATATCTTATCCAGCCTCTGATTGCCAGGCTATTGGATGAAATAAAACAAAACTATTTACATACAACTTTTAAAGGAATTCAGCTCCATTTTGCTTAAAATTATCGCTATCAACGATATAAGTTCCAGAGTTATGACCAATAAATATAAAATCTCCCTATTTTGCTCCTGCATTTCATAACTATATCCCAAGCTCAACTTAAGTTTCCACCCAAGATAAGAGAATAATAATTCTGATTTATTTTATTAAAATATCTCTTGCTATTTACTAATACTTTTTCTGTCTTTCTTCCACATCTTCACTTAAATACCAAGGAATGATTTATAGATCATAATTACTTGATATTTATATCTAAAATGTATCTGCCTTTTCCAGGATATATTTCCCTATTATTTATACTCTGAAATGTTTTCTACATATATTCCTATTCTTTTTCAATGGCTCTTTTCTATGAATTTTAGTACTGTATTTCCAAACTCTGAATAGTGAGCAAAATTGAAAATTTGTCATTTGAAGTCAGCATCTGAAAAATCTTAATTTACCGATAAGAAAGGAAGTTAAACTCCATATTCAGCTAATAGATCCGAAGTTGGTTTCATTGATTCTGTAAACTTCACACAGTGAGCTACTCCTAATTTATCTATATTAGGGATTAAATGCTAAATTTAGTATTCTCTATTAAACCAACTTTAGCCATAATCCACACCCTCTATTTCAAAATCGTAATTGTCAAGTAATCCTTCTCTTCTATTAGCATCTTCTGCTCCACACTTAATAGTATCTTACATAGCTGAGCTTATCTAATTCTTTTCTCCATCAGGTGTTAAAATATTCATTTCATAAGAGAAATAAAGAGTTATTCTATTCTAGGGAATCTTCTTTGTATTTCCTGGCCATATTGGTTGCTTTATTTACAAGAATTGTAATCCTTTTTGACTGATATGTGTAACAACGTTAGTCCAGTTTTACCTATTAATGACTTAGAAATTTAGTAAATAGTTATGTTAATAATTAGAGGTAAATGATCTGATTTGCTCCTTTAAGTTTTTATTCTAATTGGCTGTTATAAAAGAGACTAAGCTATCTAAATAAAGTTTCAAGTATATCCAATTTATTTATTTTTCATCTTCTATTCTTTCTTAGAAGGTCTAAATACCCAGTAAACCGTTTTCAAAAAGGCTATCATTGAAGTTTGATTCCTCTTTCATGATAAAACTTCCATATAAAGGAAGAATCCAAGCGAAGTTTTAAGTTTAGTATTTAATTCTCTAAGCACATTTTAGTACTTAAAGTGTTAAAGTTTAGTTAGCTGATAGTATAAAAACAGGAGTACCAGCAGACATTATTTAAGTAGCTAAATGTTCAGCTATTTATTCTTTTATAGTAATAGACTATTTAATTCTAAAATTATCTAAATATTGCAAAGGCTTGTAGTATTTTTCCTTATCCTACTAGATTATCATTATGTTCTAGAAGTTATAATATCTAAGCTATTCAAAAACTATCCTTCCAACTCATAAGAAGCAATTATTTATACCACATTTTAGGAAATTTTTATTGAATCTTCATCTTATCTTAAGCATTTAATATAAGGCAAGTTAAGCATAACAGCTTTTTATAATAGCAAAGATTCAAATTATCTATGCTTTAGTATATCAAGTAACAGTAGCTCTTCTTATTAATCTTCAATACCTAAATACTAAAAGTCTTAAATCTTATTAATTTTAACAAGCTAATACTCAACCTAAATATCTTACACTTGGAGTTTTGAATAAATTGATTATAGTTCTTATTGAAAATAGCTAGCTAACTCCTTGAATTACTAAGAATAAAACACATAAAGCTTCAAAGACATAACATTAAGCTGAAGAAGCATCCATAAGAATAAAATAGTATTCATTATAATTATTAAATAATAGAAATCCTGCTTCTAATACTTGCTTAAGCTAATTAATTAACTTAACTATCAACTTACAGTATATAATAACTACGCATAGATTTATATATTAAGCTAGTTATTTATAAGTTTAGCCAAACTTAATTCTACTACATTCTTTAGTAATACAAGCTAAACATAATAGCATTTTTATTAGACTTGTATATAAGGAATCAAAGAGATAATAACTTTGAATTGATTCTAATACTTATTGAAAATCTGGGATATAAGAGCAAAGGAAACTATCTTAATAGTTAAGGAAATAAATAATTATAATTTATTAATTTAGTTTAGTTGTAAGGTTACTCATTACTGCTTATTTTGGTATTTTTATTTAATTATTTAAATAAATAATTTATAACTAATTTGATGTATTTAATATACCTAACTTATTTAGGTGATGCTTTAGACAATACTTTTGTATAGAATATTTAAATGTTGGGGGCTGAATGCTTTAAATAAATATATAAAATGAAGGTATGAGGATCTAGGTCTCTCTTGTATTTATAACTAAATTGCCTTTAAAAAGCTAATATCAAAGAAGCAAGGTAAGAATCAAGTTAATATATCTCCTTATAGTTAACCAATTAACTACATCTAGTATGGTTATCTAGATTTATCAGCTTTATTATTATTTTACTTTAACTTATACCTTTTGATAGTTATTTATTTATTTTTAATTTGGAAATGTTTTATTAGTAACTATGCTTCAGATTTCCTTAATTCTATATATGAAAGATGGAAAAATAGCACTTAGTTAGGATTATAAAATTTGTTATTTAGCTAGCAAAGATAATTTTCTAGTTTTTCTTCCATGAAAAAGAACTCTCTTTTTTAAGTTTCTTAACTAAAGTTTAAACTTTTCAAACTTTTAAAATTTATAGTCACTTAATTTTTCTATTTGGTTCAATGCAAAAATGATTTAGGATTGATATGATAAATTAAATACATTTTACAAGAGAAAACTTTAACTTTATCTAAAAGCATCTTTACAATATCTGCTTATAGTTATAAAAACGACAACTATGGCTATGAATTAAACTGGTATATAAATTTGTTTAGCATAATATGAGACTTTTACCTTCTAAGTTTAGCTTATTTTTGAAAATGTTTTAACAAACTAAATGCAATTATTTTTATAATCCCTTAGCTTTATTTCTTTAATGGCTATTTTGTCTTCTAATGAACCTTTAAGCTTTTATTTATATAATGAGTAATTTTTAGGATGCTTAGCTTTATGCATTATACTAAATTAAAAAGGTGAATACCTCTAAATTCTGTATAATTAATATCACTACATCTAGGAAATAGTTAACACTGTAATAAACTCTAGCTGTAGCATAATAAGCATATGTAAAATATAAAAGGATAAGGGAAACTATAAGAATGGTATAGCAGAATTGGCTTACTCAAGCTTATTTTATATTAGCAAGATAGAATAAAATATGATAATTACTTTTAATACAATAAAATGGATATTATCACTAATTAAATTTTAAGTACCTTTAATTATTTAGAACTCATGGTTAAGACAGAAAATCCTCTATCACACACTGAGACTTGTGAAATTATGAAGCATTTAGGATTAAAACTCAAAAGTAGAAAGTTTAAGGCTAAAATAGATTAAATAGTAGCGTCTCCAAGTTGTTGTGAGTGTAATAAAACTAGCTTAAATACAAATATTATAGAGTTAAATTGTTAGTAGATCCATTCTTATTGTCATGAACATTTAAGGGTAAAAGCATTAAAAGATACTAACTAGACTTTAGAAATATTTAGCAATTCTATTAAGTGTCCTTGCGGCTAAAAAATATGGGAATAGCATATAATAGATGCTTTTGGAGGTTATCAGAATTTTAAGATCGAGCAGTAGCGAATCCAAAAATGCTAGTATTGTAATGCAAACTAGAATTAAATGATTAGATTTAACTGCAAAAGATGTTTCAGTTGCTATTAGTGTCTCAAATAAAAAGTAATGCAAGATACTTTTTAGACCTTTGAGATAAGAGATTTTTCTATCAAATGCAAATGTGGAGTTATCATAGATTCAAGGCAGATAGCAGAAGCATTTAATGGAGAAGAACAGCTATAGCAAGTAAAATTGATTAACTAAAAATGCAAAGAATGCTAGTAGAATAGAACTAACGTGTAGCTTTTGCTTAAAATGAACTGCAAGAAATGCTTTTGATGCAGCAACTGTTTATAGGCTAAGGCATATAAAGATACTAAAAATTCCCTCGCGTATTGAGAATATGAAAACATTAAGTGTAGCTGTGGGATAAAAATAGATATTAGCTTAGTTTAAGAAGCTTTTGGAGGATAGAAAACTTATACCTAAAAATAATAAGATGCTTAAAATCTTTTATTCAAGAATCAAAATATTATTGAGCAAGATATTTTTGAAAAAAAATTTGATTGTCCTGTATGTGGTGAATAAAAGCCAGTAGATAGAGCATATAAATGTGTGTCTTAAACTTGTGATATGATTCAATGCCATGTATGTTATGGCGCCTTCTTAACCAATTAAATTACAAGAGGCTTAATTCTTAATGATTAGCTATGTTGCTATACTTGCAAAACTCCTGTACCTCCTCATGCAATTAAGGAACTATGCACTACAGAAGTATACGAAAAATATAACTACCTTTAAATAAGAGACTTTCCAGAAGCTTAGTAATGCTTTACTCCTGACTGTCCTAATATTTTATTAATGGATGAAAGAAATATATTCGAATGCAATATTTGCTAAAAGGTCTATTGCATTCTTTGTAAAGCAGAGCATAAAGACATTACTTGTGAGGAATATAAGTAAAAAATAGAAAACGACTAGTAAGCATTATAGTAAGTTTCTATATTAGGTTCTAGGAATGGAAGAAAAAAAATAAGACTTAATAATGTCCAGTTTGTAAAGCAGATACTCTTAAGGTGGAAGGATGCAATTTTGTGACTTGCTTGAACATTTGCAAAGGAAAAAATTATTTTTGCTATTTGTGTGGTAAACAACTGCAGTATAGTCAAAGATCAACACATTTTAAGGGAAAACCTTATG
Source organism: Loxodes magnus (assembly GCA_946699065.1). NCBI lineage: Eukaryota > Ciliophora > Karyorelictea > Loxodida > Loxodidae > Loxodes > Loxodes magnus. The sequence continues at coordinate 172,123 of CAMPDV010000713.1, forward strand.
GAAATAATTGCAATACCTTGGATGGAACTGGTGATTGATTAAAATTTTTGATTTATAATATCTTCTTCAATGGCTTATATAACTGAAAAGCTATTAAAATATAAATGATAGAAAATTTAAATCTTCTATATTCGATCTTAGTATGAAGATTAAACAATTAAAATATAAACTTTTAATAATCTTATGTATTATAATAGAAACACCGAAGATATATGGTTTAAATGAAAAATTTAGATTTTATTAAATTATTAAAATTTCATCAATTTAAAGAAAAACTAAGTTATAGTCATTTTAATGAGTACTTAGTCCTATAATAGCTTTTATAATATGAAAAAGAGATTTATTGAAGAGATTTACTAAATTTAAAGCTATAGATGTTTTTATATATTTAAGCAAGGAGTTGAAGGTATAAAAGTGACTGAAATTGTAGTTTTTTAATTTGAATATAGATGGAGAATCTGATTTTATATTTTATAGAAGGGAATAATTTTATCTTAAGGTTTATTTTATTTATATATCTCAGCTTTTTACTCTCTATCTTTGTATTATCTTCTACCTTTTGTTCTATCTTCCTATTTATTTAAAATGGATTTTTATAGAATTCAATTATTTATAATGTTTTCTCTTCTTAATAAACTTAATAATCATATTCCTTAATTTTGTTAGAGTTATTGCTTTTAACTATAATTTTTAAACTTTACAGAGAATGATAAAAGCTAAGCTTGTTACTAAGATAACAAGTTTTTCACACATATTTTGGTTTTCTTTTTCTTTGTAAAATTAGCTTAAATTATGCGTTATTACCTCTATTTAATTGTAATAATTCCTTATGATTAATTTACATTTCTACGTGAAAAGCACTAGGGAGAATAAAATATCTCCATAAAATTAAAAAGTCCTAATATTTATTCGACAAATAAACTTTAAACTAAAGGAATTGGAATAAAGTAGTTTGGCAATTATTTTAGATATAACATTTCTTTAACTAGCATATTAAAATAAAATTATCGTATAAGGTTTATTTTAAAGGTATAGTACTATAAATTAATAAAATGAAGGAACTTTTTTAATTTTGATATAAATATCAGAAGTTAGCTTCATTTCATTCCTCTTATACTTATATAAAGAAAGAAAAATTAAGATAAGCTTATTATATTAAAAAATTTAAAAGCTTCTAATTTCCTTGTGAAAATATTTTTAAGATTTTATATTTAAAAGATTAGAATTTTTATCTCTTTCCTCCTGGATAAATCTTTCCTTTTATAATTATATAGTTTATTACATCTTAACTATAATGCAGTTTTTTCTTTAATAAGAAGTTAGTTGCAACTTAATTGATTTGTATTTATTGACTAGGAAGTTTTTCTTTTATTGACTAATAATATTTTCACTTAAAATTCATTGCTTTATTATTTTTCTTTTATTTTAGTTTTTTTCTGTTAGATTCTTATTTTATCTAAAACTTTAGCTTTCTTAGTTTTAAAATTTACTATTCTCTATCTAATGAATTTAAATTATCTAGCTTAAACATATTTTAGGGCTTCTATATGATAAATTTTCTACTTCTATTTCTTTTTGATAGATTTTTTCTAAATAAATCTAATTTTTAACTTTTATTAATGTAGAAAAATTTTAACATTCTAGCTTGATTATATCCTTACTTCTTATATGATAGAATCTATGAATCTGCTAATAGAATAATTTGCATTTGCCCTAAATTTTTTTAATTTTAATAAAATAATTTTATACCAATCTAACTAAAAAGATATATATCCTCCTCTTTAAGAAAATTTATTAATCAAAGCTAAGACAATTATTAGTTCCTAATTTGGAATCTATAAATTTTAGCTGTTGGGTTTTATTTTCTTTAGATGAGTTCTAGTTTTAAACAGAGTATATTCTTCAATTTATTTAAAATAGTTATCCTCACTTATAAATCAGGCCTTTATCTCATTTAAGGATTTTAGGAATATTCCCTTTTTAAATAAGGAACTTGCTAAATTATTTCCTACTAAATCCCTCATTAAAAAAGAGAACATTTAATCACTTTCTTTAAGGAAAAATCCTTATTAATTCTTTAAAATAGTTACTACTATTAGCAAAAATAGAAACATAGCTATTGTACTGCTTCTACTTTTTAATAGCTAACCTTAAAACTATCAAATGTTCTACATTTAAAATAGAAGTATTTTAAATAATTTAGCTCTTAAAGATTAAGGACTCTCTATTATACAGGGATATTAGTTCTGTATACTAGAGGAAATATATTTATAGTCTTATTCTTAATGAGAGTATTTAGAAGCTAAGTTTAGGATTTAACTCCTTTTTAAAGTTTATTATTCAAGATTCATGAAGATAGCCAAACTTATTTAGCTATAATAATCCTTACTTTATCTTAAAAAGTGTTGAGTATATTAGTATGTTCATATGATATCTTTTACCTTATAAATCTAAAATAAGTAGAATTAGATAAATAATTATTATAAAATAAGTATATAAAGGCTATTATTTTAAGCTTTTAGTTGTATTTTATATAATAAAGGAATAGGATTGTGATATAGGATATTATATGAGAAGATAATAATTAAACTAATAAATTTACTTTTTTACTTATTTAATATATTATAAGGTATGGATATGGATGCTTTCATTTATTCAGGTAGACAGATTACAAATCTAAAAGTTTGGTGGTAAAAAGCATTAGTAGATGATAAAGAAAATAATAAGCACTTTAAATCATTTTTTTCTAGTTGTTGATGCTTTATATATTTGATGTAGCAAACTTTTTTAATTTGAAGAAATTGATCTAATATACATGGAAAAAATAAAAAAGAAGCTTAATAAGATTTTATGAATGAAACTAGTGATGATATTATCGAAAATTAGCACTTATAGTTTGAAGTTAATAAAATAGATTTGTAACTGGAAGAGAAAAATTTGGTGGTAAGATATGAGTCACCAAACTAGGAGTTACATATACGATGGACTTGTATTTTCAATAGACCAAAATTTGAAATATATATTCTCTTAATATATCTATTTAATCATAATTTTAGTTCTGTATTATATTCAATGTTCTTCTAGTAAGGAAATTAACTCTATGATAAATCCAAAATATTTTATAATCTGGATTTGCATTTAAAAAAGTATTTTCATGCCTTAAACTAAAATTAGATACCTTCAATTAACTTTAAATAAGATATTTATAGCATCAAGAATCTCATTCAGGTTATCGAATATTTTGAAACTAATTAAAGACTCTCTGGATTTTAGTAAAAGATACAGCTAATATAATTTTTTTAACTAAGAAAATTGTTTATTTTTTTAGTTTTAAAGCATATAATAAATTTTTAAAAATAGCAAAAGCATATCGATAATCACAAATAGAGAACTTAAAATATTTCTAACAATGAAAATTATTAAATTTAAAGAGTTCTAATCTAATACTTCTTTTTAAATTTACATTCTTTTCTTATTATTTAAATAATAGTTAAGGCTAGATAATTTAAACCTCTTATAAAATTCCAGCTCTATTGTTCAGTTCAATTTTAATAGATTTTTCTTTTATCTATAAAATGAAATTTTTCAAATTATGTATATTCCTATAATCTAGAATCCTTTAATAAACTAATATCTATTAATATAATAGTAACTAGATATCATATTATATCCTTCTAATTTTTATCTTTCATTAGCTAAAATCTTACAAAAGCCGATTCAACTCTTATAGAAAAAGCCTGCTTTATTCCTTTTCATGATATAATGATTGATTATAATAAAAGCATTAATATTATAACTTAAAAGTCTTAAATTTAACTCTAGACTTTTTTAAAATTATTCATCTAAAAATCAAAGTAACTATTTTCGCTTTGAGTATGATGATTTAGGTATTAGATTAGCGAAATAAACTGTTTTCTATACCTAATAGATTCTTATAGATATTTCTTAGAGTTAAATTAAATGTTTATTTGAGAAGTATTAGCTTTATATTTAGCAATTTGCTATGCTAAATTTTGATATGTTAGTATATTAATGTAATGAACTATTATAAAATCATATTAATAGTTCTATTTTATATTCTTCTAAATATATCTTTGAATAGTATATTTACCGATGAAGTCATTAGTTATAACAGGGCTGCTTAGCATAGTGGTAGTGCGTTTGATTTGTAATCAAAAGGTCGAGGGTTCGATCCCCTCAGTAGCCTGTTTTACTGGCTTTATTAATTAGATTTATATTTACGAATATTAAGGATTTAAAAAGTAGTTAATATTATACTAAAATAAAAGCTTATATTAAATTCATAATTATAACAATTATAAGTAGGAATACAGAGCATTAGATATATATCTAGTACTAACAAAGATTATCATCAAATTATTTAACTATGCTATTTATAACCCTTTTGGTAGTAATAGATAAGGTATTTTCGATAAATTATTCAAATTTTAACTAAAAGCCCAAGAGTCATAATTATATTCATAGGTAAGCTAATAAATTTGGGGAATTTGAGAATCATTTTAAATTAATAAAGACTGAAACAGAAATGGGAAAAGCCATAACCACATAAATAAATTAGATAATATCAAATGCGCTGTATTACATAGATTTAGAAGATGATGCCTAGTAAATAAGCCTTACTAAAGCATATATATATATATTCAAAAGCCTTAATGATAGTTAAGATAGAAACCTATGCTTTATACTAAAATCCTTTATTTATATCTCTTAAAATTAAGTTTATTAAGGTTATGTGAGTCTTTTTTTCTCCTAATAATCTAAACTTAGAAGTAATAAATTAGCTAGATTTAAATTTTATTATTGAACAGGGAATTTAGTAAGTGACTTATTAAAAAATCAAGTAAATTGGAGAAAATAAAATAAAATTGGATTAAGTCTTCGGAAAATTTAACTAAGACATATGTAAAGTCACACATTAAAAATTTCAGAGCATAAAACGAATGAAATTAAAGATTTATCTAACCTGACTTAATAAAGTAGTTCAAATATATTTAAAAATGATGCTTAGTTTACTTTATTTGAAGACTGAGAAAAAGAAATAATTTTAGTTTATTAAATTAATTCTTTAATAAAGTCTAGTTACTAGTATAGTAGTCAACAAAAATTAAATTATGGCGATTCTTTATAGTTGATAAAATAAAATTATAATTGAAATAACTTAAGCAATCATTTATATAAACTCATCGTCTTTGGATACTCATAGTGATTAAATTTACTTTTGAATATAAAATTCCTAACTTTTACCTATCATTTTGAAATAATGAATAAAGTATCTTCATATAAACAATCGATAGGATATTTAAAGTTAAGATTGAACTTAAATTTCTAGACTCGTTAATAATAATCTTAATTCATACTCTTTTTTAACTTAATATATTCATAAGAGTTATCTCTTACTATAGATGTATAACTCAATTTATAAATAATAACTATACACCTTTTTAATGTATATCTGATATTATCAGCTATCTTTATGCTTAATATTTAAAGTCAAAAAATCACTAAATATATTTTCTTTTCTAAGCCTAAGCTTGATTTATATTATTATAGCTCTTTTATTTCTATTTTAAAACTATTATCTAAAATTTAGTTCTTTTCTGTGAAAAATTAAGTTTTATCTTTTCTACAATAAATATCTTAATTTTCTTATTCAATTCATCCTAAAATATAAATATAGCTCTGTAGTAAATGTAGTGAAATTATAAATCCTAAATTTTATTCTAAACTTATTATTTCTTTCATAGCTATAACTAATATTCTAATTAGCTCAGGTTATACAAAGTGTTATTAGACACTAAAATAACGAAATTGTTCATTATACTAGTAAGAGTTGCTTCTTATTTATACTTCTAGCTTACTATTCATATAATTAAATCTATTTACTCCAAATACTCTAAGATTTGCCTAACTCATGCTTTTGTAGTTAAATTTTATTTTTGCTTAATTTTTCTTTTTTACTTATACTACGTGATTGCTCATTTCTCTTAATATATCTTAAATAAGCTATTTGACTTATATTTGCTATACTTATTAATGGTAATTTTCATCCATATATTATGTAGCTCTTTTAGAGATAATTAATAGTAGTTGCTATTTTACCTTCTACTAATATTAATTAACTAATACCAAATTCTCTCTAAGGAGACATGCAAAATGCATCTAAGATTTTTATTTATTTTACTTAAATTTAGAAAAACTAAACAGGTAGAAATGAGCACATATTAGCCTTTTAGCTGTATAGCTTATAGTTACTATAAAATAGCTAATATAATAGGTTTGAATAACTATCATTAGACAACTATCATTAACACTCTTAGTATCAGTTATGGTTATAATATTCGTAAATATAGCTTTAAGCTAGTTGTTCCTATATAATCTTATTTATTCATTTTATTACTAAATCTTTAGAAAATGCTTTAAGCCTAAAAATTCTAAATGCTGCAGCATATGGAAATAAACATAGAGGATAAAGCATGTTACTACTAGTAATTCTAACAAGTAAACTGCTTCATTATAGCAATATTCCTCTTTAGAGTATGATAAGAACTTAATATTACAGATGATATATTGGGAGTTATATAGGATATATTACTATATAGAGAGAACAAATTACTAAATTAAGTACCACAGTAATCTAATGTAAGAGGCTTTATTTCCTCAGTAATCATTTGCTTTAATTTTATAAGAAACACTACATAACTATTTTTTAAAGGACCAGTTAGGTATTATAACTATATAAAAGAGAATAGACAAACATTAATTAATTTGCACCAATGTTAAAAGTATCTTCTATAGAAACTTTTACTTATAAACTCTTTTTAAAATCACAATATCTGCCTTATGAGATATGACAAAAGGATATCAGAATTGTAGAAATCTAAATGATAAACAGAAATAACTGTAAATTACAACTACAGACTCTTATCTTAAGATCTATTTGAATTGCACAAACTTCTACCAAATCTAGTTATAGATTCAGTTTCCCTGAAAGCATTTAGTTTTATTTATAACTTTAGATTTTAAACAAATTTAGTTGTATAAATTTAAATTATCAGGATGATAAATTATTTTCAAAAGCTAATTAAATAAATTAGAAACTTTTAGAATTAAAGCAAATATAACTATATAAGGCTTAGATTATATTAATCTAATGATCACCCTAAATTTATATAACTAAAGCAACTAGCTCTTAATTTTAAAGTCTTTAGAAGAAACAAAATTGGTATTTATTTAAAAGTAGTAGAAATGTCATGGCAATAAGATAGCTCATTTATTGATAAGCTTAGGTAAGTAAATTTAGTAAATAATTTAAGGTAAATCTTTAGTATTTTATGCTTGGCTTATTATCTAAATAAATCTTTTTAATAAGATCAAATTAATATATTTGAGATACTTTAATATTTCCTTCATTTTTAAGCCTGGAATTAGAGTAAATAATTGTATAATTTAAAGTATTAGGCTCCTAAGTTTTTTTATTTGAAATACATAGTTAATCTTAAAATGAGACACTTAAGACTTTGTTGTTATGTTTAGAAAAAAACAATAGTTGGCTAAAAAACCTTTCTCTTGATGTATAATTATTAGAGATAAATAATAAAAAAATTAAAATATGAAAAATTGCTTCATTTGGTTTAGGAAGTTTCCCTCAAGCCTACTAAAAGTTATTTTAATTGTTTGATTGGATATTCTTATCATTTTATTATTATTGACTATTATTTTCTTCTTGCTAAGGAATATTTTCATTTTCTATCTAACTTGTGTTCTCATTTTTTAAGAATATAAAATGTTCACTCTCTAATCTGACAATGTCTATAGTTCCTATCTAAGAAAATTTATCATTCTATAACTAAGTTTATTTCTCATATTTCTATTCTATTACTTTCTCACTTCCAGATAAGTTGCCAATATCTTTCTCTTACTTTAGAAAGCTTACACTTTCTAATCTTACAAAGTCTTTATTAGCTAATTTTTCATTTTAGACTTGTGAAATTTATTTGCTTTTCTTGAATAATTTCCAATTTTCTTACTGGTGAGTATCAATATTTTCTGTCTATGCTGGATTCTCATTTTAAACTTCGAAGCTTTAATTTAATTAAGATAGAGGATTGTTATTTTTTTCCAATTAGAGGAAATTCCTCTCTCCTTATTAGCTATATTTCTTATTTTTAACTTAAACAAATTTATCACTTTCTATCTGCAGAAATTCCATACTTCCAATTTAGCTTAGTTTTTTCGACTTAAGATTCTACATTTATATCATTTTAAATCTAAGGTACTATTTAATTTTCTAAATAAAGACTACTCAAACTCTCTAGCTAACTAAACTTTTCGCTTTCAAACGAAACAAAATTATCACTTGTCTTTCTAAAGAAATTCCATACTATCGAATGCCACTATTTTTTCAGTTTAAATCTTATTTATTTTAAAGCTTTCTTTCTATATTGTTTTTGTGTCTTACAACTACATAAATTTCTTAAGTTTTAATGCTTGAAATTTCTAATTTTGTTGCTTGGCATTTTCTTCCACTTCAGGTTATTAATTTTCTTAGTGCTTTTCTTTCTCTTAGATACGTTCTTCTTTAGATTAGAAAAGTATCACTTATTTCTTATTTGAGTCTTCTGAACTATTATCACCTATTTTAGATCTAAAAGTCTCGCTATTAATGATATCTAACGCTGTTTAGTTCTATTCATTTTAGGATATTTGCTCTAGCCTTTTCATATCTTTCTCATCTTACTTACATTCTTAAAGTTCTTCTCTCTTTTCTCCTCTAGCTTTTAGTTTTCTTAACTTAAGATAAATGTAGAAATTATAGAGAATAATAGATAAGGCAAGCAGGTAGTTTCCAAACACAATAAGGAAAGTAAATAAAACTACTACAAAAGCAAAGTTTTCACACTTATCAGGATCTTGGGTGATGTAGATAGAATGCTGCAAGAATAGGAAGAAAATCCAAGTTTCATTTATTATTAGGACTGTTAATTCAAGCCTATCCTTAAGTGGTCTAAACTTGCATAAGTATAAGATATAGCTGAATGAAATTATGCAACTTAGAGATATTTAAAGTTCTGGTTGTTCTTGTCCAAAAATAATGACGAAGGACTGTAATATTCTCCTAAGTAAGAAGACAGTGTAAAACTAAAGGCAGTACTAATTATCTGACTCCTTTAGCTCACTTAGCAGGCTTCTATAATTTTACTTGATTTAAACATGGAAGAAAGTATCCTTTGCATTAGGATTCTCCTAGGATTAAGCTAAAGATAAAGACTACTAGAATTTTCTAAGCTTAAAATAAATTAGACATTAGAAAGCTAGCATCAGTAACTAAATTAGCAAACTTACTAGTATAATATACGAGAATACACTATTAAAAGCAACCCAGGAATCGCTTACGCTAGTGAATCTAATTTAAATTAGTGCATAAGTCACAGTTCCTAAAGACATATTTAAGATAAGTCTAATAAAGGTGGAATATTTATAATTTATGTAGACTTATTGCATATATTACTTGAATCGAAATTTCCAGTCTCTAGCTAATCAAATAAATATAAATAAGAAACTGCAAAGCAGAAAGTTAAGAATTTCTACCAATCCATTTGATAAGAATGTTGCTGAGTTCATTCCTTAGACTTGTAAGTTGTATCAAATGTCTCTTTATGACTTTTAGTTTGAGTTTAGATCTAGGCCTATAGCATCGAGGGTCAATTATTGTAAATCCTAATTAACTAAATATAAGGCTTGGAATATTTTCGGCATCATAATTGAAACCATGCCTGTGCAGACAATCATTTCATCTAGACAATAAGCAATCCAGAGTTATCAGCAAGTGGAGGATGAGCCAGAGCTTGCAATTAAAGCTATCATTCCAGCTGAAATAGTTATGGGAATAACAACCTAACGAAAGTTTTAAATAAAATAGGCTAATTGTTCTTTATAACTTGTTAAATTCAAATCTTTAATAGATTTGGGAGGTATTACTTTAGAGCTCTCTTCGTTTTCTTTTATCGTACTTAGATTTTAGATGCATGATTTGAATTAAGGAAAATACATATAATCATTAGAGCACTTTTTGCATTTAAATTCTTCTTTATCGCATTTTTCACAAAATGGGATACTTTAGTTGCATAGTTTACAATATCCTTTTCCAGCGTAATCTTGATAAGCTACTGGACATTTAAGAAAGCATTTGCTAGCTGATTCTAATAGTTTATAGGGTTTCTAACATTTAGTGCATAAATTATTAGAACACTCTTCACAATTAAGATAAAGGGAAGAGCAAGCTACGCATTTATTATTCTCTAAGTAGAACTTATTTTCGCATAACTTGCACTATGTTCCTTGGTCGCTACATTCTTCGCAATTAATGATATTCTACCTGCATTCTACACATTTATCTTTAGCTTAGAATGTACTCTTAGGACATTTTTCTAGGCATTAATTTCTAAATAAAACTAGAAGAGCGTCGCATTTAACACAGCTTTCAGATTCACATTCTAGACAGTTAGGAAAAATCTAACTACACTGAACACATTTACCATTTGATAATACCATATCTTTTTAACACTTGAAGCATTTTTCTCCTTTTTCATTGCATTCTAAACATGAAGGAATCTGACTCTAGCAAGATTTGCATATGGAATCTCCATCAGAATCTTATTAATCAGCTGGACATTATACTACACACTGATTATTAGCCAGCTTTAAAGGATTTCTACAATAAAGACATTTGGACTAATCAAGGCACTTGACACAATCTTTATTTACTAGCGAGCAAGATTCGCAAATTTGTTTCTACTAATTCCAGTAATATTCATCCTAGCATCTCAAGCACTTACTACCAGAACTATCACACTAGTCGCAATATTACATCTTGCATAAGCATTCGTTGTTTTATATATACAAACTATTAGCACATTAAGTGCAAATCGTGTCTTAGTTGGCATTCTAGATGCATTAGGAACATTGGCTAATATAATTGCTACATGGCTTGCATAAACCTGTATTTTTATCTAAAATAAGACCTTAATCACATACCTCACATGTTATCTTTCCATTGCTTTCACTACATTATTTGCAGTTCTAGATTTAGCTTTAGCATGGCTAGCAAGTGGATGACGATTATTATAAATAGAACCCATTATAACAACTTGAGCACTAGTTTTGATTCTTTCCAAAGCAAGTAGCACAACTTTAATGACAGATTAAAAGGCAGTTACTTATATGAGGACCATTACAAGTGCTTAGCTTGCAGTTTTTCCAGCATTCATTATTATCAAACAAATCTTATGTGTCTGATTATTAAAGAAAAGTCTCATAAGTATAAAACTTAAACTGATATAACTCTCCTATAAAGTTATATTATTTTTGACTAGCTCCTAGTATTATTCAGCTATCTGCACTGAATTATAGAAAAGTAGCTGAATAAGAATCGCAGTTCACTAATGAGTTTTAAATAAACTCTGATAAGCATATTTAAACTGTTGGGTTTTCCGAGTTGATTGCAAAAGAAAACAAGGTTCATTTCATATTCGAAACTGTATAACTATACGACTCTTTAGATGAGAATGAAGCTAGTACTATTTATATTGTTGACCGTTATAAATCTAAGCCTTTTATTTATATAGTAATTGACTATTAGATTGGTTATGTTATTTGACAAATTATTCTTCAAACTGAAACTAATAGATTTCTACTTTATCTGATTAGTCTGTTTTTTCAAATCCTTATTTTAGAATCAGAATGAAAGACTGTAACTTTAGATAGAATATTTTGAAGGATCATAAGCTATTTCTGCAAACATGTAATTTAAGGCATCTTATTAATCACTGCTTTCTATTATTTGCTCATCTTAGATAGCTCTTAAGTAAGGTAGCTTTTCGTTTTCATATATATTAGGAGAGGTGCAATTAGATTCCCCTGCAAATACGCATGAATTTTCTTTTTTGACTATTTAAATTCAATCTTATTTTGTTAGATTTTTATTGTTAGTATAAAATTGTGGCTGAAGAACACTTCCATTGAATTCTGGAAATCCAAAAACATAATCATTTCAAAGTAATTCGAAGTTACTATAAAAATCATATCAGTCTCATTAAAAATCCTAGCACTATAATTCTTAAGAATCAACCTAATCAGTTTAGCAAGCAAATCCTTAGCCATCAATATTGATTTAGAAGGATAAAAAGAATCATTTATTCTTTTCGGTTTTTTGATTGAGATTAAGTTCATTTTAAGGACTAGTAATTTCTATCATTTATTAGTTTAAGATAGAATCATACTTTATTTATATTTTGAAGTAGTTAATGTAAAACAAAACTCTTTTTTCTTTTAAAATATCACCACCTTTTGATACATATGCAATCATAAAAAGAAATTTTATTTAATCGTCAGTTCCATTGTTTTTAATTCAAAAGCTGACAGCTCATCTTTCGTTTGAATTTCGATTTGGATCATATTTGTATTATGAGAAATTTTTATTTTAAAGATCTGTATTTGATTATGGTTTTAAGGGAATATCAGAAAGTTCGAAATAGTTATAGAGAAAGCAACTTCTAACTTCAGGAGAGGAACATTCGGTACAATACGACCCTCGATGACAAGGAGTTTCAAACTTAGCTATTTAAAAAAATTAATCTAGACTGAGATAAGAATTAAATAGATAAATTCTAGATTAAAGAACATATCCACTAAAATAATTTCCATCAGATAGGGATATTTATTAGTCTTCCGTTCAATCAATTAGAGTGTTAATACTGGTCTTATGCATCGAGTTATCTCCAGCACTAGGAATATAGACATACAGATCTATTATTTGATTAATCTTATCGAAAGAATTTCCTATAAAAATCCAAGCTTTGCAATTTATTTCCCTTTAGTCATAAAAAGTAACCTCAGAACTATCTTAATAATTATATCCTATTATTTGAAAAGAGTAAACTGTATCTTGAACTTCATATTGCTTAAAATTCACTTAGTATCTATAACTTAGTGACTAAATATTCTGTTGATTGTTTCATGAGCTACAGCTGTTCTAAATTCAAGCTGAGAAGCTTAAATAGTTAGGGGAGTATTTTAACATATAAATATATTCTTCGAAAGTTAATAAAATTCATAAGTTTTGATTATCTGGATCTTATTCATAAGGAATGCTTTCTGAATATAAACTGTAAAACTAAAAATCTTAGCAATCAGAAATTTCAGGTCCTTTGCAATACCCTCCACAGTATTAGTCGCATGGCATTTTTAAAATAGCTTCTTTAAAATTTTCTGAGATTCATTATGAATTTTAATATCAAAATAAAGCTATAAAATTCTCCCTTCCACGCTTTTGCTGTTTAGACTTCCTATGTACATCACTAAATCATCTCCAAAGTATTAAAACATATATGTCTATAAATTCTTAGTTTCGCAGTCTTAACTAAATCCGTTTTATATCTAAGTAAGGCAAAGCACCACGCTACCTTCTTGATTCTCTATTTGCTTATATTTCAAGCCAACAAAAATTCATTACCTGCAAGTATTATTAAGGCTGAACTCAGCACATTCCTAAATATTTTCATTTTCATCCTTGTAACAAAACTTTAGCTAATGCTACTAGTTTTAATTCTACTAGAGAGTAATGGTTATCTGATGCTAATATTAGTCACTAAAAGAAATGAGATCTCTCTATTCCAAGTCTATACAACTATTCTATATTCAAAACGTTAGAGAAAGAGACTCAAAGCTATTGTAAGGGCTATAGCCTAAATCATTTGAAAACGAGATTTCTTTTAAATACTTCTTGTCTAATTCTTACGTACTAAAAAGGTCAGTTATTTATGCATACTACTAAGCAGATATAAGTACATCCTTCTAAGTAAAAATAAAGAAAAGCAGCACATAAATGTAGTTTAAAGCTTTCATTGTATGAATTATAATTAAATAGTAAATGCAAGAGCTGCTTAAATAAGCTAAACTTGTTTATTCTACTTTAAAATGATTTAATTAAAGAGAAACCAGGTATAATTGTTCCTACATAATTGAGATATAAAAGAGAATAATATACCTTGGAGAAAAAAAAATTCCTAAGTATTAAAACAGATACAAACTTCAACTATCTCCCAACCATACAATAAACGCTTTTAAGTAATATCCAATAAAAATCCTAAGAATTAAAAGGTGAGAGATTAAAAGGAAAGTTCGAATAAATAAATAACTTTGTATGAGCTAGATTTCTATTTAAAATGCTAAGCTTATTTGATATTTTATTCAAATAAATAAATAATAAGCAATGAATAATACCTAATATTAGTTACCTATAGCTTCTATTTTGTTTTCCTCGCTTTATTTAATAATTATATAATATAAATATAACCTAAAATACCTTTGTGCTTTAGCAACTCTAATATCAGTTAAATTTGTAGTAAGATAGTAATAGAGGAGGTTGTATAATATAATTATACAAAATAAAACTTTAAAAACTATAATAGAGTAGAGTAATTATACTTCTATATAACTCATACCATTGTTATAATTGCCATACTTTAGAATTATATATTAAGAAGATTAATCGTTAGCTCTTTATCATTCTGACTTAATTTATTGATAAAACTTTGTGAAATTAAATATCTCTTTAAAGTCTTAATTATCCTTAACCTTATTCTTATTTATATAATCTACTTTCATTTTGGAATTATGCTATATATCTTCTTACCCTGCTATTTCTTTTTACTATCTATCTCAAGATTATTAAATCGCCACCTTTTTAAATGTTTCATTGGTAAAAGGATCTAAGATTTATTACTTAGTTCTCTTTTATCAAGTTAAAATGCAAAATGCACTTGTTTAATAATGAAATGGTAGGTGTTTCATAATAGCCAGCATAATAAAGCCTTCTTATATTGGTTTAAATAAGCTATCTCTATTAAGAATTATTACTTGCCTTTATAATTAAGATTTAGTAGGTTAATACTTTATTAAATGGCTTCTAGCATACTTTTAAGCTTATAGTAGTCATTTAGTTTAAATACCCAAGCTAGTTATAATCTCATTTCAGAAGATCAATTAATAAATGATTTTCCTTTTCTCTAAATTTTCAAATATAATCTAAAAAGTTGAATGGGATAAAAGAAAAAATTGAAATGACAAATGGAAAAGTAAATGAAGGAAGAACTTTGGATTAGCTTTAAATTTAATACTCCTCTATAGAGCAAACTGAGAAGATAAATGCTATTAGTTTGTTAAAAGAAACAAGCTAAATATCTTACTTAAGCTTGAGGTTTCCAACTTCAATTTAATTTAGTAGATAGCTAAAAGAAAGTTAGCTTAATTTACTTATCCAAGAATTAAAATATTGATAAATCTAAGCATATGAAATAAAATAATGCCTGTTAATAAAAATAAAGTGCAAGATAAACTTAATTGAGTTTCATTATGCATATAATTAATATCTAAGGTATCATAGATAGAAACTTTTATTCTCTTAATTATAAAGCTACCAATAATTAATAAATATAGGTACCTTAAGTTAGTTTAATTGAAAATAAAGATGCTTATTTTATTAGGAGAAAGCTCAACGATTTATTGGAAATATAATAATAGTGCTTAACGATAGATATCAATTAGAATCAATTTCACTTCATTAGCTAACAATCACTTGATGAAATGCTTTAAATAAGTCCGCATTAAACTAATCTCTCTAATTTAAATAAAAGCTTAGTTATCTTACAATTAAAGATAAAAATATCATAGAGTCAATCAAATAAGTAATGAGACATTTTCTTATATAATAAAAGATAATAGTTTGTTATATCTATAAAAGATATTAAGAACTACTTAAATACAATTAATTAATTATAAAAACTTAGATTTTTAATGAATTAACTTCAAATTAAGATTATTTATAAATGTGAGCTTCGTATAAAATTATTAAAATGATTCAACAATAAGGAAAATACCTAGCAATCTTAATTTTGAGCTAACGATGTAAAACGGTATAATCTTTTGAGTATTGAGAGTATTAAAATAGAAAATGGTATAAGAAATGAATTTATTTTTAAGTGATTCTAAAATAAATTAATAAAATATAAAAAGAAATTTCAAAGAAATGCTAGAATATAATCACCTTTAGTAAACTAAGAAACGAAAAAGAGTAAATAAATATTAGAAAATATTTATCTTCAAATAAAAAAAGAATAAGCTAGAATAAAAAAAATTAAGAAATAGCTTAAAGATTTTAGTAATATGAGAATGAAGAAGACTTAATATAATTATTTTTTAAATGAGCAAAGATCAAAGAATAAGAGAAATAAAACGATAAAAAATAAAGTAAATCAAAAAAATTATAGGTCAAAGAGTTTCGAAAAGAAAGTGAATCATAAAATCATTATATTAAACTGAAAGATTAATATTATATAATTTAATTTAATTTAATTTTTAAGTGGTTATGAATATAGGCTATTTTACTCCAAAGTAAAACTCTTATCTCTTTATTTTATTATTGTTAGAAAATTAAAAATAAAATTAAAGATCCAAATCTTTATTCTATTGATTTAATTTATTATAGATAAGAAAATATTGCAAGCTAATTGATTTAGACTTGATATAATCACTTATTTACTTGCTTATGATTTTATTTTTGAAATTAGTGAAGTATCTTAAAAATACCCATCTTATACATAATTACAAATAGATTTATTTGAGATAATCTTAGAATATATAACCTTTGAAATTCTAATAATTGTAAGATTATAAATTTATTATAGCTATAGCAATACTTTTCTAATATTTCTGTGAGCTAATGCTTTGCTTGTTTATAAAGCTATCTATTATTTATTTCTCGCTTAGTTCATTCTAAATATATCCTTATATCCTTATACCCTTATATCTTAAAGGCATTTATTATTTAAATTTTAAGAAATAGCCTTACTTGCTTAGTGTAAATCATAGCTAAAGAGCATTCAATGAATAGAAAATTAGATCTACTTAAAAAAAGCCAGATTATCTACTTAATAAATTAGAAAAATTATTCCCCAAGGTAGAATCTATAAATTACTCATCTACAAATCTACAATTAAACTTCTTTAATTTCTTCCTCTACTCTTATTATTAAAGTAAAAGAATTATAAGTTAGAAGGAAAACTCAAAAAAATATAATATCGAAATCAATTTTTCAACATGCTAAGTCTTTTTACTTTTCCTTACTTATAGATTTAGATATAAGTACTTTTAAATCTTATTTGCATTTTATTTAATTTAATTACTAATAAAGTTTGTCCTTTTAAGGGATTTTTACCTCTCTCTGGACTTACTTAAAGTACTTGGTCCTATTGATTTTAAAAAATTTTGATTGCAAATTTTTTG